>JAIFZK010000006.1:10450000-10675000 GCA_027481765.1 Tenualosa thibaudeaui | reverse complement strand
AACCTGAGCAGCCAGTTGCAGGCTTCCGCCAATGGCACACCAGTACCATCCTATTATTCACTTTCAACAACAGGCTTGGACTTGATCTAAGTGGGTCAGCATTATGCAAATAAGAGAAGAGTAAATGTACCTATTAAGCCCACCAAAACATTTAGCAGTTTCCACAAAGTTATAAAGCATATATCTTTGTGGATTGATTTTCTCTCATTTGAAAATGTATACATTACTCTTGTACTTCATAACTAAAATGTTTTTAAAAGAGTCAGTAAATAAACAAAATATAGGCCTATCCCTTTAAAATTGTGTCTATTTCAGATTGATTTCTCTGTTCTTCTGATTTAGCTGCTTGTAATAATGATTGTGAAGCCTGCTGCACTTCCCAGCATATGGTCACAAACATTTTGATCTGTTGTTCTGCTGCCTAATTAACCAATCCTTGACATGCAGGCTCCTGTGACATTAAATCAGACTGGACTAGTCTGCCCTTTTGTGCTCTCTACAGGCTTTGCAAACCAGGAGCGACATCATGAGCCTATGTTTTATAAATCCATTTCATCAGCACAAACAGTTAAAGATGGACAAGCAGCTGCATATAGCCTAGGCCCTACAATTCCTACAATTCATCTGCCAGCCCTCTTGAGAATGCCAACATGTCCGCCACCACCTACACCTCCTTCACTTGTATGCTGACTGACACTGACACACACACACACACACCCTCCTCTACTTCTGCACATACACATTCCTGCTCGCTCGCCTCTCTCCGTGGTGCCATTTATTAGTCTGTGTGAAGGCCAGAACATCCCTGCAGAGAGAGAGGGGAGGGATGGTAAAGAAGGAGAGAGAGAGGGAGGGAGAGAGAGAGAGACAGACAGAAAGGGAGGGGGGGAGAGGGGGAGAGAGACTGAGTAGGGGGAGTGACAGAAAAAGGGAGACTGCTCCTTCCTAGGGATTTGTCCAGAGTGCATGTGCTTCTAAATAAAGTAGATTTAGAGGCCTGTGCACCACTCATTTCTGCAATTGTGCAACAACAGCCAATTAACTGTACGCGGTCATTCATGACTGATTCAATAACGGGCCAAAAAGCCAAAAGACAGACAGTTCACCCCTCTAGCCCTTGACTCCCAATAAACACACACAGCTAGCACATTTGCCCGAATCCTCCACATGTATCTGAATCTGCGTGTCTTTTGGTTCCTGATGAGTAGTTTTATACCCATCTCGTTTCATGCACTGCCAAACCTCTACAAGGTTTTTAGGGGACCATTTGAAAATATCTCACAACATCCAAACTGCAAGGCGAGCAGGAGGAGGAGGAGGAGGCGGGAGCTCATTCCTATCCCAACCGCTGTAGCTATCACAGTCTCAAGGGCAATGTGCACTCTTGCTCACTGTCTGTGCTATGAACAGCATGGACACCCAACAGTGCACAAAAATAAATCAGACTCGTTACTAGATAAACTTTATTTCTGTGAAGAGCTGTTCATTCTATGGCGAATTATGAAATCATGCAGAACGCTTATGGAGATGGCTCCAGCTTTCTTTAAGGAAAGAGTACAAGTATGGACCTGTTGCACTGTCAAACAGGTGTGCAGAAACATGATTGAAAGACAGAGTTTTTCACTCTGAAAACATAAAGCCTTACAATCACTGCTAGTGAACAAACTAGGTCTCTCTCACTCATTCCCTCTTTAACACACACACACACACACACACACACACACACACACCTAGATATCAGATCAAAGTAACCATCCAGTAACTGTCTAGGGAAGTATTTCACAACACATTCCTTCCAAGCACTGCAAGCCATCATTTCACCTCTAGTGCTGGAGGAGAGGATAAGTCTTAAAGGCATTCCACTTTCCCATAAACCTAATGTGTATAGCTGGGCAAAATGCTCCAAAATAGTCCTGGCAGGAAACCCCTTCAATGCATCCAGATTGGCCATAATAGCTAAATGTACAAGGGGAGGAAACAATCTGACAGGAAACATAAACAGACGTTGTTGGGCCCACAGAAGCTGGAGCAACAGCTCATGTGCTATTCTCATCACCAGTTTTCCTCTAGTAAACCACGAGGGCAAATCCAAGCAGACTGAGGGAATAACGCCCAAATTTAGCAGCCTTTTGAGAAATGCGAACCATGGCAACAGTCCAGTCTAACTTAACATGGGAATGTGAACCTCAAAAGGTGTTTGAAAGATAACACTTTTTTAATCCGACATGACGATGTAAATGAGAAATCAAAATAGTTTGCGTTGCAAGCTAATCAGTGGAAAGAATCTACAAGGCACACAGCAATTCCAAGATTATGATGAGAGACTGCTGAGAGAGGACTGAGAACATCTGACCACCACTTCTGAGGGGGGAGATGTGTTTATAGAAATGCTTGTATTTCCACAGGATTGTGCGGACCGTGCAAAGACAAAAACAGACACGACCAACATGAACCCTTCACTTAAGGTCTCCAGGGACCAGTGCCACAGACAATGGCTGAAATACTAGCCTCCTCACCTACAAGGTCCTACGTCCTAAATCAGTTTGGCCATCTGCTGAAGAGCACAATGTCAAATACTGCCTTTGATCCAACTGTTGAAAAACCCTACATAATCCCCTGGCACTGAGCATCTTACCTGGGGCAGAGCTGAGTTGAGCTGCCTCTGAAGGGAGTCTCGCTCATGGCTGACTTCATGCAGCTTGCCTTGGGTCAGGCCCAGGTTCTCCTGGGTCTCCCTCAGGGTTTCCAGGAGCCGGTCCCTCTCCTCCAGCATAGACACCATCAGCGACTCAAAGTGGCCCTCGGAGTCAGACTGCAGCGGGGAGCCAGAGCCCCTGCCACTGCCATTACCCACCTCTGCCTCACTGATGGTGGGCATTACCTCGCACATCATCTGCAAGGGGAAAAAAACACCATCAGCACAGCATTAGAAATGTAATCAATAAAGATAAGGCGTGACGGCTATTTACCAGAAGTTTTTATCTAAAGTAAAGCTCAATTTGTGGTTTGACGGTGTTGTTACGCAGAGCCTCTACAGCATTGTGAACCCCTTCACAGAGCCCTCTGACAACATTTACACCACACACTCAGCACACTGAGGACTGAAACCTAGAACCAATCGTTAAGCAGCGACACAATTACTGCTCCACTGCACTCACCATCACAATAACTCACAATCTTTTACTACACACACCTGAAGGAGGAATTAACTTAAATGTTAGTATGAGCTACTTTCTACTTTCCTTTTTTTTGCTTTGAAATGTGCCAGCCGCCAAATGTTGACAACATAAACATATGGCACAGCCACTGAGGGAAACTATCCAGTTTCACAAAGACCTACAATTCAATTCACAAAGTTTAAACAGCAACAGCTTTCTAATCAGCTGAAGTGAGAAATTAGGGTATTATAACCTATTATAACCTTTTACAGCTAACTTAATTTCTTCTAAACAGTCAACATCCTCCAAAAACCATTGTCAGCTTTTTTTTGGGCAGATTCAGAAATTGTTATTCACTCCTCATTTGTAATAGATCTCATTACATGAATAATATAATATACCATAGGCCTATATTAATTGGATAACAGTCTACACTGTTTAACAGTCTTAAATCTGTAGGATATTGATCACACATCTAGCCTAGCCCTACAATACATCAGTAGCTCAAAGAACAGAGCTCTTACTCTGAACAAACACGCAAAGCAAAGGCAAGCTGGTCATGTTCTGAAGCTAAACAGCACATTCCAAAGAGTTTGGCTGCTGTCGCCACGCACACTGTCAAAGACCAGCACGGATGAGTGCAAACACACACTACACAATTGGCCTGTCTATTTCTATAGTGTAATCAAACGTGTGCTGTACATCTGAGCTCCCCATTAACAGAAGGAAGCTTAATTGTGTCATTCCTGGGATGGTTATACAGAATTGCAAAGATAGTGTGAGGAGACTTAAGTGACCAGAGCTTCTTGAAATCAACATAGTTGCATTCAAAGTTGGATGAGTGAGCTAAGAGTGAGGGATAAAATCCCAAAGCACCAGCGTTCAAAAGCCATTGTTTTCACTTCAGTGCACACTTGCAACCGAGCTGTAGAAGCATCCATTCAATGTGTCCTGAGGAAACTACCGCGGCTATAACCCTCCCACCCCACCATCATAACCCCCATCCTGGCCTGTCAAATTCTGCAAGACTAGCAGTTAGGTATCACAAGCCTGGAGAGAAAAAAGGGTTACCCTAATTTCACTAGGCAAATAGACTCCGCTGCTATGCGCTCATAACGAGGTCAAGCAACGAAAGCACCAAAATGAAGATCACTGAAGGGGGAGGGGCTACACTTTCAGCCGCACGAGACAGATTGACAGATGGCACTAGGAGGACGCTTCTCTTTCGTTAGCCTGCAAGCTGACCACTGCTGTCATGCCTACTGTTACCTGTCCTAAATTGCTCCCTGGTTCCGAAATCTTAACGGTGGTTAACCAGCGACATGTCCTCATGTGGTGAAGTGATTGAAGAAACTTGCAGATGAATTTCCAAGTCCTTACCGTTACTACCATAGTCTAAAGCCCTGAATTAACCGGGGTTAAACGACTAAAACACAACCCTCTGACATAATACATCTTGAAGGAAAAGCTCCCACATCAAATAAATAAATGTAGAAAAGTAGTTCAAATAAAAATCACGTCTTCAGTCTGACTGCGTTTACAACGTTCACAACGATATTGCTAAATAAATGAAGGTTGAAGTGAAATTGCTCACGTGGACAGTGAAATGGAACGCAACAAAAACAACTTGATGCCCTATTTTCCCTACTATTTACTATTATACTTTTCAAGTGACCACCTTAATTTGTTTAATTTCAAAAATCTAAAAAATAATAAATGGTCTATCTAAACTGTGCTGTTTTTTTTCGCAATAACTGGTTACACTACAAACGGCGAGTCGGGTCACAAGATTAGCGTTGAAGACAGCTACTTTCCCTGTTCTTATCACTTCAAAAACAAGAGAAATTAGGTGATATAATATTACTCATATGATTACAACAAAAAACGACGTGTAACTCATCTAGTCATGGAAAAAGAGATAAAAGGCAGAGTAATACCAAACTAGAATGAGTTCTCCAGACGTTGTATTAACGCTCAGTCTAACGTTACTGCCTACCAAAACGTGCTTAACACACATTTACGTTCAAAATGCGTGGATCGTAGAAGTATTATCAGTAAAAAGCAACCACGCCATCTAATATCAACATGTACTTCTACCTTTGCAGTTTAGATTTCCGTCAAGTCCACTTTTCTTTTGTTTTCAGGAACAGTTCGTTATCTGAAATGTAATCCGAGACCGGTTATCCTACTCTTGTTTTGGCCTCAGATATAACGGTGATGTTGTAAGAATCCCCAAAGCCATCAAAAATCGTAAAATCCATCAACTGAGAGAAAAGAAGTCGGTCTGTGAAATGTTCGCCACACGAATGAAAAAATCCAAAGGCCTCGCCAACCAGACCAACATTGGACAATTATCTAAATCAAGTGCTAGCTCGCTATCTGGGTACTTGGATATATTGCATGGTTTTGCTATACTGGCAATAATGTGGGACATAAATTAACTTCTAGCACTACTCGCCATTATAGTCACAATGCCACATCGTATGTCAAAAAATATGACAATAATTAAAGCTCCGTGACCACGTATTTAAACTTAGATTTAGCTAAGCCCCCGTGTCTAGCTAGCAAGCAGGCTCACTTGGCAAGCAAGCTAACGTTAGCTACCGAACTAAAAAGACTAAGCTTTCATGCTAACAAGCTAACATTAGCCGACTCATTTGATGGCGAGGGAATACAATAAGTGCTGGAAAAAGTAAGGCCCCAAAAGTGCGTTCGGTGCACCAATAAATGAGTTGGTAAGTACTTAAGGCAACGGTGTGAAAAAGTAAACATCCAAAGGTATTTCTTCTAGATCACTTCTCTGCCGTTTGAGCCGCGTCACCAAGTAAAACGGAGCAAAATAAAAACCAGGCTGCTATCTAGATCCAGGGGAAACCTTGGAGCTCGCGGAGATCAGGAAAAAACTTATTATTTGTGTCCTAAAAACAAGATCCACCGTGAAAAATGTAGTTATCCGCAATCATGTTGGTTTCACACACTTTGAGATCATTTAATCCACCAAGGACATGCTTTGAATCTCGGTTTTCCCGAAACCCCAGTCGATGGTAGCCGTCCCTCTCCCGGTCGGCAGAGAAGTCACTGTGGTGCTATCTGCCGTTTCCTGCTCTCCAGAAAAGTCAATGCGTGCTGGTGACGTTAGTACGTGGCTCGACTTGGGGGAGCGCACGCAGAGTTGTTTAAGCTTCCAAGCAAATGGCCTTAAAATGCATAGGCCTACTCTAACTAAATGGAATTGTTAAAAAATAATAAGCGCCTGAAAGATATTGATTACATGTTGGATCTGAAGGCCACAATTTTATAATGAATGTTTTATTTATTTTGTATAGCCGGTGAAATTGTGTGGGCTAATGAAAAACTTGCCATCAGCATATCCTCAGCTAAATATCCTAGCTAAGTGAACAATGAACTAATGAACAAATGGTTAGTAGTAGTATTAAATAATAATAATAATAATAATAATAATAATAATAATAATAACTGTATTATTATTATTATTATTATTATTATTATTATTATTATTACATTATTTTCCTGTTGTCTGCTTTAAACATATGGAGGACCAGAATGGAAATCTACCTTTTCCATTAACTTTTCCATTTTTCAGCTTCCCTTTCTTTTCCATTTAGAAAAGAATGCCAAAAAGAACGCTGAAAAGAACTTTTGCTCAACATTCTGAAAGAGTGTTCCGAACCTTCATCCTCCTTGACAACCGCATCATCAACTCAAACTCGGGCTAGCTGTATTATGTAATCTTGATATTAATTTTTGTTAATATTGCATAACTGTTTACAACTATAGAATAATGAAATGTTGTATTTCTTTTCGTGACACTCCTGGTCCTCCATATAACCAAGCCAAAATTAGAGGTGTCTAACAGCGCTACTGTCATCCCTGTGATCCTCTCTGGTTACATCTCTCTCCCACAGTCTAGTCTGGTATCTACACCCCAAGAAAGTCATGTGCCCTATGATCACACACATCATACCCAACCCACTCACTTTTATCCCTATTTCAGTGACTATAATTAGATCACCATTACTTCACTCTCTTCTGAAGAAATGATATGAGGACAAGAGAAGGCCTAAGCCACCAATTTAACATTTGTGTAGACTGGTATGGCAGACTGTAAAGCATATACTAGCAGTCATTGTTTGTGTTTATCCCTGGCATGTGGCCTCATGTAGACCTCATGTTTGAGAATGTCATGTCATGAAATGTGTGATGACATCATTGTAAAAGAAAGATAAGTCTGACGTTGCCTGTTGTTGAGTCATATGTCACATGGGTTCTACTAGACCCATCAATTTAAGTCTTTGGGATTTTCTTTTTAAGGGTGGGGCTTTTACTCATTTGCATTCATGTGCAATGTCCAACAAATGAATGGGCTTGTTGTTAAATCAGCTGTTGGTGATGATAACTCTCTCTTTCTCTCTCTATCTGAGTGTGTGTGTGTGTGTGTGTGTTTCTCTTTACTTATAATCCATTTGTTTGATTGCTGTAATGTGCACTTCATTCTCACAGGAAAGCTTGATTTTAAATTGCGGAAACTGACCAACAATGTCACATTGTCGCAGTCACAGTGGCAGTCCAAAAATAAATGCATGAAGAAAGCTCCTTGAAATTACAACCTTCATTTTTTTCTCTTTTTCTCTTCTTTGTTCTCTCTTCTTCTCCACAACTCTCTACACACTTTTTCTGTTTCACACCACTCTCAGCACTCAGCAACGTCACAAGTAGTTTCCCTTAGCCTCTAATCAGGCACAAAAACAGACATTTAATCACAGCAGACAATATGTGGGCCATGAGAGAATGTTAGGAATCTATGGAATTTCACAGAGTCCAAGAGGTCAGACAGCCACATTGCTAGTCACCCCAAGTCTTCTCCTGCCTTTACGGCAAAAAAGGTGGGGCAACTTAGGGGAAATATATAAAGTTTGGTCATTTGCTCTGTTGCAGAGGAGTACATTGGAGATGAGATTCAGCATGAAGAAACCAGCTTAAGAAACATACAAAAGTGTGATAAATGGAAAGCATTAGGTATATGAAGTATTTGCACACAATCTTGCACAGCTAATCAGACTTACCACAGCAGACATAATATATCATAAAAGATATTGTAAAGCCTGGTGAAATATGGCTGTGGGAAATAATCATGGATAATGATAATAGTAAACAGTTAATTTTGTTCAAGTTATTTTTTAAAAATCAGTTAAGGCTTAAAATAATTTAGCTGTTGCCTTGAACATCTTTCAACCTCTTATAAATAAATGACTGTAGACTCTGCAGTCCTTTCTTAGAAACAGAACAAAAATACTGACTCAATTTTGCCATCTGGTGGTATAAGTATGTATTGCATACAGGCCTAGCCTTTTCAAAATTCAGAATTCATGAAAACAGTTTTGTAAGCTCTACTGTACTATACAAAGCATCTAGAATTGTCCAGCAATTAATTAACAGTAGCAATTAATTAACAACCAAACAAATGACCATCATGAGGGTGAGGTCACAGTTCTCACCATACATTATTCTGTTCATGTTTGACATCAAGTACCTAAGTTGTTTGTTTATATTCTTATTCTGTGTGAAATAATTTCGCTATCTAGCCTGTACCGAGCAAATAGGATTTTATTGCTTGTTCCAGCACTTTAGCCACTGCAAGGTGGCTAAATCCAGATATGGGGTAGCGAGATGAAAGGCTATTGTACAACAAAAAGTAACAAGTACTAATTCATAATAGTAAAGTAACTTGTAAAGTAAAGAGTGAGTAATATTATTACTTTTGAATGTGTAAAGTGTAATCAGCAAGTTATTACTTACTGAGGAACTGAGGAACTCACAGTGTTAAAGCAAGTATCCTTGTTTTATGACATTCTCTGTTACGCAACTTTCAAAGTGGCAATGTAATTGTAATGTAAGGTTAGACTAGAAAGTAGCAATGGGGGAAGACAACATGACTTTTTTATCTTTAAAATCTTTAACCATACTGTACACCTCAAAGAAAGATTTCACAAAGTACATTTGTGTGTATAGCTTTATTAAATATCTTTGAAAATGTTAATGACAAAAGCATACAAATATTTACATTAGCCTGAAAATACATATAAATACACTGCATTTATATTCATTTGAGCACTCAAACTCTATACTACTCTCTGCTTTGGCCTCATGCCAGTTGTGCTCACTGCTCAGTTCAGAGTTTGTTACAGTGAGCAGCACTCCATTCAAACAGATCAGTTGACCTGAAGCAGTGGATCTTGCATAGTGACTGAACATACTTTAGGAGAGTTTACAGCCAAAAACTAAAAATCAGACCAGACTTCTAATTGAGGCCGGCCTTTATTACGTCCAAATCCATAACCAGAACTGTCCTGTAAATGGGACCGGCATCAGTTCAGGACTTGGCTATAATTTGAAGTTTTACGGCAAGAGGAAAGTTACCTGTGCTTGAAGCATTGTTGATGTTGATGATGTTGTAATGCTTCTGCTCAGGCGCACAGGACCCTGGGAAATGTAGTGACTGGTGGTCTGAATGGGAGCCTCCCTTCTGTGATGGTGATGCACTGCTGGTGTGGCAGTAGCATTGGTGCAGCCCTGATAACACCTGGTGCTGGGGTTTCCAGCCTCACACAGAATTACTGAACAGGTGATGAAAACCTGTGGGTAGAAAGAGCAAAAAAACATTCCTACCTGATTATAAAACATATAAATACACTGCATTTATATTCATTTGAGCACTCAAACTGCTGTGAAACACAGAAACACACACTGAAAGCAAAGGCAACAAGGCTTATAGAAAGGAAGAGGTTTTGGGATTAAAAGTATTGCTCAAGGACACTTTAACAGGAACAAAAGGAACTGAGTTTGTAACCCTCTGGCTGCATATACTCAATGAAGTAGAGATGGTTAGGGTATTTCTGTTGCTAACCATGATCCCAGTAGACAAAATCACCAAATACAGACTTGCCATATACACCTCAGAATTAAAATATATGCAGAATCTCACAGTAAAATGCATGTTTACAATAACTATTATTACACAGCAGCAGCTCCCACACCCAGCTAACATTGCAGCATGGCACATGCAAGGTGTATGTATATATTTTACCTAAGATGAAACAATTATTACATGTTACATGTGCATAACTGCACTTGCTCTGTACTCATGTGCTAGACCTTTGCTAGAAAAGAATTTGTCTGCTTGAACATAGTTTTCCTCTACACCAGCACGTCAGCCACCTGCTGCCTTAAAAGTCAGAGGTTAGTAATGGCTGATAAGCAATTTTAGGTCGCTTTGTGTAGATCACAGCACCACACATCATGGCAACAACTATCAGGACACATCCAGCGATGAAAACAAGATTCATGTTCAGACCATTGTGAAAAAGAGATAAACAAAAGTTAGACTGCTTGCTTCTGGTCTTTAAGAAACAGAAACATAAGGACATAAGACAGCATATAAGTGCATTAGTAGTGCAGTAGTAAGTGTATTTTGTGACAACTCAGGAGACATAGGAAAATACAGTAAATCTTCAAATAATAGTCCAGGCTTTTATTTTTCTAAACTGCAAAATTGCCCCTGCTTACATTTGGATCAGGCAGCTATCAGGAGCAGGTCTTTAATCATTTTGATGAAAATATCTGCTCTCTAAAAATGAGAAAATTAGTCATTTAAAACATTGTAAACATATTCCCTCGTCATAGAACACAAGTAGGTCTAACTTTCACAAGGCAAAAAAGACAATGGCCTGTTAGCCTGAAGGCATCATGTATAAAAATTTTGTACAGGGGGCAAGTAGAATTGGTTTAAAAAGGTGATTGGGTGTGCTTTAGTAAGTTATTTATATAGCACATTTTTCTATTTGCATGTTCGTCGCTCTCCAGAGACAGGATAGCTGAACCATCCTGCAGCTGCTCAAAAGAAGGACATCAGACAAAGGCATCGTAAACATCAGAAACATTTCTGGCTATCTAGAAAGCATGGTTGCGATCTTCCAATACAGATGTGAGGGTGGAAATGCATCAGTATAGCCTATACTACTCTCTGCTTTGGCCTCATGCCAGTTGTGCTCACTGCTCAGTTCAGAGTTTGTTACAGTGAGCAGCACTCCATTCAAACAGATCAGTTGACCTGAAGCAGTGGGTAGAAAGAGCAAAAAAACATTCCTACCTGATTATAAAACACAAACGACCAAAAACGAGCAATGATTGTGTACTCATCCATAGAGCTATTACCTGGTCATGCCATCCAATGAATTTTAAGGCCTTCATCCCAAACTGGACGTTATTGTCTTGGTTTGAGTAGAATTGCACCGTTTCATCTTTCTTGCATCTGTGTGTGGAGATGAGAAAGATTTAATGTGTTGGGGTCCTTCCGATACTGAAACTGACTTGATTGGAAGAACTCAAACTGATAACTGAAGGTTCCAAATCCTTTTTGTGTGAATACATAAGGGCCTCTGTGAGTGTCAAACTCGAGGGTCACGCTATTTTTCTTAGGTTATTTGCAGAAGAACTGGAACTCCACCTGGTTGATTCTGGTTATGATGTCATTTGGGTTATCAAACATTGAAACTTCATTCTTGAAATTAAGTTTGTTGAATGAAGAATGTTTTCATCCTCCTTTTTTGAAGAATGTTTTCATCCTCCATTTCACAAAAATTTGGGAAGGAAGGCTGAACAGGGCTTACTCACCTGCAGCTTAGTACCACAGGTATTGAGGGACATGTTAGCAAAGACATGGCTGCCATTGGAGTAGAGTGTGCATGATGGGTCATTGAGGCGCAGGTGATCCACATGTAGTTTGATGTTCACTGATGTTGATGTTTCCAGCTCAATGGCCATAAAATGATCAGTACAAATCACATTGGCTTGAGCCACTGTGGGCAATATGTGATGGTTCATTGCATTACTAGTAGAACATATTTGCACATGTCGTTCAGTATATATTTGTTTTTGGAATGATGGACTGCCCTAATGTGTGTGTGTGAATACCTCTGCTGATAGACGGCTAAAAAAAAAAAAAAAAGATGTCAAAACAGTCTTTATTACAAAGATCAATCCAAAACCAAATGCAGTTACAAAATGCAAATGCAGTGTTCCATCAGAACACTGAACACTAAGAGCTTTGCCGTAGGAAGTCTCATTTTCTTCCTCTGTAGTTCACATACCAAAATAAGAGTCTCTGTTGTGATGGATGTTAAATCAATAAAAGTGTGAAAATGTATTAAAGTCTTTGTATAAATCAATAAAAGTACTTTTTTGTGTTATGTAAGGGATAATAAACGACATGGCATGCGTATATCGGTGAATATTGCACGTTTGAGGTGGTGATAAGGTTACACCTCGATAAGTGTGTGTGTGTGCAAATGTGTGTGTGTACTCCTAACCGATTTGTCTGATTGCAGGAATGTACATTTAATTCTAAAAGGAAAACTTCATATGTAAATAGTTGAAGTTGGCAGACAATGTCACATTGCCACACTGTCATAGTGGCAGTCCCAAAAAATACATAAAGAAGGCTATTCCTTGAAATTACACCCTTCACATCTCATTTCTTCGCTTTGTTCTCTCCTTTCTTTTTCACACAACAGGATTAAAAAAGAATTAAACTTCAACAAATTCAACAATAAAATAGACTACAATTTTTCCATGATTTTAGCTGAGTATCATAATGATTCCAAAATGTTTTGTCCCACAAAATGATATGGTAGTCAAGCCATAGGTGGTTATCAATAGTTATGGCTGGACAGTGTACTGCTGGACACTATGCAACTAATACTTATGCCTAATGTCAATCTAGCCTACAGTACTTTGCAAAAATAGACGTTTTCCAAAAGAGTCCTTTTGGGACTTTACCTCTGCTGTGCACACAGCCCATTTATGTTGTGACTAAACTAAGATGGAACTTGTGCTAGGCTGGTGCAACTACTTGCCGCTTGTGAACGAAATGTGTCTTGGCTGACCACTTGCAATCAGATTGAGCATATTGCATTCTATTTGCTCCTCCCTCCCTTGTAATGAGATAACCACTCCCTCCTCTATAAGGAAATCTGGTGTGTAGACATTAGTAAGTAAAGAAGGATACCAGAGAGTGGTCTAAGAGGGCAGTTCATTGAGTTACAATGAGAAGACAATTATTTTATTTTTCATGCAAGCTGGTCTGAACAAAAATAAAGTTATTGTTACAGTACAATACAAATTCCACAGATATCCTCTCGCTGGCATTAGGCCTACTTCCCATGTCTGGAAGTGATAATACTAAATTAATATGCAAACACATTAAAATATAATTATTTCCCTGTTGTTATTTACAGGGAATTAATGTAACCTATATTTTACATTTATGAGAATAAGCACTTCAGTAGCTCCAAAGTGGGATCGCTTTCACAAAACCATGGAATGCTCTTGATCTTAGCAGCAAACAGGGAGAGCGGGAGAAGGAGTGGGAGAGTGAGAGAGACCAGTTTTGGGCTTCAAAAGTTATCATTTGCAATAGTACAAATTTGACCAAGAGGATATACACAATTGTCCTGAGGAAAAACGCAGATTTCTACATACACTATCCATTCATGATGCATTCATGATCAATAGGCTATAGTCTGCTGTTCTCTGGTTGTATATAACTGTAACAGTTGTATAAATTAGGCCTTGAGTTTTGCTGTAGCTGAAAGAGCTTGTGAGGTGTGTGTTAGAAATCACTTGTGACAAAAAAAACTGCAGGTTTGCAGGCTACTGCTGTGTAGGCCTACTGGAATATTTGTGTCCAAAATACTACATTATGCAGTAAAGTGCAATATATATATGAACGTCGTCTTTTATCATTCCTATACACACATATATATTTTTACAATAGTCTGCATAATGTGTAGTATAATGCATTTGAAGCTGGGTGCGGTAGACTATTTCAGGAAGTGCATGGAGGGTGGGAAATGAGCCAGATAGTTGGGCATAGTTATACTGAGGTATGTATATGTTTATTTTAGTGCTTACCTATGCCGTCTATCTCTGAAATGAAGATCGCACGCAACCCCTACCCCCCAGACAGGTGTGTGTCACTGTGTATTTCTAGGAGTACCTTAATGACTGGTGTTGGAAGAGCAATGCATGAATCAGTGTCACTATGACATCATCACTTTCCTTCTCCATCAACCAGTAGTGTGTAGCATTCTATTTACTGAAAAGTGGTAATAAGATTACAGTTACTTGAGAAAGTAACTATATAGTCATAGTAACAGTGTCGTTGCAGCTGGGATTACAGGACTAAAGAAAAGAAAAAAAGGTTTTTTTTTTTCAGCAAGTGCAATGTGGCTACATCCAGATATGAGGTCACAAGATGAGAGGCTATTATACTATGTTAGTGATACAATGAAAAAGGACAAGTAATAATTTGTAATGTAAAGTAACTAGTAAAGACTAAGTAATTATACTACCTTTTAAAGGTAATATAATTTAATCAGTTAGTACTGAGTAACATGCCCAACACTTCATGCTGTTAATGGTATTGGTACTTAATTGGTGCTGTTATTGGTATTGGTACTTAAGTATTCTTATGACATTCTCTGTGATGCAACTTACAGTGTAACAATGTAAGACAGCAGAAATGGGCGGGGTGGGGGGTATACAATACGACTCTCCTCTAGTTATTTTTTAAACATACTGTACACCTCAGACAGAGATTACACAAAGTACATTTGTGTGTATTAGGTTTATTCAATTTCTTTGAAAACTTTGATAACAAAAGCAATAAAAATAATGTAAATTAGCCTGAAAATACATACAATACACTGCATTTTTGCATATTCATCTGAGCACTCAAACTGCTGTGACATACAGAAAAACACACTGATGGTAGAAGCAATAAGGCTCATTGAGTGGAAGAAGATGGGTTTTCAGTGTCTTGCTCAAGGACACTGACAGGAACAGGGGGAACTGGGTTCATACCTGCAAACCCTCTGGTTGCCGAACGACTCCTCTACCTTCTGAACTGCTACAGTGATGGTTAGGCTATTTTTGTGTTGCAAACCAGGATCCCAGTAGAAATATCACCAAATACCGACTTGTCATATACACCCCAAAAAATGTGAAAATCATAATAACATATGCAGAATTTTAGAGTAAAATGCAAGTTTACAGTAACTATTATTACATAGTATCAGCTCCTAAACCCAGGTAACATGGCACATGCAAGGCGTATGTATGTTTTACCTAGGGCTATGCAACAATTGATGTAACAATTACCACATAATACAACTGCACTTGCTGTAGCATGTATATAATCAGTGATGAATTAGTTTGTAAACTCAACATTTGCTAGAAAAAAACTGCTTGAATACAGTTCTCCTCTATACCAGCACATGGGCCACCTGCTGCCTTAAAAGTCAGAGGTTGGTAATGACTGATAAGCAATTTTAGGTTGCTTTGTGTAGATCACAGCACCACACACCATGGCAGCAACTATCAGGACACATCCAGCGATGAAAACAAGATTTATGTTCAGACCATTATTTACCACTGCAAAAAACAGATAAACAGCAGTTACAGACTGCTTGCCACTAATTTGTATGCCATGAAAAACAGAAATATACATCAAAGAGTGCATACGTTAATGCATTGGTATATGTGTGGTTTGTGACAACCCAGGAGACCAAGGAAGATACAAAAGGGGAAAGTCACCTGTGCTTGAAGCGTCTCTGATATCAGCACTCCTGCTGAGGCGCACAGGACCCTGGGAAATGTAGTGACTAGTGGTCTGAATGGGAGCCTCCCTTCTGTGATGGTGATGCACTGCTGGTGGGGCAGTAGCATTGGTGCAGCCCTGAGAGCACCTGGTGCTGGGGTTTCCAGCCTCACACAAAATCACTGAACAGGTGATGAAAACCTATAGGCAGAAAGAGCATATCAACTTATTTCTAGCATTGATTATAAAACAAAAAAGAACATGTTAATGATTATTCAGGCAGCTGGTACCTGGTCATGCCATCCAATGAATTTAAAGGCCTCCATCCCAAACTGAACTTTACTGTCATGGTTTGAATAGAATTGCACTGTTTCATCTCTCTTGCATCTATGTGTGGAGATGAGAAATATTTAATTTGACAGGAGAAGTAGCAACTAAACATGACAGAGACTTCCCCAGTATTCACAAAAGCAGGTGTCAAATTACCCATTTTCAATGATGGTGTAGAACGTTGTAGATTGAGGGTTATCGGTGGGACTCGCCCTGCAAGACTCCAGAAAGAGCTCAGTGTTGTTGACCGAAGAGATGCCTTCAATCTGCATGTACATCATCTGACCAAGGCCAAACTCCAGAGGGTAGGAGTTGGGGTCCTTCCGATACTGAAACTCACTTGATTGGAAGAACTCAAACTGATAACTGAAGGTTCCAAATCCTTGTTGTGTGAATACATAAGGGTTTCTGTGAGTGTCAAACTCGAGGGTCACGCTTTTTTTCTTAGGGTACTTGCAGAAGAACTGGAACTCCACCTGGTTGATTCTGGTTATGATGTCATTTGAGTGATCAAATGTTGAAATTTCATTCTTGAAGAAGAGGTAGTTTTCATCCTCCTTTTAAAAAAAGAGATTTTAGAGAGCATATTAATTTTCTGGAGATGCATTTTACAGTTAGCCCATGAACCAAAGGGGGGGGGGCATCGACACTATATTTTTCTGATAGCTATGTATCTCTGAAGTATATTTTTACATAGTTGGAAGTTGGATTTCGCAGGTTTGTGATTTCCCATTGAAATGAATGGGAAAATAGGGATTTTTCAGTAATTTCCTGCCATTTGTGTGATATCTCCAGAACACTTTGAAGGATCTCAATAAAGCCATGATTTGAATGGACATGAATTATATTATATATCACCTTCTTTCAAACTTTGTTACTCCATAACCTGTGCACAGTCCAGTGTCAGATTTGGTGTATGGCTGATACGTTTTGGCTGCAACTTTAAAGGAAAGCCAATCCATCCAGCTAAAAATACATTTTCTTATAGCATACATATGTGATGTAACATGAGTTGTGACGTCCCAACCTCCTCCATAATTTGTAACACCATAACCTGTGCCCAGTCCAGTACTGGAATTAGATGAACCTGCATGACATTTGGTAGAAAACTTTAAAGGAAAACCTATTCAACCACCAAAAAGTATATTTTCTTCAATCACGTAACTTCTAGGTGTGATATGACATTGTGACATGTTGCACGCTCCTCAATAGTTTACTGTACAATGTACAATACTGTACATTGGTTATAAGTAAACCAGGCATATGGCTGGTACATTTCAGTCTGCAACATTAAAGGAAAAAACAAATCATCCACCAGACATTCTCCTCATTTTAAATTGTATTTTAAATTGTTCTCCAATGTCTCCAAAGCAGGTATGTAACTTTAGTTAGGCTGAAAACTGTACAAGGAGACCTAAACAGGGTCCTCTGTAACCTTGAAATTTAGAAATAGCCCTCGAGAGGGTTTTCTGGCTATGATAATGAACTGTGCTCTGATTCACTGCTGCAGGCTAGCTTGTCAGCGTTGCATGGCTCTGATAACAGGTTGAGTGAATATATTTAACGTTACATTAGTTTGCTAATGTCAGAATTGCAAGGGAAGAAGAACAAAACATTTTGGAATATTACATTTCAGAGGAAGTTGAGGAAGAAATGATACGCACATCCACTGCTTGGAGATTGTAAACAGACACTTTTCAACAGTAAGCTTGTAAGGGTTTCATACTAGCCAACAAAACTTTAACCAGATAACTGCTTTGTTATCACAATGTTACTGTTGATGATTTCTCCATTTATTTCTTTTGGTTATTGCAGACAGCAAAGACAGTATTACATTTTCACATGTACCATACAATGCAAACTCAAATAGGCCTATCATATTTAAAAAAAAAAAAAGAAGTAAAAACGGTTTTGTTTCGCAGGGAACCTTTAACGTATGACCTCTAACTGAGTTCCTAATCAACATGGCACATTGAAGTGGAATAAATGTGCGCTGAGGAGTGAGGACCTAAAGAGATACTGCAGAAATAGCATAGTAAAACAATATGGTTGAACAATATTTTGTGCACAACCCCATGCAATCTTGACCTTTGACCTTGTAATGATTACCTATTAAGGTCATCTATCCCTCATGGTGATTTTCTGTTTTAGGCTTGTAGAAAGGTTTTTAGTGTGTTGCAGCAACATTTCTTGTATGACCCCACTGGAACTTGACCTTTGACCTAACGACCTTGAATATTTGGGCAAGCCATCTGGCCTTTAAGGTGATTAAATGTGCCAAGTTTGGTAAAGATCCTTCAGTATATTTAGGAGATATTGCACAAACACTGTGGAGTGGATTGACAATTCTATGTATTTCAATGGGAGATGTATGTGCTTCTGTTCTGTTGCCTGCCCTGCCCCTTTCTCCTCCCCTGCTCTAGGACATAAGGCTGTTTCACAGTCTTTTCTCTGTCCTTTGTCTGAAGCTGCGGAATCCAACTTGCTATCATGTAAAAATATACTCCAGAGATACATTGCTTTCAGAAAAATATAGTGAGAATTTGCCCCCCAACTGTACCCATTTTGGAGCCCTTGGCTCATGGACTAAATTTGGCAAGGTTGAATAGGGTTTACTCACCTCCACCCTAGTACCACAGGTATTGAGGGACATGTTAGCAAAGACATGGCTGCCATTGGAGTAGAGTGTGCATGATGGGTCATTGAGGCGCAGGTGATCCACATTTAGTCTGATGTTCTCTGATATTGATGTTTCCAGCTCAATGGCCATATAATGATCAGTACAAATCACATTGGCTTGAGGTGCTGTGTGAATATGATTGATACATTGTGTTATATTATATATATATATGTATTATATACATTATATTTTATATTATATATCCCTCAGTATTTATTTTTTTACATAATAAAGAAAAATACAAACCAACATGAAGTTCAACCTCAACAACGACACATCTCATCTCAGACTGGAAGAAGTAGGATCTGAAATTACATGTGTTAATTTGTAAATACTGATACCATGCACATTTGAATGGGTATCTCCAGCAATGAGCAAATTATATAAGGGCCAGTATGCTGTCTGATGGTCATTCTTGGAAGTCCTCTCAAGACAAACAGGATCTCAAAAATCAATATTGTGCATCTAAAATCTTATCAAGGTTTATTATAGACTGTAAAATATACACAATTCAAAGAAATTCATATTAGTTTTCCATATTAGTTATATGCAATTCAGAGAGAGAAGTACTGTATGCCAAAAACACAACAAAATCATGATCATGCTTTGAAAAGGTTTGTCTCAGCTTACCCCCATCTGCTCTCAGCAATGAAACAGATGGGAAAATGCTGGTCAAGATCATCAGCCCTGGGTGTCCATCTCAGGACAAACTCCCCAGAGGTGGTTCTGTCCTTTGTGATGTTTAGAGGCCCACTTATAATGAGATCATGAAACCTTTGAAATGGGACAAACTGTATGTCATTATTCAAGAGAAATGATTTATTGACATTACAGCCTGATATCAACACAAAAAACTCATACTGTAGATACAGACTCACATACATATTCTAGAGTGAAATATCTGTACTTACACTGAATGAGAAGATGTTGCATTTACTCTGATTTCTAGCTCTTGGTTGAGGCCCACATAGAGATGTTCTTTATCGCTTGGTGTAGGAGGCAGGAACCTGGGCAAGTACACTCCCTCACTGCAGGAAGGAGCTGCGTAATCAACTGTGATAGCAAAAGATTATTAATAATGTAAATGAAACTGTAAGTAATAAATGTAAAAATGTGAATTTAATAACTAGTGTTAAAGAAAACAAGAAAAGAAATAAAGTCTTACCCTTGACAACAAACTGCAGTGGAATTTGGCTCAATGGAGTTCCATAATTTAACCAAGGGTTAGTGGTTACTACTGGGGTAGTAGTTGGAGCATTTGTATTTTGAGGTTGCGACCCCCCCCACCATGGATTTGTTGGGAGATTCGTAGCAGCAGTGGATCTAGTCATAGTTGTTGGGGCCACTGTGGTACTTTGAGTGTTAGGCCACCAGCTTGAGAATGGATTGGTTGAAGGAGCTTTTGTGCTCTGGTACCCCCACCACCCCCAAGGAGCAGCAGTGGATGTGGGTCTAGTCATAGTTGTTGGGGCCACTGTGGTACTTTGAGTGTTAGGCCACAACCATGACCATGGATTGGTTGAAGGAGGAGTTGTAGGGCGACCTGTGGTGGTAGTTCTAGTAGTAGGAGTGAAGGTGCTAAGCCAAGACGGTGTGCTGTATTGTCCGGTTGTGAAAGGTATGGTAGTGGCTGAAGCTGTAGTTGAGGACCCCGATCCCAATGCGGCCCGCCGCTGGCGCCCCGCATGGACGAGACCCCATGAGGACTGCCGCCTGCGCCTTGCTTGGACTGGACCTCTGAAAAATGTTGTTCCGTCACTGTAGGTAAGACTGATGTGCTGTTTGGGGTAGTCCTCTACAGTAAATTCAAAACCATAGGACCCAGTGTAGCCGGTGCCATTATAACTTAATGTGCATGTATCCTAAGACAGATAGACATAAAAAAATGTCACTTTATGTGTGTGTGCATGTGTGGGTGTCTATGATAATGAGTGGGCGAAAGAGCACACCTGTGATGCACGGGGAAGTTTAGAAACGACCTGCAATTATACAAGGCTTTCAACCAGCCCGAGTGCAAACCAACCTGCAAAAATTGCCTAACACAAAATGATACCCGACCCACTGCATGGCCCACATTTTTTTTTCTTCAAAAGTATAATAAGTAAAAAGCTCTTCATTAGTCATTGCCTTATTATGTTATATTAGCAGACATTCAATAAGTATTGAAATGTTATGGTGCTGTTTAACGTGGGCTACAGGTGTCCTGAATTTTAGTCTATGGACGTTGGCCTATTGGGATGCAAATGCTTATCTGTGCCGCATTTGTGGTGAGCCATGTTCGTCTGCCTGTTTCGTGGCTGTCACACTTGAAGATGGCATCACAGCAAGTAGGCTATATAAAACAAAGCCTGTACCTGTATCTTTATCTATATTTACTATTTCCTTAAATGTTTCCCAAAGCAAGAAAACTGGCTTTTTCTATCTGTGTTTTTGGTTTGGTTTCTTGAACATCTACATCATCAATGTATTTATGCATATATAGCATTTAGCTAGACATATTTGTTTAAATATACATTTTAAAAGGGTAATAATTATTTTATAGCCTACAGCTCGATTGAAATTTAAATTTATTTAGATTTATCGAATTAAATTTATTTTTGTATGACTCAAAACTACAGGTGACTGCACACAGCACACATGCATGTGTGTGTGATACTGCTGAGTGACTTACCTGATTCAAGATGAAGCCTGAGGGTAGACTCCTCAAACTTTGACATCTGATTTTATCACCATCTGGATCGCAGCCAATTAAGTTATATGTGCGAGGACAGTTCTGTGGTACACTGTAGATCATTTGGAAGTTTGTTTTATTTGATAATTTTATGCATGTGGCATCAAACAGATCATAAGCTATGACAAACAATTAATACAAAATGACAGTGTCTTACCTGACAAATGATATCATGGTTGCATGTGGAGAATGGTTTGGTTTGTTTGTGTCAGATCGAACTCCCAGATCTACCTTGATTGGGAGGTTCCAGTTATCAGATGACAGGGAGTTACTCAGGTACACCCAACAGCAACTAAGTGCACTGTAAAAAATGGTACAGTGATGTTATACTAACATCTTCTGTGGACAGTAGAATGGTATGTAAATTGTTAAAATTGTTCCAGTTCTAGTTCTTTCTTCCCAAAGTATTTGTTAAACCGTATGGACTTACGCAAGTTCAAAAGGCTTATCACTCCAAAGACTTCTTGTCATAACACCTTCGTTTTGGCACCAGTTTTCATCGTATGAATACCGTCCATTAGTCTCATCTATTTTTCCGATTTGCATATTCGTCTCACTTCCGCAGTCTCCAAGTCTACAGTAAATGCCCCAGTATTGCCCTTGATAGCAATAATCAAAGGTATTCTTGTACCGTAAGTCCACCTAAAGCAAAATATGATAGACACTCATTCTTCCAGAAATTCACAATACACAGATGTATGAAATATGTAAGTCGATCATTATAGGAAAATACTTTCAGGACCCCGACGAATGCAGAAGGGTCTTGTTTTGTCCTGAAGGGAAATATTTTCCCATAATGATCTGTGGACAATACATTATTATACGGCTGCCAAAACAATTAGAAAAAAAAACGTCTTTTCAATTTAGTTTGTTACCTTTTCGCGGCTTCTGCAGATAAACAAATAGTTCGTAAACCAAGATAAGGTGACCAGTTACATGGAAATAATGGCGAGGTGGAGGCGAAACACTCATGAGGACACATGAAGCACGGACGCAAGAGCGGGGTTGCCTCCGCCGAGTCATTATCTCCATCTAACTGGTCACCTTGTCTGCCTTTATCCCGCTTATCTCACGTTTGTATTTAGGATATAATTTGAGCTATAACTTTATTTAGGAATCATGTCCATGAACTACAGAAAATAACCTATTAGCTATAGCTAACCTTAAGGGGGAAACGTACAGCTTGAAATACTTTACTATGGTTGTTATGGTTACTATTCATAAGCTCATCAATATGGAAAGGTTAATTTTTTTTTCAATTAATTATAAATTTCCCACTTCATCAGCCAATCAGAAAAGAGGATCAGAAAAGAAAAAATGTATATGTATAAAAATTTATATATATATATATACACAGAAGAGAAAAAGTATTATATATATATATACAGAAAAAGAACTCAGATGCAAGTCCATTTGCGATGAATTTACTGAAATTATAATAAAAGCAACTTGATTGTTTGCCTTTTTTTGAAAATGGACTTAGAGTGTTTTGCATCTGAACTCTCCATATAACTATTATATAAGTATTAATAATATAAAACAATTTTGTCATAAGCAAGAGCTCTACCCTGTATGATCCATCTGGGTTCCTCCCTTTTGGGGTGAATGAGATCGTGCCTCCCCAGAAGTGGCTGGCTGTGGCAATGGAGACCAGCAGCAGCAACAGCAGCAGCGGCAGCACCAGCGTGTTCAGAGACATGATGGCTGATGTCTCAGAGGTTGAGCTGGACTGCTACATCCTTCACCTCCCCTTTTATAGCATCAGAAAACAGGAATGATTTTCTAGGAAATTACACAAAGACATGATTAGCTGCAGAATAAGATGTCAATCATTAGCCCATGGTTCACAAACATTCTTGAGTCTAAACTTGATGAACTTGTTTTCAGCAAGACAAAGACAATTGCAGAACACCTTTCTCAAAACAACCAGCAGTAAATAATAAGAGACTAGTGAACACCCCACACAGTTGCCATAGTAGCTGCTCAACAATACGTTTGAGAAACAGTTTTAGAGGCGCATCTCAGTAAATAGGTAATTCATTCTATTACTGACTAAGTAAAATAATCTGTGGCTGGTCAGTCTCTATTGCAATTTAGAATTAAAAGGCATGTCTAAACAAATATATTAGAAACGAGAAATCAGTATCAAACTGAGATATACTGAGGCTACTTGCAGAATAGCGATTCAGTTTGGTTGTGTCAGCTAAGAGACAGTATGATTTTTTTTTAATCAAACAGTGGCTTCTCAACAGTGAACAGAAAGTGTTTTTAGGTTCTGTGTTTGACTACCCATATCGGTGAACTGTAATATGACAGTAAAAGGTAAAGATAGTTGTGTGGTTGCAGGATCTTAAAGAAGCCCAAACACTAAACACACTATACTGCTGAAGCCTTTGACCATTGTTTTTACTATGGTCACCTTGTGAGGTTTTGCTTCTTAAATCTATATTCATCTTTAATTCTGTATATTTAGTCAGCTTCTAGACCGATGGGTACTCTGTCTTTGGTATTCTGCCAGAAAGCCAAGCAAGAGTGGATGGGAAAGTTGGTGAGTTAGTTAAGGCATTGTTCCCTCTTGTCAGTTGACAATCCCAATGCCCCACTGCAGTTATAGGAGCACTGTGCTGGAGGGATAGTTGCCCTAAATGAAACGTTATAGCAACACTAAGGGGTTTTGGTCTAAAACTAATGGACTACAGCCTAAAAGGCACACAAAACTTTCCAAACACTTATTAAATTGCTATTTGATGGCAATAAACATGCTGTAAAGGTGCACACAGAACTGCACAGTCAGTGCATATTTTTGATGATTTGTAGGAATAACACTTGTGAAAATTCTGTGAATTCTAGAAATTTCTGTGTTCATATGATTATATACCATTCAAATTAATTTGAAGATACCTAAATGGATTGTCTGAATAGAATAGTGCTATGCTTAACACATTCTGAGGTCATCCTGGAAGTGTAGTGTGTAATCAAATCACTTGGAATGTGTTTCACAATACCACCTTAAATGACCTTCAAACCAAATAAAAGAGATTGATGTAGTTAAATGAATATTAGCCTATGCATCACAATGTCTGGATACAGACAGTTCTATTGTTCTATCTGCCTTACATTTGATTGTTACATTACTTTGTATTATTGTGTTGTCTGTTTTATTATTACCTAAAAATAATCATGTCATCATACATTTTTCCAAGTTACATTTCTTCGTCATAAAATGTGATCTGATCTTCATCTAAATCAAGAGTAACGTATAGTCAAACAGTGTGCTGAAGTTAAAGCTTTAGATGAGGTAGGCTTATTTCCTGTATATCAGTTTGTTTGAATTCAGCAAGGTACATGCATGTAAGTTTGATTTAGTTTTGTCTTGGTTATATAGAATGTATGATTATCTTGAATTTATACAAGAGAAGACAGAAAAGATATCTAAGACCAAACAAGTAGTTCCAGTGTTTGAAGACTGCGTTCCTCAAAAAAAAAAACTTGAGATTCTGGGTAATCCAAAACCACAAATAACACTAAATCCTTGATGCTAGGCAGATAATGACAGCCTTTATACCACTGAAATATTTCATAAATTCTTTCACTTTCAGGTTGCTTGAATGATAGAAAAATACTCCATCACCAGTGAGTTTACTCAGGAGTAATTACCTCCGCCAAGTGGGTCATGTTCACTCCAAACCAAACGTATCCCCAAGAACTATCTATAGCAGCTTTAAGGAAATTTGTTAGGCATGGTCTTTCTTGTTGGTAGTATTACAGTGCCAAAGTACATTGTATTACAAAATGAAAGCTTCTAAGATTTTTTTTTTCAGGGGAAAATTGACATTTTAACTGGTGTGACTGGTCAAAATACCAAAACACACAAAGCATTTCTGAGTTTATTATCACAATACCTGTCAGTCACGGGAATAAACATGGCATATGCATGGCACAGATTCAACATGTGTCACAATTCAGTCATCTGAAATAAAAAAAAAAACTTTGATTGAATGAGAACAATGCATAACACATGCCAGGCTCAAACCATGTCCCACCTGATACGATACGATACGATACGATACGATACGATACGATACGATACGATACGATATAATATAAAGTACAATCGTAATTTTTGATACAATGGTAAATCATTTCTTTTATACCATTTTAATATTTTAATGGCAAGAGCCCATCTTTCCAGACCTTGCAAAAATCAGCAAAAAACAACTCCTTTACTATATCATTCTGCTGTTGGTGACTTAAGTATATCTCTGGGAAAGTATCTGTTTTTATTTCATTTGAGCCAAATACTTAGGCTACACAAATATATGATAGCATAAATGTGCATAAAATTTGCATATTTCCCAAGCACATTCAAAAGTGCCCTGTGACAAAACTCAAGTCAGATGACTTATGTGAAGCAAGGCTCTCTTTTCTTGTGAACCCTATTGTCAAAATCATGCCACAACTGTGCTTGGCTTGCTTCCAAACAATCAGTTATGTTTATTTCTCCATAATGCATGGTGCATGGCTTGCCAGATATTTTGGTCTTGTACTAATAAAACTAGTCATTAAATTAAATATAGGTGGTTTCAATTCAGTTTAAAACAAATACAATAACCTTAGTTCATTGAAGATGCTGAATCCATCAAACAATAGTAGTAACATACTGTGTATTTTCATTCATCACAGTGATATAATTTCTTATAATTCTGTCTATATTTCTCTTGCTTGTTTTCTCCGTTTATAAAACTTAAGTCACCTCTATCAAAGCACTTGATGGAGGGAGAGGGCTATATCCTTTGAGGGAGGGCTGAAAGCGAAGTCGACCAAACGGTTGTGAATGGTTGAAGGAATGTCCAATAGTTTTAAAGTAAGTTTTAAAGTATTTGTCTACCAGGAATGTAATGTATGCCTACTAAGAGGTTCCAGACTCTTTTCACAAGGAGAAACAATGTGAAAGAGTCTGTTTACAACACTTGTATGGTGGAACCTTTATAGTCAAACTTCTCAGGGTCCGATTTATTCTCTAGTTTCCTAGCCATTGTTCTGTACTTTGAGCAGTGCATAAGTATGCAAGCTCTAATGGTTCTGGTTTAACACAATGACTAGTAGTTAAGTGAAATCAAATAGCTTTTGGGCAACCCTGCTGCCCTTCTCACTTTTCCTTGCCAAACAATACAGCTAAAAACAGTTTAAGCTGGTATCTGGTTTTAGCTAGATGGTCAAAAATACCAGACTAGCGCTGCCTAGTACCGCTGCTAAAATCCATCAACAATTGTGCGAAAAGACACCTTAAAATAGTCAAGCAGGCTGGTCCAGCTTAAGATGGTCACTTAAGATGGCGAAACCATCTAAACCATCAAAGCTCATGGTGCAAGGCTGTCACTAAAACTGTTTTACATCCTCAGCTTCCAAGTCCTAGTTACCAGCAACAATGACAGTAACCAGTAATCAGCTGCAAAGAGTGAGTTGCTGCTGCATTATAGGCCAATAACAAAATATCTAGTTAGTTTGTTTCACAGCGATAAATAAACAGGCTACTACCATACAATGAATATGGGCTATTAGCGCAGTGAAAAGTTTAGAAATTATGAGAGACCAAGATGGAGTAAATATGGATAACATGTTCTGTCTCTGGTATGTATAGTGTGTACAACCATACACTTGCTGGTGATTGACTGACAAAACAGTCAACTTTTGTTCAAAACATAAGATCTGGTATACAAACTGGAAAACATTACCACAAAAACATTACCACACGTAAGGCTACAGTGACACAGACACACAGCACACAGAGGTGGAACATGACCAATGGGCAGCCTGCTGATGTGGTGCCTGGGGGGTACAGTGGATGTGGACATGGGAGAGCAGTGTCTAGCACTGAGAGACAGCATGACCACCAATTTCCTATAGCAGTAATGTTCACCAGCATCTGGTAGATCTAGGTGATTTTATTATGTAAATAAAATTATTTTATTATTTTATTATGTAAGTATTGTTATTACTCTATATTGAATATGTCAGTTAAAGGACACTCTTACCCATGAAGTGTGGTAAAACAATGAAAGAATGAAGGCCTTTGCAGGCTAGTATAGGCTTCTTAGAAACTGCTGCTCTCTTAAAGATGCCTGACATACAAAACCGAAAGTTCTCTGCAAAGCAAGAGATGAACTATTATCCATCTCACTTATCTCTTGTACAAACAGGTACCAGTCTGGCATCATACCTTTCCATTGTGCATCAAGTACACCCAGTGTACACCCAGGAAAATGAGGAGGAGGATATATGCTTAAGTGTACTTATATAAGCATGCCAACAAACTGGGTGTTACTTATCTGACTGGCTCCAGCATCAGAGCACTGGATGAAACAAACACAGTCATCTGTGTCCACAGACATGGGACACACCCAGAACTCCATTTACTCCAGACACCAGATGACCTGTCACACATCGTGCAAATGAAAGCACAGACAAATGCAGGATAGAAAGGAGCTTATCTCAATTTATTTTGCGCCCTCATTTCCTGTCCTTTACGTAAGGCAATAAGCTACAAGAGGCAATGATATATGATGATTTTACAATGGCTAAGGGGAGTTTTGAGGAGCTTGTTGCTTTTCTCAGACAGTTACCACATATGCCTTGCACGGTTTCTTCAAACGAAGGCACAGAAATGTAAACAATATAGGGATTTATTTATAAATAACCATTCCTCCACTGTAAAATATATATCCTCTAACTGAATGGTCATGCACAAACCCAGCCACTGTAACATTTGTAGGCTAAAATGAAATGCGGTCGGAGACATGATTCGGCCAATCAAAATCAAGGGTCAGAACTACTGGTAAGTATTTTGTTACTATTTCTTATTAAGTACTTTGGGTATAGTACTTTTTTGTATAGTTAATCTGTAATTATTGTATTTTTGATATATTGTGTAGCCTATTGTACTTGAATAATTGCACAGAATTTGCACAGGCAATGCACTTGCACTGACGCTCGCTTGCACTATGAACACCATTGCATCTTCACATTACACATTACACATCACACCACTCCTTTCACACGTCACAACTTTACAGTAATGGCACACAGTTGATATCTTCCTTTGTATTTTTGTAGTATTTATGTATGTATGTATGTATGTATGTATGTATGTGTGTGTGTGTGTTTATATCTATATGTATTTTTTGTATAAGCAACTGGACACATTACTTTCCTTCTGAATAAATAAAGTGTCTCTATCTCTATCTATGTCTGAGCAATAAGATCCTTTATTTCCTAATCTATGATGTCTTTAACCTCCTTGCAATTTCTAATAATTAGCAATGTTTAAGAACCAGTACTTCAACCATTTGGCTACATCAACAGCCTCCTCCTTGCTAAACTGGGCACGGTTTCCCATAGCCCTCCTAATGCTAGGTTAAGACGTTCCCAAAACATTCCAAAAGAAGTAGGCATATATCTTCTGTGAGTCATATGTTAGTAAGGTGGTCTGGATCATTCCTAAAGGAAAACTCTGAGTTCTGGACATTCTATGTATGATAATGAGTTTAGACTTTTGTGGGCAAAATGACATGAGTATTTTGGGATGAGTTTTTCTACTAGCTTATAATACTTATATTGCAAAGGGCACAGAATTTCGGTCCAGACTTCCAGTCTTGAGTCCATACTCTATAATTCCTCATACTCTAGACTGCTCTTTTTAAAAATGGTTCAACATAGTGTGACACCTTGGTAGTAGTATCAGAGTCCCTATATATGAAATCAAGCATTGTGGACATTGTTCGTGTACACAGAATGTAATTAAGAAGGTTTTTGTAAACAGGGTGTGCTTTACCTATTCTAATCCTCCTGTCGCCTTGATCTTACAGGAAAAGTGAATACAATTCGAGGAAATTCTGTGAAGTTGTAATTCTGTTGGTGGCAATTAGGCCTGTGAAATAAAAATGAACTCAAGGAAAACACAACAGAAAGAAGAGTAGCTGCAGAACAAAAAACACAGAACTCTCATCCACCCAGTGTTGTCACATCCCCTTTTATTCCCATGTATTTAATTGTTTGTAGCCAAGAGATACATGCAGACATGTG
Source organism: Tenualosa thibaudeaui (assembly GCA_027481765.1). NCBI lineage: Eukaryota > Metazoa > Chordata > Actinopteri > Clupeiformes > Clupeidae > Tenualosa > Tenualosa thibaudeaui. Next base: position 10,645,343 of record JAIFZK010000006.1, on the reverse strand, counting down.
TAGATTGTAAACACAGAATAATATTTTGTGATATTAGAAGGAACATAGTTTCCCATCACCAGAACCACAAAGAAGTTGAAGTAGCATATGCATGTATGTGAATCTAGTATTTAAAATAATTCAAGGAATAAGACAATATTATGTTAATTTAATATCTCTGAGTATAACAGACATTTGTGATTTATTTTTTAAACATGTAACATTCCCTAAACTGCATTCTCAGTCTTTTTGGTGTGCATTGCCTACCATAAATTCATGTGCTCACATATCTTTGCCTACTTTTTCCCCCTCCCTTTTCTTTTGAATTGTCAGTCCTCTGTCACAATCTACTTTACCTTGATCTTGCTAGATGACATCAATAAAAGAGATACACAGAGATGGACAGAAAGTCACTGCATTGTGGGACGTTTCTTGGCTCATTTTGGTTCATAGGGACCACCAATGTACACTATGCTAAAAGAGGTTTGAAAGGAAATATTGAAGCACCTTTTCTGAGCATTTAGAGAATCTGAACAATCCTTACCACTGAATAATTCTTTAGGATACAATACTCTGTGACACCATCCATGCCTTATAGTACTATTGATAACTGAATTCATTAGACAAGGGAATACCCAATATTATGGATGTGTCAGAACATGAGAAGGTAAGTATTATCTCAGTATTTAATGCCCTTTTTCATGTAAATGCTAAAGCTGAACACAGCAAATCCTCAAATTTCATAGAATCATCTACAACATAAATCGAAGCGGCATTTTAATATATTAATGGATATATCAAAAGACCCACTTAGCATGGAACTGCCCAATAGAAAGAGCTTAAAACAAGAGGTTCTGCTGGCTCAGGGTTCGGTATCTGCGATTCCTGTAGAGTATGACTCCCACCAGCACCACAAGCGAAGCAATGAGAAGACCAGCGAGAACAAAGGTGCTGGCATTAGTTTTCTCAACCAAACTCAAACCAGTGTCAGAGCCATCTCTTCTCACCGCTTGCTTGTCATCTGTAAAAAGATGATGTGCACATGAAGATTTTTCTATATGTGACACACCTTTCAGAACCCAATCACAAATGGGAGAGAATTGTGACTTACCTGACCGATGCTGAGCACCTCCAGCCTGACGAAATGGACCCACAGTGACGACGTGGCTGGCTGTCTCAAGTGCACTCTCTCGCTTACGCCTGCGCGTGGCATTTGTCACACATCCCTCAGCACACCTGGAGTTTGGGTTGCCAGCCTCACATAGGATCACTGAGCAGCTAATGTACACCTGTACAAAAAATCACATGCATGTATTAGTGAACAGAGGAGAGAATCCACTCAGTGGAACCACGTTGTCCTATCCTGCTCCTGTTTATACTGCACTCTCGAAGCCTTCTGGCTGCCATTAACCGCAATGACTGAAAAAGTTTACTGGCGAGATATTCGACAATGCATTCCACCTTCATAAAGCTGATATTAAACCAAAAAACCTATATACTGGGACCAGTGTCTCGCTAATATTATTGGTTGCTCAGTTAATACTAGATATATCCTCATACAGTTTAATACCATACACTATCTGTACTATTGTAAGACGATTCACAGGTTTGCCCCAATAACATCCCTTCTTTCTAAGAGGGGTAAGATTGCTGAGGGGACACTTGGCCACACCTTTTGGTCCTGCACCAAGTTGTCTTCTTCCTGGATTGATATTTTTCATTGCTTCTCTAGATTCTTAAGGAAGAATTGGACTCAGAGTCCTCTTGTAGCTGTCTTATGTGGGATGGGTAAATAAATAATACAGCGTATGTGCACTAGTGACTCTGCACCAATTTAGGAGATGTGGCTGAGGGAAATGGGAAACATTTTGCATTTTGGAAAAATTAAATAAAATAATTTCAATTAGATCTGGGATCCTTTGCTTGTGTTTGTTTATTTGCTTGTTGAGTAAGACTGACTTACTCCTACTGCTGTGCACATATCTGTTGTAAATGTCAATTTATTTATATATTTTTTTCCCTTAATCTTTGTACTGTCTATACACCAAAACCATGATATTGTTTTGTCATATGTCGTGTGAATGTGCTTTCTTATACTGAAATGTACTTATATATATATAAAGACCTATATACCAGGACTAAACAAGATAAGTCCAAAGGATCTTGAGAAAATAAGTTTATATGAATTATGTGACTTGTCTGATGCATGCATGCATGCATTATGGAATGTCAGTGTCAGAGGTCTGATGCTGAGGAAGAGCTACCTGAATTTTGTTCCTTTATGAAACTGATTCTATTATTAGAGTTTGTAGAATTTCTTGTAGTTTCGCCAGATATTTTGCAATGAGTAGTAGATGGTCAGTGTATAGTATTTAGCCAAAATGACAAAATTCTCAGGAGCATTTTATGGTTGTTGTGATGCTGGTCTCAGTGGGGGTATTTTGAAATTGTTATGTTTGAATGTCATTGTTGCCAACATACCTCATCAAACTCTCCGGTGAACTTGAAGGCTTGGAACTCAAAATTAAAGTTATTTAGATCATGTGGATATTCCTTCATGGTTCCATCAAGAAGGCACCTTTAGGTAGACATGTTTTAATGAAAAGAATACATGTTGGATGTCTCATTTGACACAATAATAACATTATAACTTTAAAACATGTACACTGTACAGTTATTCAGGAGTATTACCATTGCGTTAAAATAGGTACAAGTAACAAGTAAAACAGGTAAAAAATAAGCCTTACCCATTACTGATTAAGTCATAATAAAGAGAGCCCTTTGGATTAGCTGTGGGAGTTCCTCTGCAGGACTCAACAAACATCCTTGTGTTTGGAAGTGAAGACTGAGATTTGATGCCCATGTAGATCATGTCCAGCAGATCATACTCCACAGGGAAAGATGCTGGGGCAATGGCAGTGGTGAAGTTGCTATCTGTAAAGACTTGAAAGGAGTAGCTAAAGCTTCCAAAGTTGGCCTCGGTAAACACATAGTCTGATTTCTTGTTCAGATAGTGGCTGTAGACATTGATCGCCTTAGGGTACTGACACGAGAACCCAATTGTGACATGGCCCCTCCTAGTAATGATTTTACCAGGTTCATTGAATGAAGTGATGACATTTTTGAAAATAATGAAATCGCCATCTTCCTGTGAAGGACGGAGTGAGATTAATGTAATAGCTTGGTTATATGTTCAATGATGAAGGAAGAAAACTAGAACTACAAAAACATACCTCCATCTGTGTCCCACAGGTGTTAATTGAAATGGTGCCCATGATATGTGTGTCATTGGAGGTGAGGGAGCAGGATGGGTCAATCATATGTAGCCATGTGTGATCTATGCCAGGTATGGATGCTTTGTTCACAGTAATGGTTATTATATTCTCCTTGCAAGATACCTCTCCGTCACCTGAAAATGTGCAATGGTTACATACTCAGTTCTACATACATGTTCAGTTTGAAATTTGTTTGTGATTCAATGAAAGGGTGAAAACTTACCTGTCAGTGGCAATGATCGCCTCACAATCAAAATGACACACCTCATCTCCGACTGGCTGCAAAAGAATGACAAGGTGAGTTATTAGCTATTAAGGATGGTGGTCAGTAACTGATCAAAGAAGTGCCTGCTAACCCTTAAGTCTACCTCGTTGCTGTGTCTGCAGTGAAACACACAGGAATGGACCGGTGGAGATCCATTGGTTGTGGTGTCCATTCCAGTGTTGCCACGAAAATCCCATTACTCTCATGCTGCAGTGATTTGGACATATTCTGAGGCCCACTGATCTGGAAGTCAACGATTCTGTGAAGAGGACTATAGAGTTAGCAACATTTCTGTAGACAGTGTTCATTGTCCATTTAGTGTTTGATGATCTACAATTCTTCGATATACAGTTCTTCAATGTTTTTTTTAAAAGACAAATCTCTCCAGAAAACAACAAAGACAGGAAACACTGAAATACATCTTCAAAATGTTTAGCAGTCTAATGGTAAAAGCAGAAATGCAAAAGGCCCTCAATAGTGCATTCACCTGGATTCTGTGGACTGGGCACGGAGTGTCAGCTGATGTCTATAGCCAACTGCTGTTACATGAACATCTTCATGTGATGGTGTGGGAGTCAGGAACTGTGGCTTTGTCGCTCCAGTTTGACAGCTGCTCAAAGGTGCAAGAACTGAAGCATAGAAAGAGATTCTGAGAAGTGATACTTTTATTTACACACACACACACATACACACACTTTTACATTCTGTCACATCCTGCATCGTTATAATGCAGCATAGATCATAAAGTCTTACCCTCCACTGTGAACTGCAGAGGAATCTGGCTAAGTGGGGATGGGTCGAGCATTGCAGTGTTGAGGTGATGCCTCATGGAAGATGTTCCATCTGGGTATGTGATGGTAATGTTATTTTTGGGGTAATCCTCCAATACCATCTCAAAGACATGTGTTCCAATAGGCAATGAGCCATTGCCTTGTAGAACACAAAGCTCCTGTGAAATTACATGTTATCATTTGGTTACTAACATCCAGTATTACAGTCAACAATAAATTATGCATGTTTTTCAAATCAACATCTATGTGCAGATATTGAAATAAATTTCTATATATTATTTAATATATTATTTACTTCAGTCACATTATTTTTTTGCCCCAATCCTTGTTTATCTACACATTAAACAGCTTTTCATAGCTCAACTAGTGCAAACTTCAGCATACTTTTTCATATGTTTGCAGTATGATATAATATTATTAAAAGTTAAACCTGGTTTAGGTTGATATTTGGATGAGAGTGGCATGAAGAACACAATGAATTTCCTCCTGCCTCTGCAGCAAATTTGCATCGCACTACATCACCGTCTGGGTCATGGACCAACAGCTCAATGTTTAGCTGACAATCCTGGGGGATTCTTCAAATTTGTTTTTTTCCCAAAGGTATAAAAGACAGATTTCAGCAATTTATCAAACACAATGGCAAGATGTCATGTTCACCGACCATATAGAAGAGTGAAATACCTTAATTTTGGTACTGTTGCAGAGATAGGGGATCTGTTTGGCATGTATGTATCTGTCCGCTTTCCCACATCAACGAGTGTGCTCAGTGACCAGTCTTGTGCTCCATGCACATTGGAATCCCAACAGCACCCGGAACTCCTTACAAAACAGGGCACATATTGTTCATGAATGTTAAACTATGTAATGAAAATTTTGAATATATAAATAATCATTTATAAATAATAAATCATTATGATTTGAAATTTTGGAGAGGGACAAAGAAGCTTTCAAGGAAATGTGTTGAAATGTTGGTATAAATATGTGTATCATTCATATCATATTAAATTACAGTTCTCAAATACAGTAGTTTAGCTGTACCAATCTTACTAACAAAATCAGACCAATTATCAACACATAGGGCTCTAATCTAAATGCAACCTATTAATAGACTTACCGAACAAACAAACTAAGCTAATTTGACTGGCTAATACCACACTTTACTTGACTTTTTCTGTACATTGCACCAGACATTGGTCATTCATTTTCAGTGCATTACATCAGACATCAGTCTACAACCAGGCGTTGGTTGGCTACTCCAGCATATCATTTCATCTGAAGCATTTAACCTTTTGCTAGACCTACTACATATCTTTGTGAAAGTGGATTTTCCTCTCTTGCCTACCTGAAGAACAAATACAGGTCAAGACAGCAGCCTGAGACTGATGTGGCACTCTTCCTCACAACTTCCATCTGTCCTAGAATAATGAAGCTCTATACAACTCACCAGGGTGAGTCCTCTCACTAGGAAGCCTATTCCACCCATACTCAGTTAGCGTAAGTAAAGCATAATTAAAATGTGACTCTTTTCGTGTATCTATAAATTGCTGTGCATTATCTTTTTTGTGAGTGATTGGATTACCGTGAGTAAAGGATGCCTTTTTTTCATGCATTTAATGTCAAAATTGGGCTTCGTTTTTTTAGCAGCATCTGAACTTAAGCCAATCCATTCTTTTCAATTCTGGGAGATCAGTTTGGAAGTTAACATTTTGACTGTTTGATTCAGTTATTAAATGTTGGGACTGATGGGCTCTGAACTTTTTGGGGAACTTTTGTAAATGTAGAACTTAGAAATAGCCACAAAAATTTATAAATTTGAATAAAGGCCTGAAATATCACAGTGGGGAATGATTGCTTAAGAGGGCGGTATTTAGCCAAAATATATGGTTGTAATTGGGCATCTAAAATTGCATTTGTGAAAAATTCTATTTTAACATCAGAGAACAAAGCACATTCCTTTATTGTATGCCATCTTTAAAATAACATATAATGAATCAGACAGCAGGGAGGGTTTGCAACAACACAGAGGGCTCCCAGACCACCATAAATTAAGCTTAATCCTAGTCTGTGACCTAAAGGCAAATCTGAGGAATGTGCTCCTCCTAAGCAGTCTATTCTTGTTCGGCAACTCGGAACAATGATTCTGGGTAGCAAATGTTTTCTTATGAAGCCATCTGGCAAATTCTCACCAATAAGATTACGTGGAACCAGTTATAGAGTTGCCCAGCAGCATTGATAAAAAGTTGGCTAATGGATCAAAGCAACAAGCAATCCATATTTAATGTCAAAACATTAATTTCAAACTTACAAACATTTCAACATAATCAGAGGCTTCAAGAATTCAGAAATATGACACATTTTTATCAGGTTGTGATTACAGTTCATAGCCACAGGTTACAATGTTAATAAGGTTTATTGTATGTTTGGAAAGTGTATTGAACAACTACAACAAGCATGAAAATGTAAATTTACCTTAAAATGAAGGGTGAATTCGTAGATGCATTTAATGTCAAAAAGCCCTCAGACTGACACCAAGATGCAACACTTGAGTTGGCCTCAGTGATAAAAACTTCTGACTGATTCACAGCACCACAATCTCCACTGCTGCACTGCCAAATGAGCTGATCCTCACAGCTTTGATTTTTGTACTCCCTGTAGTTGAAGTCCACCTGACAATATACCACCGCATCAACAACAGTTTTATTACATAGTTAGAAACACTGTCCAATAGGCTAACCAAGCTCACACTCACTTTCATTACATAAAGAATGACACATAGTGCATGGTTAGGGCTCTTAGAATTACAAGTGTTTTCATTTTATTTAAACAGAACAGCATATCACACATACCTCAAATGATCCATCATGTCTCTCCCTTGTAGCAGAGAAACTTACAGAGGTCCCTAAAAATCCATTGGCTTGAATGTTAACAACTAACCCAAGTAGCACTAACACTGACAAGAGCGCCATGACAACTGGCTGCCTGCATCACCTAATCTTGCACTTCACAGAAAAGAAGTTGTAGGCGGTGTTCCTTAACAGGTTAGGCAAGATTTTTAGTAAATTGCTTTTCAAAGAAAGGATTAGAGCAATATTCTGTAGGCCTCATCATGTATAAACAACCTGACCCATGTATTAACCTCATAGATGAAGAAATTTAGCAAAACCTTAGTTATTTATAGGGAAATTATGGTACATGTGAGCTACCTATTTGCATTCAATAAGCAACACTTTTTGTTTGTTTGTTAAGTTTCAGATTAAGGTTCAAATGAAATTATGCTCATTGAATTAAGAAGTTTTATACTGTATATTGCAGGACATGATGCAGCATTGCTATATTTATTAAAATATAACAAAATATTTTGAGCCCAGGGTGGAATGCATGCACATAGTGCACACTGATATCATACTTAAATAGCTACATTAATTAATAGCCTACATTATAAGCTGTCAAATTTCTTTATTTATATAGCACATTAAAAACAACAGGACTTTACTCCAAGTGCTTCACAGAAGAGGCAAAAAGGTGTTATCATGTACATAGATCAAAAGAACAAGAGTATACAAGAACTACAGAGGATAAAAAATAAATAGATAAGTAAAATAAATAAGGGAAAATAAATAAATAAAATTAGCTACAGAGAGGGTAAAGCCAAAAGAATAACTTTGGAAAATTATTGGCCATCAAGGATTTACTATCATCTAGACCAGGGATCTAAACCATTCACAATGCTTTTGAATTTGCTTTCTTCAAAGCTTCTTCCTCTGAGCCTCCCTAAACCTACTGCTTCTTTATCTTCATTCACTTCATTCACTCTCTCAGAGGACAAGGTGTCTGAGCTTCTTCCAGGCAGCTGTCCTACTTCTTGTCCACTGGATCCTATTCCAACCACTCTCTTCAACAGGGCATAGCTCCTACCATTGTGACAGCAACCACACATGTGGTCAATGCTTCACTAAGTATAGGTACATTTACCACCACCTTTACCTTCCTACTAACCAGCTCTACCTGTCCTTTCCTCCTGGTGACTCCACGGTGTCAACACAAATCTCTGACTGTCATTCTGACATATCTGCATGGATGAAAGAACATCACCTCCAATTAACCCTCTCCAAAACTGAACTGCTGGTCCTCCCAGTTACATCACAACATCAGCCTCATATTTTTTGCTCAAACCAAGGTTGCAAGAAACCTGGGCATCATGATTGATGACCAGCTGACCTTTGCTGATCATGTTGCCTCTGTAGCTGGGTCTTGCCACTTTTCTCTATTCTACATAAGGAAGGTCAGGCTGTACCTAACCCAACATGCTGGCATAGACCTTGGTTAGCTGCTAGCATCAAATTCAAAGCACTAATGCTGACCTATAGGGTGACTGATGTATCTGCTCCCATCTACTTTAATACTCTCTTAAAGCCCTATAGTACGCCCCAGCCACTCTGTTTCTCCAAGGAACGTCGTCTAGCACTGCCAACACTGCCTCGCACAGGTCAATCCAGACTTTTCTCATCTGTTGCTCCACTCTGGTGGAATGACCTTCCAAGTGCTACCAGAGCAACAGATACCCTCCTCACCTTCAAGAAATTCTTAAGGACCCAGCTCTTCCGAGAGTATCTCTTGGCTTAACTATTTGGAATGCACTTACAATACATTCCCCACTCTCTCTCTACTGCACCTTTACCACACTCCTGCACTTTCATCTTCTGCAACTTTCCTGTTAGCAAGTGGCAGTCTTAGTAGTTAGTAAGGTGTTGTATCTTGAATGTTAATCCTCTTTTTGTAAGTTGCTTTGGATAAAAGTGTCTTAAAAAAACTTAGACATAATCAACATGGCCTAGAGCTACCCTACTACTATAGATTATGAATAGTCCTGGACATAAATGTTACATCCTTTACCATCTTACACACTTCGTGCGGTCGAAACACTCATCAAAAGTGTCATCTAAATTTGTGGAGAGAAAAATATGATCTGACCTGGGAAGAAATAACTTTATACCAGAGAGAGCAGGCTGTCTGAGTTTGATTCCATAGAAATTTTAACAGGTATAATACCTTTTATAACTGTGTTATGAGATTTAATTACATTTCCTTTGACACTTTGGAGAGCTACTCTTAAGCAGGTGGTGAGTTGGTAGCTCTCGAGCTATCTCTTGAAGAAACCTAAACCATTCCACCAAGTGGAGTCTGGGTCCACAGTGTGTTGCCAGGGAATCTGTGAAAAAGTTTGCTACAAAATATAAACTTGTCATAAGTGGAGCCCAAAAACATTTAAGTGAGCAAATGGCTGTAAACTTACATGGTTAAATCTGTGTTGAAATTATGAGGGGTCCTTGGAAAATATTTTGCTTCATGAGAGGTCCCTGGCCCAATACATTTTGAGTAAAGTAAAAATGTTTATTAGGATGCAAGAGCTATTTGGTGTGCCTGGTAAAGCAAACTGTGTATAGTCTGCAAGTGTTTTATGTATCTATCAGTATGAGTAAACCTTTTAACAACACACTTACCGTGTCTAGCTCATACATTGCTGTGTGAGTGTTTACATGTTTACATGTTTGTGGAAATTCCCTTACAACATATCTATCATCTCAACACATCTATCTGGCTTAACATGACATTTCCACATGTCTGCTGACCATACAGACAACTTCATGAAATTAATCCATCATTTAGACATGTTTGTCAAGCACCATCTTTCTACAGTAGTAAGATGTTTTTTATGATATGTGCTGTGCTTTTAGAGGCTGAAATATTTTGTGCAGTTTCCGCCTTCTTGGTCCAAGATATTGCCAATTAAAAATCCCAATTTTTGCATTTACCCACTAGCTGCTGCTATGCTATAAGTGAGTGTTTATGGGCTGGGTTGATATGCCTCTGTAACACCGGCATACTAACTTTTGATGAGTTATTTAACAAAACATTTTTTGGACACCTAGCTTCGGTGAGAAACATCGCCCCCTGTGACGAAATTGAGTGTACATGAAAAGAAAGCTGTTTAGAGTGTGCATGTCAACTTTGCCCAAATTTGAGCAATTACAAGCCAATATATGGACTTTTGAAGAATTTTAAGCTACTTTTTGAATTTTGATTGACATGTAACTTTGAAACGGTTCATCTCAAGATAAATCCTTTGACCAATTTTTATCAGCATCGTCTGTAGATGACATATACCAAATTTGGTGAGATTCACATGAACGGCCTATGACGAGTTTGTTTACTTTCACTTTTGCAATTTAAGGTGGGAACTGCACAAGTACAGTGTCAAGTACCATCAGCACAATGACCTCTGAAAGCACAGCAAGTACCATAAAATTTGGCCCATGAGGGGGCGCTGTAATTCTACAGCACATACCACAAAAAAAACTTCTTACTACTGTAGAAAGATTATTCTTTCACAAATCACTCTTACACACTACACAAACACACAGAATGTCATTCATTCAAAACCCACATCCCACATGGGTTTGGGATAGCAGAATAGTCATACTGAAGGGAGCTCCATGCCTACTGCTGATGGTGAACGGTCTGTGTTTTAATTAGACAAGTCTTAGAAATAAGGGTGTGTGATATTGTGACCTACAATAAAATCTGTCTCAACCAGTGTGTAGCACTTATCTGCCACGAGTGTCTACTAGCCACCCACCTACACTACACTTCCGGCAGCCATTCGGTTTTCCAAGAGGTCTCCCAAGTACTTACCAGGCCCAAGACTATTATAGCTTTAGCAATTCAGGTGATTATTATACCACTGGACTGGCAGCTGGCTAAACCAAAACATACATAGGCAAGGAGCTAATCTGGACAAACTGGATAGACTATGTGAAAAAGAATGGTCTGAACTCCCTTTCTTTTTTGTAGACATTAAAAAGTAGGCATATTTGATATAGGGCCACAAGGCAATGTTGGTCTGATGTAATAAGCTATAGGTCACATAGCTACAAGGCCCTACTTTAGCTATGGGTCCATTTGTCTCTGAGGGGTCCTTTGACTGGAAAATAGAAACCCCTGGCTATAGCTATTTCTAAAATGCATATTTTACAGAGAACAGCTTTTCACAGTTGTCTAAATGTACCTGTTGAAAGACAAATTGTCTATGCTGTAACTGGCTAAAAAGGTTTGGGCTATTAACTCACCTTAGCCTAGACTGGCTCTTTGATGCAAACCCGACTGACGTTAATGTTTTACTGGATGCCTCAGTGAGACTGCAGCGAGAGGGTACTTCAGTGAAATGGGATTTCCAAGATGACGTACATTCGACCTGAAATACCTACACAGGCTTCCGTAGTCCACTTCACTGTAAAGAGGTGGCAAGATGGCGGCAGAGCCTAATAAGACTGAAATTCTCACCATTTTTAAAAGGCTGAGATCAATTGCAACAAATAAGGTATCAAACTATGTCTTTGTATGTCAGCACGGTATGTGTTGTGTCTTTTCAACGGTCCATGTGTAGACGTGGACATTAATTATTTGATTTGTATAGATCGAGCGTAGTTTAACAAGCCGGTAGCCAACCTTTTACTGTCTATGTAGCTAACCTATAGCTGCGCTGTGTGACTGGGCCTTGGTCAGATGTTAGCGATTGCTAGGCATAGCCAGAGTGATAGGGAAAACTCTCTGCTCTGGGTATAGCTACCCGACTGGCTAACAGTTTTACGTTAATTTTTGACAAATAACGATGCTTGCGCTAGCTATCCAGCTAGCTAGAAATGCTAGCCTCCTCGATGCTTTGGGAGAATGCCAGTGCTATAAGAGAGCCACGTATGCTTTCCGTAATGTTAGCTATCGGTAGCGTTAACGTTTTGTAGTTGACTTTAAGGATTATAACGTCGATTTAACTCCGAGAAACATTGGTTTGTTTTTGTAAACACACATTCAACGAACTGTCACGGCATTTCAACGTTGTAGCCAAATATGTATAATAAAAATAATGTTCTACTAACGTCACTATTGAAAAATTAGCCGTTCCAGTGTTTGAATTGCGTATTGACTGTATGCAGCCACCATATGTGGCTAGATATTTTCACGTGTTTGTTCACTGTTGATGGCAAAATTCAGTCGTAGTAACATTAGTTGGTATGCGAAGTCATTTCATACTTAGACATCATCTTGTTTTGTTAAAAACTCCTGAAATGCCAGCTGACATTAACGCACGTCTGTGTGTATATACTCTGTATTGTTTATTTTTCCGTGTTTACGAACAGGGAACACTGCTAATTTTGGTTAATTATATTCAGAACCTAGTGTGCTGAGGTGTATTTTGAGATCAGTCAGTCATTTTGATGACTACACATTAGATAATATCAGACCACAAACATTAATCTATGTTATTAGCCCACGTCTGTGTTTATGGACTCATGCATTTTTCCGTGTTGACGGTAAGTAACACAGATTGAGGTTGAGACCTTGATATTTTATTTAAATTTAGCAATATCTTTACCTGTCAAAAGAATTCAAGCTTTGAAATGTGTCTATGTCATACCCAATGACATTTCACCGTCTTGTTTGAGGTTTAATGTCCAAGTTATTTTGTCACAATGGTCTGCTGTTTACTGTGTATAAACCTCAAAAAGTAACTCCCAAAGACTTCATTTCTAAGCTGCTTCACAATTATTGTAAATCCTAACAAATGGGCAAAAAAAGTAAAGTGTGTTATGTCAGGTTGTTTTCTTGCAAATGCCGAAGTTATTGTCTTTTTGTTGAACTTGTTTTGTTATTGTGCTTAGGCCTGTTTTGACTGTGCTGCTAAAAACCCAAGCTGGGCAAGCATTCCATATGGAGTTTTTCTTTGCATTGACTGCTCTGGTATTCATCGCTCATTAGGGGTCCATCTCAGCTTTATAAGGTATGGCTAACTTCAGTTCTGTCTCTCTGGTTTATGACAAGCTTTAAGGTCTATTGTTTACATTCATCTATTACATTTTAGATTGAATGAAACATAAACATGGGAAACATATAACTGACAGCTCTCTGAAGTAGTTGGGTTTGTGAATTTCAGATCCACTGAACTGGACTCCAACTGGAATTGGTTTCAGCTAAGATGTATGCAGGTTGGAGGAAATGCCAATGCTGTGAGTGGTCACAGTTCTTTGTCTCTCCTACACTTTGCACTTTTAATAATACAGAGACTTTAGGCCTGTTGTTTGTGTGGTTACCTACTTCACTTGTATTGTTTTGGGTACAGATGGCATTTTTCCGGCAACATGGCTGTGTCACTAATGACACAAATGCAAAGTACAATAGCCGCGCCGCACAGATGTATCGGGAGAAGATACGACAGCTGGCCAATGCAGCGCTTTCAAGATATGGCAGCGAGGTAAGGGTTTGATCCCAGCATGTTCCTAAATATGTACTTGGCCTAACTTGGTAGCAGAATGTGTTTTTTTGCTTGCTGTTTTTCCAGAACCTTGGAAATCCATAGTTTGTAGGTAAATCTTTTGGTTAAGTGACTTGGCGAAGGCAATGTGAAATGGTTTATTTGTTTCATGACAGTTTAAACTTTGAAATTTAAACATGGTACAAAGGATACAATGATGACCTTTCAATCTGTTATATCTGAGCAAATTTGGATACTTTGGTTAGCTGTTTCTTGAGAGACATTTGTTCTTGACAACATCCAGATTGGTAATTGTTAATGATGTGTTCTGTACCCTAAGAATGATTCCTTTTTAAGAAAATTCCCAACCATACATTATTGTACCTGTTTAGAGATGCTGCTTGGTTGGCTAAACTTTGACCTTCTGATTTGTTGCTGTACTATGTGGTAATGGCTGTTACATAATCGGTATACGTGCAGCCAGTGTTTTTATATTTGAACCTTGGCTTTTCCTGAGATACCATTGGATATTTTACACAGTTCCAATGATCCATTTGTTTTTGTTTTTGTAGCTATGGATTGATGCGTCCGGAAACACACAGACTCCGGCACCTGAAAAGAAAGAGGCTGATTTCTTTGAAGAACATTCTCAGGTATGCCTACTTGAATTAATGTGTGCAAAAACAAAGCTTTTTTAAGGACACAAGTGGGTTGCTTCAGAAGAATAACACAGAATGGTAATGCCTGAGGTTTGTTCTTTGAGGTGAAGAAGCTAATCTGTACATTTGTATTTGTGTGTTGCAGCCTGCCAATACCTGGGAGATGGCTTCTCCCGCATTGTCAGAGCAGAATGGAGCTGACACAGTCAGTCCTGTACTGGAGCAAGAGAGCCCAAAAGACCCAGAAATATCCAATACCCGTAAGTCTAGTGTGTATATAAATTATGTCTATATTTAAAAAGATTGATGTTTAGCCTAATTTGTACTGTAAATGTAATTTGGTATACTTTTTGCCATTTTCAAAATGATTTATGCTTCTGTTTTTAATGAATTTTTTGTTTATGTTAAATTTTATCCAAGTTTTTAGTTTTTAGTGTATTGTTTTTGTATTGTACGTTGCTTTGGATAAAAGTGTCTGCCGAGAACCAATACACATGAACATGAAGAAGCATTTAGTATTAAGCATTAAGTAAGTTGCAGTGGTGAGCATGATGTTTTCTTGTCTTTTAAAGAACCTGATGTTGGTCCAAGCATTGAAGGTCTCACTCTTGAACCCAAAGCAACTATTGGTAAGTGGCTTCACCTTTGGTTGGCATACAGTATGTGTCTGTATCAATAATAAGTAAACAAAACAGGAAATATAAAGGTAAAAAGGTTCAGTTGAAAAAGAGTCTGAAGTGTTGGCCTGTTTACTGAATAATCAGTTGTTTGAATGTCAACTGCAGGCGTACGGCAAACTCCACTTGTGCAGATACAGTGTAGGGAAGTCTGATGCCTAGTCATCATTCATATCAAGATGGAACATACAGTCTTTAAAGATTATCTTCACCAGCTGAATGATGAATATAACCTCCTGCTCTCAGAATGTTAGATGCAGCTGGTTGATGACTCTAAGCAGTTGAACGTGTTTACTTGTATCACTCTAGTCTGCCAAATGACCCAAAGAAATTGGGGACTTCACTCATGTTGTTTTCAAACAAAAAAATACTTCCATACTTAAAACTAAACAAACTGATGCAGGACAGTTTTGCACTTCTCAAAGTGACTCTATCAGTGTCTAACACAGACTCCCATGTTTAACTTACTAGTTCACATAGCCACATAATTCGTTGTCTTGTTTTGCCATGTAGATGACTCAATGCGTTTGGCGTCTGATGAGCCACACCAGTCCAAAGGTGATTAAAATATCTGAGCCTGTTTTTGCAGCTCATTGGCTGGTCAGATGTCAGTGGCATGGCTCTGCTCTTGACTGACATTTCACCTGAGCGCTACCCGCCTGCTTTGACCCAACCTACAATCCCTCTCTGGCCTGTACTAAAAACATGTCCTTGCATATAGGCCCTAATCAAAATGCTTGGTGTTGGGGTTTAGAGTGTTGTAATAGTGTGCTGTGCAGAGACTTTTAATGGTAGGCTTATAACTACACTTGAATCTCTCTCCAAATATGATGAGATCACATTCAGCGTGTGCTGTGCCTCATTTCTGTCTTTGTATTGTTGCGTATGGGATTGATTGGTTGGAAGATAGTTTGTCACCTGTACGTTATTTGCTTTGATATAACCTGTGTGACATGTTTTTGACCTCCAGTTATTTGGAGTCATGTGACGTGAAGCGTAGCTTCCACAGTGTACTCGCCCTGCTTTGAGCTTTAGCTCAAACTGCAACCTTGCAAAGAATTTCCACAAAGTTTCCCTCCAGGCAGTTTCTTGCACATCATCCTCTTTGTGAGGGATCTCAGGTCTAATGGTATTTCTGGCTACGCAGTCATGGAGTATGAGGGAATTTGTCTATTACTGCTATCAAAATGTGCTTGTCATTTATCAAAAACAATATTCTATGCCTTATTTACTCTTCCTCTTTTACATGCTTCCCTTAAAAAGAGTGTTTGTGTTTCAGCATAAAGACAGACAGGATTCTTATGATACAGGTTGTGGATATTTTGTTTTCTAGTCTGTGCAAGAAAAGATTTTTATGTTTGAGTTAGGGCACATGAGAAGAGGAATAGGGACTGCCAAGTGTAAAGGGGTCTTAAAAGCTGCTTTATGGCTGTCCTACCTCTTTCTTCACCTTGGTTTCGAAAACATGAAAGGATTAAGATTATTGACCTATTTCAAGATCATTGGTTGTTGTTACATGGTGCCAGAAACTGGGCTAAAGGAAATTTAAAAGGAAGTGTTGGAACACCTTTTCTATGAATTTAGATAATTTGAATGGATAATCTCATCACTAAATATTTTTGCATCATTTAACTCCAGTAGAAACAATCCCAAGCAAAAATACAATCGGAAAGGAACCTTAGAATGGTAACTATGTATTAGGCTAATCAAGTCAGAGGTCATCAAATGAAGTAAATATGTATGTTTGTGTGTTTTCTTGCATTGCCCCAACCTTCACACCTTTCACCTTTCTCACACCTAAGTGCCCAGTCTAACAGGAGTCTGCTGTCACATTCCTGTCCACTTTAGTTCAGTGGGTTCTAGTGTTGCAATCTGATCTATGAAGTATGAAAATACAAGGTTCACATGTTTATTTTTTATTATTATTTTCTAGAAGTGAAACCATCTATCATTGGAAAGAAAAAGCCTACAACAACAAAGAAAGGGGTAAGCCACCACCTTCTTCTTGTCTGAGTAAAGCCACTCTGCAGTGTTTTAGCCCCTGGGGGTCACAGCCGCCCCAATATGCTGAATGCTCCACTGAAGATAGAGCAGCTAAGGGTGTTTAGCCTGGTGGACCAGACTCTTTTTGCTTCCTAGTTTGCTTCAATTTTATGTAGAATCTGGACACTCTTTTTCACTTTGCTTTCGAGTCTGGATACTCTCCATAGGTATATGTTTACTTACACCTGTTGTGGGTGGGTACTTTGTTTTTTCACTTTAAGCCTAGTGATTCTGCCTTCAATTTCTGTTTGCTGATTGGTTACTAGAAAGTCTGTTTGGTGAAACCAAAGCCATAGGAGAGTACCCTGATGCAATGGGCGTTGTTTAGCATCTCTTCTCATTTCTTCTAGCATATCTTCTTGGGGTGTATTGCTTAAGTGACTGGCCTTATCTCAGTCCGCCCTTACAGACTCAGAGACTTACATGCACATTAACACTAAGTTTATTCATAATTTTCTTTTGTTTGTTTGTTTGGTTTTGGTAGCTTGGAGCCAAGAAAGGCCTGGGTGCCCAGAAGGTGAGCAGTAAGAGCTTCAATGAGGTGGAGAAACAAGCCCAGGTGGCAGAGAAACTGAGGGAGGAACAGGCAGCCGAGGCTAAGAAGCAGGCCGACGAGTCCATGTGAGTAAAGATTCACCATTACCCAAGCGCTCTACACATGTTTGTGATGCAGATACTACCTGCACAAAAGTTCCAGGATCCAGGATTTTGGTTCTTTTTGGCATCAATGCAAAACAGATTACATGACCATGCTGTGCATGCTGTGAATGTTTATTTTATCCACATTAAGTGCTGGTAAAACAGTACTAACTGAAGCACTAAGCCAAAGTGACTAGAGTGTAGAGGGACACACCAACCTTTGGGGAAATTGGCTCATTTGGAAGTGATGGGAACCATTAACGATCTCACACAGGGCATATTATTAATAATATTTTTTTCAGTAAGGCAATTCTGCCTACATTGTTGATTTGACAGCCCTGTACTGTTTAACCATGCAAAAAATATATTGCTGAACATGGTCCAAAAGATGCTTTTGAGAAAGGTGTAATGTTTTGTGGCAGTATCTCGAACTGTTGGCAGACTATTTTTTAATCCATCATATGTCATATGTGCTTTAATTGATGTTCTCACTCATCTGTGTTCATTCCTGCAGCGTGGCCTCCATGCGCTTGGCCTACAAGGAGCTGGAGATTGACAGGAAAATGGAGGAGAAAAAAATACAAAACTTGCAGGGAAAGAAGAAAGAGCAGGCTGAAAGACTGGGCATGGGCTTTGGCCAAAGGAGGTACCAGCTTTCAGGCCTTAAATAACAGTAGCCAAAACCATCTTGGTTGTGATGTTTATGAGAGTGTGTCATTACTAAAAAAACAACCTCTTTTGTGTCGGCCAGCGCGGTTTCCCACTCTGTGATGACAGACATGCAGGTGATTGAGCAGGAGACCCCAGTCGGAGCCAAGTCTTCCGCACGATCCAAACTGGACATGTTTGATGAGCCAGGATTCACCTCTGGACCTCCCAAGTATGTGTTGACTTGCTTATAAGGTTCAGTCTGTAATGCTGGATGACACTGTTTGTTTATGTTTGTCAGTATAACTTTCCAAACAAATGTATTTTTCAAACACAATTCTTGTTATATTGAAACTGACGACCAAAACAAACATGCTAGAGAGTTAGCTCACCCCTCCCTTCGATGCTTGTGGAAAAACAATATTGTTACTGTTAAGGCCTCCGCACATCGCGGAGATTGTCAGGAGATATTAAGTGAATGTGACGAGGTCTAAGGTCCCTCCTATACAAGTTTTTTTTGTAGCTTCTTTTAATTGTTTTTTTAGTTTTTAATATTCATCTTGTTTTCATGTACCATTTTTGCTTCGGCCATAAAATAGCCACAGTTGCCAAAATGGCATTAACATAAGCAAACAAACTTGGCATTTCTGGCTGCATCTTTAATAACTGAAGTAGAAATACAGAGTAACAAGGCAATCATTATGTTAGCTCATGTGCAGTAGTAATGAATTATTTTTTGTCCTGTCGTAGATACAAAGACAACCCGTTCACTGCGGGCGACTCCTTCTCTTCCCGATGGGATTCTGATACTGGCTCCTCTTCCTTCACCTCCTCATGGGCTCTGGAGAAGGAGGAGCCCAAGGAGAGCGAAGTCACCATATCCAGCATCCAACCCATCGGAGAGAGGTTAGTTCATGAGGTTTACTGTACACACATCCAAACGTACTCTGGTCCTCCACTTTTTGCAGTATAGAGGAGGTAGATTTTGTGTTCTATGTGTGGAGTAAAATGAAATTTTGCCAGGGCCACAGTTTGCAGTTTGTGAGGCTTGAGGGGTTAAGAAACTTGAATTTCTCTCCTAGGTTGCCCAGTCGACGAAAGCATGAGCCAGCGGCCCCAGTGGCAGAGTCCAGCGAGGCCCGGCAGAAGTTTGCCAACGCCAAGGCCATTTCCTCTGACATGTTCTTTGGACGGGAGGCCAATGCTGAGGTTGGTCATCCTGAAACAATATACCGCAGCCCTCCTGAGGATTTAATGGTGTTAAACTTCCCTAATGCGTCATGTGTTTCTTTCAGTATGAGGTGAAGACACGGCTGGAGGGGATGTCTGGGAGCAGCTCCATCAGCTCGGCTGAGCTGTTTGGGGATGGGAGTAGCAGCCGCTCATCAGGTGAGAATATGTGACCCGTTTTAAGGCTTACTTTGTTGTACCCCTCTGTGTGACAATTCCCACACAACCTATAAACCTGTGTGTGTGTGTGTGTGTGTGTGTGTGTGTGTGTGTGTGTGCGTGTGCGTGTGTAGGTGCAGCGGGCTTTGACAGCGTGCTCCCCTCTGGGCCTGATATTGCTCAGTTCAAACAGGGTGTGAAGACAGTTGCTGGAAAGATGGCAGTTCTGGCCAATGGAGTTATGAACACCATACAGGTGAGCAAAGATCAGAGATCATCTTTGGGGTTTTGATTTTCAGACATGAGGTAGTTCTTTAACCCTTTTTCTATTTTACTTAAGATTCTTTTATGCCAGTATCCTATTATTAAGAAGTTCTTACTATTTAGTCTGACTCCCTGAAACCCTTATAGAGTTGATGTGCCTTTTGATAGGGTGTTCAAGCCTCTGACATTTTGTGTGTGTGTGTGTGTCATGGCAGGATCGTTATGGATCTTACTGAAAGGAGCGAGGAAGAGCCTCTGCTGAAAACCCCACAGTCCTGACGGCTCCCGTGTTCATTTAGACTGAGGGAGTGAGAGCAAGAGACATTTAAGAGTACCAGGCATGGGATGATTACATTTCCTCCCCAGTCTGCCTATCCTGACCTCTGTAGACATTTACAGATATTCAGACAGTATTTTCCTTTCTCTCTGAGACTTTTATTTTTCAGCAGGAAGCACTGTAAGGTGGAGGAAGATAACATGATTTCCCAGACCGCATAATCTAGGGATATTGCCCCACACTTCTTTTATTTTTTGGTCTGTATTTCAAACATTTTCCTTGTTTTATGTATTCAGTAAGAAATGTATAACCAGGCCCCTTGTTAAACAGAGCCATGTTCTCATGGGTTTCTTTTATATTTTAAAATGGTATCATGTTCTTAATTGGACAGAGCTGTACTACAGTATGCCTCACTAGGAAAGGGAACTTCAATCCACTTGTTTTGTTATTTACACATATCCAAAGGTTTTTCCACTGTATTTTCTGTTTGTCAGTTGACCATTTCAATAATACGACTGACTAAAAAGCCTGAATATTAAAGATATTAGGAAGTGGTCTGTTGTAATGATGGATTTACAGTGATCTTTATTAGCAGGAGATCAGTAATTCAAAGGTGTATGCAGTATGACCTCCTCCTGTTGGCGGGCTTTTGAAGTGATTGCCATTGAATGGAGAATATGCTAGTGCTCTTTTTTTTGTCCCTTCCGTCTCAGTAAAGGCATGTTGTTCAGAGTCTAAATGCTGACATCAGTGGGCACTGAGTAATGAAATGTGATCTGGAGATGGAGAGCTTGTGTTTTGGAGATTCTCACTCATTCTGCCTGGACCACACCACTCTGTTTTTACTCATGCAGCAGTGATGCTCTGATGTTTCACAGAACAACTGCTTTCATGCGCACACAAACCTACACAGGTTTTAAAATAGGTGAAAGAATAATGCAGCCTGAAATTACTAACTAGTCTCAGTGATTGACATTTTCTGGAGCAAGCAAGCACACACATCTACAAGAACTCTTTTAATAGAGGAATACAAAATTATGTGGCAAACAAGTCCTCTGATTATTTTATGCATGTAAAATGGTATCTGCTTTCAAAATGAAAGGTGTTTTTATTCTTTGCTTTCAACTAATATGTATTTTCCTTTGGACTTAGCTTATCATGGGAAATGTTTTATAGTTTTTCCAAATGTTCTGGACTGATATAGCTGTCTGTTTTTGCCCCGCGAAGATAAACACAACACAAAATTACTATTCCAAACTGCCCTTTAAAGATTTAAATATTTATTGTTCTCAAAACAAACTTAGATTTGTGTCAATAAAGTTTGAAATCCTTCTCCACAGAATTTCATGCATTTCTTGGAAACCTGAGTATAATACAGCAAAAGCAAATCCACAGCAAATCCACAGTTTGTAGCTTACAAACACAACAAAGTGATCTAAAAATACAAAATACTATATTTTATATATTAAATCAGAGATACTTCTCTTGTCTTCATTTCACTTGCAATGTAAAGCATAACTAAAAGGGCTGCCCTCAGAGGGCACACTGAGTTATAGTGACAGCTGCAGGAAGCTTGGTGCTTTAGTTACATTCTATTGTAGATTTCATTCTGTACAATGATGACCGTCAGTCCCTTTCATCAGCTGGTATACAAAGTGCACAGCAAACAATATATCAAATCACCATATAAATATTTTCACCAATGGCATTTCAAAATTTCCCTGGACGCCTAGTCCAGTCAAAGGTTTCTGGACACAAAAGTTTTTTTTTTGGTTTACCCATATCATACCACGCACTATCACAGACAATTTGGCCTTCATTTAAAACGTGCTTGACCACAGACATAAAGATACACAGTGTGAATATTCCCTTCTTATTATACATCTATGCTTCACATTGGGATCCTCTTCCCCGGACTTGACAATGCATTATCCATTAGAACATAGTCTCTACATAATAATGCTCCAGCACATTCTAGTGCTAACAAACTCACTCTAATATTTCACTCAGTACATCCAAAGGCATTCATTTCAACCTCATGGCGTTACTCAGCATATATTCCTATTATCAGTGGTTAAAAATAAAAATCCTCACGTGTTTCTGAAATACTTTGCGTATATATCAGTTGATCCAGGCATAAGGATAGAAGCTTTTCTCCTCCCATAATTTGCAGCGGTCAGCAGAAGGACTCTGAGCCACAGAAAAGCTCTTGCCCAGTAGCGCAGTGCCTGAGGGATACTGTGTCCACTCCACAGGCATCCTCCCTAATAGTTTAGACAGGGAGCATTTAGCATTAGTGTTTAACATTAAGGAGCATCTAAACCATAATTAACTTTTTATACTTCAGGCCAGTGTGTGTTTTGTCTAACAGAACAACAAGACATGCATATTTTCAGAATTACATTTTACTTACCCTCTCTGGCAAAATGAATAAAATATTTAGTAACCACTTCCTGGAAGGCTATGTCTGATGGTGCTAGGACCCCAAGGACATCTTTTAGCCCTCTGAAAAATGCAAAGCTGTCCAACAGATGGAAGGAGAAACGAGCGTGGAAGGAAATATCAAAAATGTTGGCTTGTTGAGACGGCGTGTAGGTAACCAAATAGCGATACACAGGACTTTTCAATGCCTCTGTAAACCCAAAAAAAGATAGATTAATTTGTTTCTTTTTTTGCTTGATATTTTTCCTTAACATCAATTTGTGACAGTCAGCATTTGAATTAGCACTTTATTCATGTGCAATCCAAAATTGTGGGCACTGAAAGCTCCACGTACCTGAAGCTCTCTTGGCAAGGTCATTATTAGGACAGGTAACCCTCATGTCTGACACCATGGTGGTGTAAAGCCTCTCAGGACACCGGTCTGATGTGGGACAGGGGGCAGAGCTAGGGTACAGGCCCAGGGCTTGGACAGAGATGTTTGTTCCAAATGGGATCAGTTTTTCTAAAGAACAACAGTGCAGATGCACACACAAAGACATCCAAACATCCAGGCAGGGATTTATAAGTACTGATATAAATGCATTTCGAACTGAGCTTTGAAAACTAATGACACACTAACATCAAGAGGAGTGCATAAAACTTCAAGGTCACAGTATAATGAAAGTCTATGTGTGACGTGTGTTCTGTGGCACTTACGAGTCACATGCCACCTGTAATCACCCCAGGTCCATTCACTCATGTTCTGATAGTTTGGGCTGTGTTGAATGAGACAACAGTGTTATCAGCATCTTTCATGGAACCTGGCTGACAGTAAACTGTAAATGAAAGATGTCTATGCTAAGATACCTGAAATCTATCTCCTGCTCCGTAGTGCCAACCACAAATGGAACGTCACTGAACCCTGTACCATTCTTCCAAATCTCAAAGGGTGGGGCAGGTATGACATGACCATCCACAACTGCAACTGGACCAACAAAACTCCCTTTGACTGGAAGATCTATTAGGTCATCACCTGCCCAAGAAGGGTACTCCTGCCATGGGATAGCCTACATGGAAAGGATACAAGGGGGTATCTTTTTTCACTCATTATATGCTATATATAAATTTTTATCTATTCACTCTTTACTGCACTGTTACCTATTAACAGAGTAAGAGTATTAACAATCATATTAAGATTTACTAGGGTCTATGATTTTCTTATTAGTACATTTGTACATTAGTACATTTTATCCTTTAGATGCATTGTTCCACAATCCTAAATAGTCAGGTGCAGATTTGTTGATCTGACTTCTCAACCTTGCCCATACCCATTTTCAAAATATTTGACTGATAAGCTTAGATTTTCACTGTGGATGCTTTATTTTCACTTCCAATGTCATGTGTACATACTACAGATTTGACACCTGACACTTTCAGTGTGACCTGCACAGTAGAGGAGAGGTTAATCTGAACAAACTGACAAACATTTTTATCCAATTAATCTTACGCTTCAAATCTTGAAAAGTGGCCTGAATCTGAGATGGTAAATTTACACACCAATGGGCCTACTAACAAAGTCACTCTAATCAGATAGATATTTGTGAATGGGACTGTTTAAAATTGGAATTTGATTCATACCTTAAGAACCTGACTAATTGGTAATTGTCTCAGACAGTCTGCGTTTTTGCATCCTGTCCTCTTCAGGAATTCCAGGTTGTCCTTTTCGGCTGACTTCAGTGAGGCATTGAACACATATGAGCCACTCATGTCTATGGCACGATGAAAGAGGCCCTTCGCTAACGGAGACACCATGAGTGCCCACACAGATGTCCCACCTATCACCAAAGCAGCACAATAGTCAGGATGGTAAGAAATCTGTCATTATAGCAGGGTACAAGCCAACATACAATATTTTGAATGTAAAGATGTATTGCTTCACCAGCCGTCACAAATCTGTATTTTTTTCACCTGAGCTTTGGCCAAATATTGTCACTTTTCCCGGGTCTCCCCCAAACACACGGATGTTTCTTTGAACCCACTGCAGCGCTGCAATCTGATCCATGAATCCGTAGTTCCCTGTGACAACCCAAAGAGTGAAAGCACTGTCAAACACAGAGATGTCATCAGCATCTCAAAGACCATGAGAATAGCTAGGAAGACTAAAACAAGTTCTTATCTCATATTTTTTTCTGTCAGACTGTCTTGATATTCAGTATGACTTAGTGATTTGAGAGTTGTTTCATATCTTCACAGATTTCTACCATATTGCTTAGATAGTAACAGAAATAAAAAGGTTATGTGAGAGTTTCACTTCAATATACAAACTCCTCAAAGGCTCAGTGATAACTTTTGTGAGCTTATTCTATCGCAGTCTGCTACTCAGATGACTGTTGAGAGGCATCACAGGTGATTTACCTGAGGTGTCGTGGGGGGAGCCCTCTCTGAGCATCTCAAGGGCCATGAAGCCAAAAGCATTGAGTCTGTAGTTCAGACTCACATAGACAGTTTGCGTCTGAGCGGCTAACTCCTCTGTGGGCGAGTAGTTTTTCTCCTGCCCACTGAGCATATGCAGGTATCCGCCATGAATCCATACCATGACAGGAAGAAGGGTAGGTGGTGTGAGGCTGGGCGTCCACACACTCAAGTGGAGGCAGTCTTCTTTCCCCATCACCTGACCTTCCTTGCTTAGAGGCCTCACCTGTGCGCATATGCACTGGAAACGTGTAGCATCTCGAACCCCACTCCAACACATACCCTCCTCTTTGAGATCAGCCGGTGGTTGCCAGCGCCTTTTGCCAGTTGGTGGTGCTGCATATGGGATGCCTTTGAAAGAGTAAGCCTCATCCTTCCAGCGCCCACGCAGCCATCCGCACTCTGTATTCACCTCCACCATGCCAGGGGGTAGGGTCTGGGCCACATAAGCAAGATAGCCTGCCAAAGTGAGCAGGGAGACTACACCAAGTACGACCAGGAACATGCATCTTCGTGAGACTACTAGGAAAGGGCTGACATAGTGCCTTCTGACATAATGGATCTCCTCTTCACTCTCCTCCTGTACCAAATAACGGTACTCATTCCCCTCTGGAACTTCAAATATGTCTTCACTCATCTTCACTCTGTAGTAATGTATGTTTAGAGTTACTTTTTTTGTTTTTTTTACTGGATAAAAAACTGCAAATTAAAAATGTAGGTAGATGATTAGGCCATCTACAGGATATACCCAGTGGACAGAGAAATTGTTTTTTTTTTTTGGTCAAAGTGCAAGGAATTAAATACATTTGTATTGTAGCCTAATAATAATAATCATAATAATCATAATCATCATCATCATCATAAAGACGTCAACCTAATTGAATTTGTAAGCTTAAGTCCACTGTGCACAGCGACATGAGCTTTTGGGGACGGTCGACAATAAAACGGAAATGTAAGTAGCGTAACTTCTATAGCTACTTCAGCAGGAAAGACATTAAGATAGAAACTACGGTTGAAATTTATGCACTCATTTTTCATCATTAAAAACGTAACAAGAGGACCAATTAATACAAATCACAAGAAATTCGCAAACCAGCTATAACTAAACAAAAAAGGAAGGGTACGCACGTACAAGACGAAACATATCCTAAATAAAGCTGCATTAGATCAAACGTGATCTTGAAAGTTTGAAAAGTATCCGAATTCAGGTTTCAATGTAATAAATGACAAGAAGTTGCAATAACCCCAGTAGCACTAGCATAATAAAATCCATACCTCAAATCTGTTGTTTATTCACCCAAAATTCCACAAGTAGCCTAACACATGAAAACTGCATGTCGATTGGGAGTGACAACATTCTCTGCGGGAAAAAATGGCTGACTGTTTTGGACATGGTTTTGGAATAAGAAAAAAACTTAAAGGTATACACCCACCTCAGTGAAAATTGGGTATAGCACAAGAATATATATTTTTATAAACTATTATGTAATGTAAGAGATTTTACCTGGGCTGATTTCTACCTTACAAGATCCCTCCCACTTTCCAGGACAATGTGTGGTCTTGTACCAACATGTATGATTTGGTATCCTTTGAACAAATTGGAATTATCTCCTAGATTGCCTTTTAAGTTAATAATATAATTAATTAAAAATTAAAACATAATTATAATTAAAACATAATTAAAATGTGAAAAACAGGGTAAACAGAGCAGTTACATTACTCATTCAAAACAACAAGATTTAGTAAGAATTAGCTATTTTTATTGGGTGTAATACAGGAAGTCATTGTCCATTAATGTGATTTTTATGTTGATAAGTCTCTTGCTGGACCATTATAAAATACATTCACATTTTGCACTGGTAAACAGTTGTGACATGATATGACCCTATGTGACCCAAAAGACACATACAAAAGAATGTGTATGTTTTTTAATCACCACACAGGGCTTTTCAAAAAGCCAACGCCTACATCCTATAGTCATTGGAAAATCCATAGAAACTGAAATCAACGATGATCTGGCACAACAGCTGTGTAGTGATCGAGACCCTGTGCGTCTCGGCAGCAATCTGCTCAGGGCTTTCCCAGTCTGCAAGAGAGTGAACTTTCATCTTCACTACTTCAGCCCCAGTTGTAGAAGTAGATCTTTTGCCAAATGGGGAGGTACTCCATCAGGGGACCTGTTAGAGGAAAACAGGATGCAATTAAGAAGCAGCCGTGTGCATAGAAATGTAATGTCTCTTTCTGCAGAGCTACGTTTTACTTACGTGCAATCAGGCCCACTCCAGGAATATAATCTGTCAGAAACCTCAACAAAAATAAAATCTTCGTCCTGTAAAACGAATGGTCATTATACATCACAAACACAATAGCGATTCAGCAGCTTCTCTACTACTACTACTTCTACCATTAATAATAATAACAACAACAACAACAATAATAATGCACTGTTATAAGAAGCAGCAGCAATTATGAGCAGTATGTGAATGCAGAACTTACTCTGAGTATCTATCATAGAATGGTGATCGCAATAAGTAGTAGAGCAGGAGAAAAGCTCTTCTTCTCAGCTCCGCCCGTTCCCCCCGGTTCAATGTTTTCATCTCATTTAATAAGCTGAAACTGTGTAGACAGTCCAGCAATTAGCACCCAACCAGTGGTATGAAGCATTTACAGAACAAATAACTTATCTGCTTCACCTGGTTATTTCCAGAATTCCAGAGATGAACCATGGTTTCCACGAGCGTCTTCCGCAGGTTCCCAGACAGAGCACTGAGGTCAATAGCATTAAGGACAAACAGAAATCACACCACATAAGGAAGACAGATAAAGACAAGAAACACACTTTCAGCCACCAAAGGAAGGCAAGAAAACAACTTGCAATGGTAGCTTGCTTCATTTTGTCAGAGCAGGATACAGTGCACTAGTGGTCGTCCGATGTACAGAGCCTCTGCTATCGTCTCCTGAAGACCGAGAGAAGTGGGGCTGGGGTGCATCTCCTCTGTCACCTGACCATTAATCCACTCTTTTTCAGGAGCTCCCCATACATGAGCATGCATAGGTGGGGCTGAGGGGATGTGTAAGGGAGGCAAAAGCAGATTGAGAAAGTCGATATAGTGGAATGTGTTGTCTGAAGTGCAAATAAGTATATTTTGGATATAAAAAAGGAATTAATTTGAATTATTGTGGTGAAACTCAATGGGAATGACGTCTTACTCGTACTTAATGTTCGTATCACCCTCCCTGTGCGTTGACCCACGTTGAATTGATCATTTCCACAGTCCTCTCTATCCTCTAAGAATGGATGATGATTGTCACTGTGCCCACAGCTTACAATAACAGTAAACACTTATTTGAAGACACACAAGACACACAATCCTGTTATTCCACTCACCTCTTGCTCTGCACAAGTCTGATTCCCTGTCCAAGGGAATAATGGGAGGTGATGTCTGTATTCCTGATTTGTACCAGAACAGCAACAGGATGCGTAAAATAGCTCTGAAATATAGGAAATGAAGCAACACATTAAATTCCGTCATTAAAAAAGTCATTAAATTCTGAGAAATTTCGACCTAGTTTTGAAGTTATGAAAAACACTGTGGTGGTGTATTGCTGTTATTACTGAGTGTTCTTACTTGGCAATCTGAACGAGAACAATGACCAGCCAGCGTCCCCCTTCTCCCCAGAGTTTGGAGGCACCCATCTCAGTAAAGACCTCCACATACTCAAGTACTGAGAGCCAGGTCAGAAGCTTTTGCTGGGACAGGGACTGAAGAAGTGTGATAAATAAGTTAGGCCAATGCCAGTTTTATGAAATAAAGCTGCAGAGGGAAAGAGTCTGTTTTGTAATGCTTTACTAGGTTTTGTAGCTAATTTGTTTAAGACAGCTTGTACAGTTTGCACACACACACATACATATATATATATATATATATATATATATATATATATATATTTTTTTTTTTTTTTTTTTTTTTTTTTTTTTTTCAGTTAGTCAGTGCTGGTTTGATTAAAATTGGACAGATGATAAGATGAGCAAGGACACTAGTAACTCACCATGGGCAAATTTCGGGAGAGTCCCTTTCTAAGAATTCCATCATTCAGTAGAACTAACAGGTTGGATGCTGAATACACTGGAAAGATCAGGAAAATAAACGGAATTACCTTACTTGCAGTACTTTGGGTCTATAACAAACAGTATGGAGCAAATCTGTTTACTGTAATGTTACCCTATTATAAGGCACAATTAAGGAGCCTACTAACAAAAAACTAAGTGACCTTACCCAACTCTGACAGCTCATGGGAATCTGCAAACCGTCCTGCAAAGACAAAATTTACAACCAAATCATATTCCAGATCTCACAGCCCTACGGCGGGAATTAAGTTAATTTCATGTTCTTTCCCATTCTTAAATGCTAACGTTAGGCTAAACTACTTTAACGTACTTGGGATAACCTAGTCACCAAATAACTTATTCATTGTGATAACACAATATATTCAAGAGAGACCGACGCGTAATCTAAACAGAAACATTACTTTCACTTTGAAACTTTTTTTTCTCACAAACCTGCAATCAGGTAGGACAATGTTCGAACTGTGCTTTCTAGTTTTGCGGTAGCAGCAGGGTTCTTGGTGACATATTCCTGATAACGTTCATAAAGACGACTCAATTTGTCCAGATATAGTTTAGACATTTTGCTTACGATTTGTGGCGTTATTCTCTATTCATGGTAGAATGCATTTGAAAATAACACACACACGAAAAACAGCTACAGCACATAAATGTACTTCCGTTAGAATATTCGCTTCCTGGGACTGTAGAAACTACTTCCTGTCTGATAATCTAAATGAATTTTGAAGTATCACCACTAGAGGTACCCTGCGTTCTCTTAAACAAACAGCCCTACAAATCTGTGGTGTGGAGGCAGAGGAAGGATTAGCTTTACCACTGAATTCACGAAAAAGTGAATTACACGACATGCAATGGGATTCAGAAGGTAATGTGTGCTAGATATTCATTGTAACATAAGGCGTAAAGGTGTCCCTTGCAAGAATAATGCAAATTTGGCCAAGACAATTAAAGATTAGTTGGAACGTAATTTGCTCTGCAGTTTGTTGAAGAAACAAGTGATGGAGACAGCCTAACCTAATGTCTATAGCCTAGAAGTTAACTCTTGTGTGTCAGGAAGGCTATATTAGAATCAGATTTTTTTTTACCTGTTTATTAAGGCCTATTCTAACCATACCATAAAATCCTGTCACAGGTTTAGTCATATATGATAAGGTGACCAGACCTCTGAGATGTAAATCGGGGACATTTCCCTGAATTTCCCTTTGGGAGCTGGGGACATTCCAATTTCTACAGTCAATATCATTAAAATAAGCATGTTTTTTTTTTTTTTTTTAAATTGGGGTGAAAGTGGGTTTTCCACAAGAGGATGTCTGTAGCCAGTGCAGAACAAAAGACAGACCACTGAAAAAACTTTTATAACCTTTGCACTAAATTAAACTGCACGAAACTAAACATTTAATCTTCTGATTAAGGACAACATCTCACTAGACTGCCTTGCAAGAAATGCATGGATATGTAGATATTTTAAAAGAGGCAAATGGCAAATAAATGTAAATGTGTGGAGGTGAATTAGCAAAGTGGATATGTGGATAGCTGTTCGTCTGTGTCATTTTGGAGGCTCAAATTTCACCAAGTTCCAATAATAATGGAAGAAAGGCAGTAGAACTACAACAAATGATAAGGTTTAAGATAACAGACTAAAAGTAGAGAAATTGTTTGTGTATGTGTGTGTTAGTGTGTGTGCGTGTTTCATCACAGTTCTCTGAACTGATCCTTGCTGAGAAGCAGAAGCAGAAGCAAACTCATGAAAAGCTTTCAAAGAATAAATACAGATAATGAACTTTGTTACTGCATGAGGTCACTTTTGAAACCAGAAGCCTGTCTTTGTTCAAGAAGAAAGAGGGTGTCACTAGGGAGCTGATCTGTTTGCCTAGGGCTTGCGGATTTAAAGATGAAGGATAAAGCCTGTGATTCAAGACAGCAGGTTGATGACATTTCAGTCCCTCTAGCGCTTAGTTTAGGGTCATCTGTCAGACATGACTGATGGCTATAAGATAGGAGGAAAGTATCCTTTTGCCATGTCTAGCCTCATGGATAGATTGGAGAGAAGTACTTTATCTTATGTCTCGCTCTCTGTCTTTTTTAGCCCAGACTTTACTTGCGGTTTCTCTCATTGCCTTACTGTCTGTCACTTTGACTCTGTTCTGTCTCTGTCATTCAGTCTGTCATCTCTCGTCTTGTGAATTCTCATCTTTCGTCTCCATTGACACTTCATCAACCCCATGAAGGATCCTTTGAGAAGTCATGTGATGGTGCAAGAACCTTTTATTCCAATTGTTTTGAGTCTGAATGACTTGAACTCTGCTGGGACTTACATCTTGACTCCATGGTCAATAGAAGGGTCCAGCACAGCAGCAATCTGAGCATCTTGCTTTATTGAGTGCTCCCACACACACACACACACACACACACACACACACACACACACACACACACACACACACACGTGTGCACAGTTGCAAGCTGCCTTGTTAAGGTGTTCAGTGTATAGTTGAATGACAATTAATAGTCTGGTATTTGCTGTTGAAGTGATTGCTAGGTAGACAATGGATAGTGTTTTAAACACGTTTTAATGGACTTTGTTTTTAACATCCTTGAGGCCAGGCCATCCTGTTACATCATTGTAGGGGTGAAGCAGTATTTAAGGAGCAGCACACCCAGGAGGCTTCTGGATGGGAATTGTACTTATATGTCTTATCTTAAATAATTAAGGTAAAAAAAAGTGCAGTCTAAATACATGAAATGATAAATTCATGGTTATAGATGTTTTAATGTTTTAATCTATTCTAAATCCATTTCATGTAGTGCATAGAGTTCTGTAAAGTCACTATCATGATATCCTCTTCTAAAACTTTGGCAAGCTGAATACAATGATTGGGCCTCTCCCTGTATAGGTGAGGGCAGCTTTGGCTGTCTTCTCTCTGACTGACGTTCTATGCATATAGAGGTGTTTGTTGATCTGCTGCTGCTGATTCCATTTCACATGGGGAATAGAGATGGAAAAGCGTGTCACATTTAGGATGGCCACAGACACACGTTTCCACATTGAGCAGTGCTGTGCGCATGTGTGATGAGTGTCAGAGAAACCAATCTCACGCTAATGAAAGTACCCCCACACACACACACCTGGCCAATCTTGCTGTAATGAAAGCCAGCACACCTGCAGCTGGGGCTGGCTGCAGAGAGATGACTTGGACAGAGAGACCCCATCCAGTTAGAGGGGTTGGAGAGAAACAACTTCATTTAGAGTTTGACACCACCAGACAGAATCCTACTGTTAATTTTTTTTTTTTGCTTTCACTCCAAATATTAGGCACTTGTAGTATAAATCTAATTAATTGACTCCTAATGTAACCACATATTAGACTGTCATTTTTGGATGTTCTGTTAAATAAGACAGTTGGCCCATGCATGTAAATACTCCCTATAGTTTAATTACCATTGCTATAGACATTAAATTATTACATGATTAATTTGGGCCCAACCTGTGACCATAATTAAGTTTGGCTTTATTCGCTCACCTTCAGAAGGCTCATGCCATGCAAAAGTTACTTGATCTCATAAATGTTATTGCCAAAATATCTGGTACAGTACGCTAATCTGGCACAATACACATTAGCATTAAATGTTTGGTTCTTATATAGCTTACTTTGAAAGGGGGTCAAATTGGATGCAACTCAGTTTAAGAAACCCCTTTTGTTTGTCAAGTGGTGGCTCAAACCCAACTGAACTCTAAATAAAAGTTTCTTCTGTAGAGGCATACAAGGGATATTAAAGTCCAAACTATTGCTATAGTACTTTGCAAACATGACTCATGTTATTTCAGAGAGTCATTTGGCGCATGAATATTTTAATTAGGCTGCACTGAAATGTGGGAAAACCCACCTGTAGGAATTCACATATAGTCTCATTTTGAGCTTTGCTAACCTGCAGGGAATTGTTTTATATGAGGCGTGAATATTCAGTTAAAAGTTAGGACTCATTTAAAAGGAGGAATGTACTGTTTTTGTTGTCAAAAATAGTTTAAGTACAACAAAGCTGTAATTCCAAAGGGAGATAGAATGATTTTAACATACTTGCATCTGATTTCTTTTATTTGTTTCAGGTTATGTTCAATGGGGCCTGAAAAATGAAAATAAATGTAGACAAAAAAATCAAGGAAGCCAAGTGCTCTATTTATCCAGTGGTAGACTCTAGATGAAACCTGAGGCGCTCTTGGAGTATATCCTAAAGGATCACGAATGCATAGATTGGACTAGCCGACTCCAGGCACTCACACCGAGTCAAGGATAATATGTTTAAAAAAAGTATTTATTAGTAACATGGGGTAAACTATCAACATCAACTGTTTTTTAGTCATACTAAGCCTTTGTCAGGGCGTGTCTGTGACACGTTCCTGATTGCACACGTATATAGAATCTAAGGTCACAGGCCCAGGTGCTATGGCACACTGACTGTATACAACTATCTTGTTTATACATATACAAAAGCCATACATAGTCAAGTAATAAAACATGCATCAATAAAGATTACAAATTTCACAAGAAAGGCCTGAAGTCTATTTGTTCATTCAAACCTGGGTAAAATAAAGCATCTAATATATCTATCCAGTAAGTTTCTCTTTGTTAAGGTTTATTCAAGCGATCACCATCTGTACTGGATTGTTCTATATGTTCAATTCCTTCTACTTTCAGTGGACTAGAATCTCTATCGTGGTATGTGTCAAACTGATGTGCCATTGGGTAAAACTAATCATGACATGACACATATCATGAACATTAATGGCACTTCATTCATGTTTATGACTTATCATTAAGTGTCATTCAGTTTTTGAAATGCAGACTTAGGGATGCAGACATTATAGAAACCCGAATTACACTTAAATGACAACAGTTATAAACATGCATCAAGTGCCAAGAGCATGTCATGTTTGCTCATGTCACCCTTATGTAGACCCCTGCAAATAAAGTGTTACCGTTAGTTTTTATATGTCTTATTTGTTTTAAGATCTACAAATTCTTTTTTCTGCATTACACTCATACATTGGTGAATTGAATGCTGGCCCCAACTGGTCTTTTTAGCCAGTGTCTCTTTTTTCTTGTAGGTAAATAACTGTGTGTGAGCTTATGTTATAAACTGGGGTTAATAACAAATAATTTGATGACAATAATCCTCGTGTAAGACAGCAAAATGCCTCAGTATTCCTTCAGTTATAATATTATGTTATTAGATACATACTGTAGAGTAGTAGCTGCACTGGACCACAAAGAAAACAAAAGTTAAATCACAAGTTTAAAAGACAAAGGATGTTATTCCTTTAGTTATGATGACAAAACTGACAATACAAATATACTGATAATACAAAAAGCTCATTGAACTGTAGTAGTGGTTATTAATTACTATAAAACTGTAGAAATGGCTATTGAAGTTTTCTGCAGTCACCTCATGGTTGCAAGGTCAGTGGTAACTTTTTGGGGCTTCTTGCGAGACGTCATCCTGGATTTCAAGATGTTTTCAGGCAATAAGAACTCTGACACATGTAGCCTTGGAAAAGGCTGAGTGTGTGCCAGTCTTCTTACCCTGAGGCCCAATACTTGTGTTGGCGTGCAGGCCCCCACAGAAGCACCAAGGTGAAGCCTTTGCTGGCAGTTGTGCGGGGGAACACATCAGGAGGTGTGACAGCATATAACAGAGTTGACCTCTCTGTGGGGTAGAGGTCTGACCCTTTGTTGTTATTAATCAAAGTGTCATTGGAACAGACTGTGGATTGTTCACTTGCTGTGACATTTTCGTTCACACATCACACACAGGAGAACTGGCTGGAATGGTGGTCTGCAGTTGGGTAATGTCCCTCTTTCAAGTGGATGTTTATATATTATACATTTTCTATTATTATCATGCAACTTTATTATAACCATGTGAACTTATTGTCTTATTGTCACTATATACACTGGTACCACAAAAATGCATGATGGGTTTTTGCAGTATTTTTTTTTTACTTTTGGTAGGTGGAGATTATTGATGTCACCAAGAAAATCTAATGGTTGCCCACAAAGGAGACACACAGAATGGAAATAAGGATTGAAATTCCGTATGTACATTATGACAAATCTCGCAAAACTTACACATCTTCATTTTGTATATTTTGAATATGTATCTGTCTGTCTGTGTGTGTGTGTGTGTTGTGTGTCTAATAGCTCAGCTGCTGGAAGAATGATTGGGTCTCATTGCATTCCTCTGCACCCCACTTACAGTTGCATGGGATATAATATATTGCTTTCCTCAAGCAAGCTATTTCTAGTGAATCTCTCTCTCTCACTCTCTCTCTCTGTCTCTGTCTTGCTCACTCTCTTTCTCTCTCAGCACTTTCCTCCCACTGCCCTTGTTCTGTTGTTCCGTGTTTCCTTCTCTAATGCCCTTGCTTCCTACTCAGACCTTCCAGTGAGAAGAAGGAGTTCAGCTTGCCCTGATGTTTGGGACAGTTCCTCCTCATTGAAATTCAAAGGCCGGAGACGAGTGTTAAAGAAACCAGATATCCTTACTGTAAATTGGATCTCTGTTTGTGTGTTTGTGTTTGTGTGTGTGTGAGTGCATCTTTGTTGTTGTTGACCTCAGTCCTGAGTTCTAATGGCTATCTCACTCTATTTCTTTCCCTCCAGCTTCCAATTAGTGGAGAGAAGTGCAGACCACCTGCTCCTCCAGATGTTGAACTGAAAGGATGGAAGAGGGAGACTGAAGTTAAAAGGGGCTTGTTTTCAAAAATGTTTGATTCTCTAGAACATGAGACTTGCCTAACTGCTTGGTTTGAGTTTGACTCCCTTGAAGAATTACGTGAAGACCAGGTAAGTCCATTTGATGATGGTGATATATAAATAAGATTAAAATGTAATTGTGTAATATGATATATTTCTGTATTTTCTACAAATAAGATGGACATTTTACAGACTACTACAAACCAGTGAATCTATGGAGGCAGTGTCAAGAAGGTTTTAGTAGAAAACTGGCCAAAGGATGCAGTTTTCTGCCTCTAGTCTGAGTAATTGAGTTGGTGCAAACATGAGAGATGGAGATGCTGCCAAAGATGGAATGTAAAGATTGGAAAGATGGAGAGTAGACTGAGTGCAAGAGTCATCTGTAAATCAGCCAAGACAGAATAGAAAGAATTACCCTCTCAGTTCAAACCTAGAAGAGAGAGAGAGAAAAAAACTAAAGCACTGTAGAACGTGATTAAAGGGCTGATGGTGGGCCACTCAGGAGCAGAGTAACTTTTAAAGAGTGACTGCAGTGATGTGTCCTGCTCTCAATGTATTTTTCCCTCTCATTTAACAATATAATGGTGTGCTGGTGCCTTTTGGACAGACACATTCTCAAAACATAGAGGGAGGATGGGGAAACTGA
Organism: Tenualosa thibaudeaui; assembly: GCA_027481765.1. Lineage (NCBI taxonomy): Eukaryota > Metazoa > Chordata > Actinopteri > Clupeiformes > Clupeidae > Tenualosa > Tenualosa thibaudeaui. Next base: position 10,608,713 of record JAIFZK010000006.1, on the reverse strand, counting down.
GTTGATGGCAAGAGAGGACTTGTCTTCATGACAGCAGCAGAGTGACAATTGTGTGCAGATTGGTATTGAGGACAATGGCCTTCTCTTTTACTTGCCCACATGTCCTTTTTTAGTGTCATGAAAAATCTCCAATCTGCCAATCTGTCAGCAATCAGAGGTTGTGCATCACTAGAGACACAGTGTGACTGCAACAGATGAAATGGATCTAAGGAAATTTGTTAAAGCGAAAGTCCAGAGTGCTTCCATAGCCCTGCTGCTGTCTCTCACTGAGTGCTGTCAGTTGGAGGGGCAAGAGAATTTGGAATCACATAGACCAAAAAGCAAACTGACAGCTTCCGCTAACTGAATGGCACCATAAGCTCACTTTCAGTTTAATTTCTAACTGAATGGCACCATAAGCTCACTTTTTAGTTTAATTTCTCACTGTACTATTCAGTTTGGTCTATGTTGATCCAAACTTGTAAGAAAGGTTTGTCAACTTTCCATTCACAGATGTTCTTTGATGTTCTCTGAAGGTGCTTTTGTTTGTTTTTCCATTATTACCCAGAGAAATTAAATTATACTTTTTGACGGCTGAAATAGCAAGCAGCAATGGAATCAGCAGTTATCAAATGCACCGTTTTCCGTCACCAAAGAAAATAGTGTAGCAACCTATCCGGTTAGCTTTTTTAAAACAGAATCACACTCATGCTCATTGTCTACAATCATGAGTGGGAGAGGCAATTTTGCTTCATGTCATGGAGTTCTTTGCCCCCGTGGCAGAATCCATTAATTCTGGATCTCAGGACACCTCGGCAGCCGTTTTCCCTTATCTATCCATCCATTTGCATGGAGCCCAGTTTGATTCTTCACCACAGAAAGTGTGTCATCAGGTTGTGATGTGTGCAGTGACAGTGTCTGGAGGGAGTTATGCAGTCAACCCTCAGGGGGCCTCCCAGATTTTGAACAGTGGGGGTCTGGCCCCTAATCCTCAAACTGTAAAGTTTAATGGAGGGTCTAATGGAAAACTATTTTAATGCAGGATGACACAAAAGACTGTGTTTTTTGTGTGTGTGTCTGGTTTTGTGTATGTCCTGGACATCATCTTCCCAAGATCTCCATGGTTTCTGTGTGGCCAGTAAAAGTCTTTTGTTCACTTATGATGCAAAACTCCACATGCGCCCTGAGCTGAAAGGACCATTTGTGCTCTGAGTTCATAGCACATTAGCAGAGTTGGTACTTTTTTTGCTTGGCACTATTTTAAACTAAAGACCTTGATTTTAAATGCTGGCCACGGTTCAAAGTCTGTCATGTGTGAACTAGGCATGTTCTCAAAAAAAAAAAAAAAAAGAAAAGAAAACATGACACGTGAGAGCATTGTGCAGATTCATCAGAGGTTGTGGTTAGGAATGAGCAATATGGACTTCCAGATGTAAAAAAAGTACTTTGTACACATTAATACAAAAGTACTCAGCCACATCAGCTTTCAGCTTCGAGTTTTCAGTATTAGAGATTGCGCAAACACAAACATTCTAACTCTTATCCTCAATGAACTCCTTCCTTTTCTGCTCTTTGAACTCTGCAGTCAGTTATGTTTGTTCTCATTTAGGCTATGCTGCTAATATCCAGTGCATATTAACATTCCATTAAATCCTAAATGCCATGATAATGCCGCAGTATGACAGTTTTTTTTAATTTAATCACAATATTTGCTACACAGAATAGAACAGAATATTGCCCAAAGCAGTAGTGGTTATAGTGATGTTGAATTATCAAATAGATTTTGGGTAGTTATTAAATTAGCATTTAACAATAGCCTAAAGATTTTGCAAATTGTGCATCGTGTAAATTAAATCAGGGCTGCCAATTTTTCAGAATTCCTTGGAGTGAGATTTTTCTTTTTTTGCAACACGGGCAGCCGCACTAGGAGGCCAAGTGGGTATATTGTATTTTATTTTATTTTTCACATGTCCCTCGGCATTGGTATTTTATGGATCCTCCTGCTGGAGATTGACAAACAAGGAGATGGGGGGCTGGGAGTCCTCCCCCAGAAAATTTTGGATTCATTGTATGTGATTTCTTGCAATCCACATGCATCCTGACTTGCATCCATCAAAGCACCGTCCATCAGAAGTACCGAGTTTGGGCTTAGCAGCCCCCACACTAGAAGACTATGGATGACTGCCTGTATGCCTATATGCCTGCCTGTATGTTGTTTTTGTAGCTAGCCTACAATGCTAACAACACCGGATGTCTGTATACAGGTAACAGTTGTACAGAAAGACATGGCTGTAACATTGGATAAAAGTGTCAGTAACACTAAATCAATAAGAACAATATGCAGTCATATATAAAGGAGCAAAGTCACCAGGGAAAGGGATGAGACAGCACTTTGACAGCAAAAGACTCTGCAACCAAAACAGTACCCTCTTACACCTGGGATGGGCAAACTCTAAACTTCCTGCTCTCTCGAGGACAAACACACACACACATACACACACACACACTCTTAAGCCCCTCTCTCTATGTCAGTCTCCAGCTAAGCGAGCCTAATACTCGCAACAGACCTGTCCCACTCCGCATGCGTATTAGCACAGAGCCTGTCTCATTAACATGCCAGTTTCCATCAGCATCTCCACGGCGGTTCAGACTCCCTGCTGCACCTGACAGGCCAAGTCCAGGACCCCTACATTTGTGTTGAACAGATCAGGAAAGAAGGCTCACTTGTTTCCAGGCCCAGACAAACTCAATTTTATCCCCTGCCACCTGGGTGATGGATAATAAGGAAAGTTACGAGAGCGAAAGAAACTTTGTACAAGCAGAGTTTTTTTTTGTTGGGGGGGGGGGGGTGGGGGGGGGGCTGTAATTGGTTAGGAAGTGGCTTTAGATAAATACTGTGTCCTTGTTTGGCTTCCATTTGCATCAGATGGCTGTGTGCATATTAAGGCTTTTAAACACTCCACATGATGTCTTAACCTTTTAGTTTGAATCATCTCATTTGCTGGTTTGTCAGGCCATTGGTCACTTTGTAATATAATGGAACAGTATGGGTTCCATTAGCTTCTGGCAGCACTGCATTGAGAGGGAGCGAGAGGGCTGGGTTCAGCTGTGACTCTGAATGGTAGGCCAGTGTAATTCTTCATGTTTCAGCTGTGTCGTTTAAAATTAAATACGGTGGCAGAGAATGATGGATGAGTAGGGAGGGAGAGTCTGGAGAAAGAGAGCAACAGAGAGAGAGAGACGGTAAAACAAAGAGAAAGAGAGGTAAGAAGGGGAAAGCACTTACAGAATCAGTGCATTCTTAATTTGATTTAAAGGTGCTGTCCACTGATACTCTTGGTTGTCTTATCTATTCCTGTGAATCACTTTTACCAGAGTGTGCAAAATTTAGTTACTCTGCAAATTATCAATTTTACTATGTGTGTGAAATTGCCACCAAGCACATGAAAGAAAGTCTGGAACAAGTGCTGCAACAAGCGGCACAGTGGCTAGCCTCACATAATAGAATTCTGGGAGGAACACAAATTGTCTTTACCACAGCCATTAGAAAGATACCTAACAGATTTGGACACACACAGAAAAATGTTATTATATGGCTCTAAAAGTGTGCTTCTGTCCTTGTCCTTGGCTCTCTGAGATGCGGAAGTTAGCAGACATCACGTCTGGGTGAAACCTGTTTCTTTTGTTTGACAGAATTCATTTGATTGTAAACCACATTGGTATTTAGATTTTATTTATTTGTGATTGATAAGGTATGTTTGCATCACACTCTCTATGAGTACATCAGTGTGTGTGTGTGTTTGTGTGTTTGCTGCACATGCATATGTGTGCGATTCCTGCTGATTTATGTTTTTCAGCTCAAAGGCGTGGGTGGCAACACTCGACACGTAATTAAGATGAAACGCCGAGAGGCACATCCATCCCTCCGTCTGCTCTCCCCGTCTCTCTCGCTCTCTCTCTCTCACCCTTTCTCTTCGTTTGCCCCTTTTTCTCTGCCTCTCTCTCTTTCTGTCTGTCTCCCTTTCTCTCTCCCTGCACCTCCCCCTTTGTATCCCTCTACCCTTTCATCCTGCCATTGTGTTGTTCTGTAAAATGTACATAGTAATTGCCACCTACTACATGATAGATGTCAAAGGCTGAGTCTGCATGCACAAAGAAGATGTATGCTGACAAACCGATCCAACAAAAACAGACACATACAGACACACACACACACACATTCACATCATGGTGCATCATGTGGTTTCAGCCACAAAGATTGTGCATGCAAACGTGTGCGCGCACACTCACACACACACACAGACATGCATGCAAACTCATGATAACTTGCTGGGCTGTTAAACATGTACAAAACTGCTCATAATTTAATAAGCTGTTAATTTAATCTTTATTTACATATTTCCCTTATCGAAAAATCCTTGTGTGAATCTCATTACCACTTTACTCAGATTGTCTGACAGATCTGTGTTATTTCTGGTACATTTGTCACATTCTCACTTGTTCACTCACAAATGCACACGTGCATATGCGCTTGCATGCACACACACACACACACATACACATACACACAGGCATGCCATCACATATCTCCTACCTGACTCTTAGCTCTTTGTTTCTCTTTGAATAAGAAGACTTCTCTTTCCATCTGAACACAAAGCTACGCTGATGAAAGGCATTGCAAGAATGGATGATATATATTACATATACTGTACCACAGCAAGATGTCTATGCACACTTTGAGATGCACTTGCTCTGTAGTGTGCACTGAAGGAGGCTGCCCTCTATAATTAAATAATCTCCTCTTTACTCTTCTGCCAAGCAGGATGCATGAGGCAGGTGCAGTTATTTTGGGAAAGTAATGTTTGACACGGCAGCTGTTATTGCCAGTGGTGTCAAGGCCTGTGTGTAGAGAGGTCCTCCAGTTTACCCACCATGTGTATAGTCTGTGCAGTAGTATGCACACACACTCCTCTGAGCATTTTGCTGTGTTTTTATGTCTGTGTAACTCTTCTCTCTGTGTATGATTAGATAGGTGATATAGTCATATGTGTGATGTATTAATAACAAATAGATGTGCGCAGTATGTCTAAAAATCTCTCAAAATACAGAGAAAGAAGACATTAAATATGTAGCAGTGTGTGTGTGTGTGTATATGTGTGTGAGATGGAAAATTTTTGGTCTCACCAGCAGATGGTGCCTGCCTCTGTTTGCTCACCCCTTCGCCAGTGGAGCCTGTCTAAATTACAGCTGGAGTTAGAAAGAGAAATGAGTGCCGTCAGACACAAGTGTTAAAACTAACACTTAGAAAATCACTTTTTAATGCCACTATCATGCATACTCATGAAGCTCTCTCTCTTCTCACATCAGTGTTCTATGTCTTTGTCTTCTTTGCTGGGCTTATTTCTCTTCTCCTCACCCCCCTTAGTCCTCCTTTTCCCCTTCTCCTTTACTCCCCCTTCTCTGTATTCTTTCGTTCTTGCTTTACCTTTCCTTCAAAGGTGGGTAGGAAGGGCATTTAGCATTTTTCTTGTACCTGTTTGTTTTATTTATGACATTTTCAATATGAAAGTGCTATAGTGTCACAAAATACAATTTGGAATGGCTGCCTCCTCGCCTTCTGACTGAAACCCAATTCATGCTTCCATCCTTTTGCCCTTGGGCTGCGATCCGTGCCGACTGCTAATGACGCAGCGTAGGCCTTCATGGCCTTCATAAGCAAGGGTGCATTTGTGCCTGGGCTTGCCTCTTGATATCCACAGACATCCACGTAATGGACCAAAGTGTGTGTGTGTTTGTGTATGTGTGTGTGTGGTCTTTGTGTATGATACAGTTGTGTCCTTGAGAGCCTGCTCGTTTATGGAGGAAGACACTGTTGGCAAGTTCTAAGCACATCCCCATTCACTGTTATTGGTCTTGCGGGCTCACAGCTCATAGTCAGGTGGGGGGTTGCTGGCAACACTTTACTCTTTAAAAACAAAACCTCAGTGAGTCTGACATCAATATGTAATATGCAGCTTAGGTCCAGATTGAGGGTATGCATTACCCCAAGATATAGTGTGAAATCATGGACATTTGACCACCTGACAGGAAACAGTGTTAGAATTGGAATGCAGGGCTAAACAAAGTGTGCAACTTAATTAATAGTAATATTTTATTATTTTTGTATAAGTATATGATAGAGGAAATAACTTTAACAGCTTTAAATAGTAGCACTGAAATGTCAAAAATGAGAACACAATTAGAAATGTTTGTTTGTTGTTACATCCATATGGATCAGTCAAGCTTTTCAAACCCCACAGTTGCACATGCTGGTAATGAATAAATTATGTTGATCGAGGCAATTAATCTTTATACCTGCTTTGACCTCCAGGCTTGGTCTACCACTGAACTGAATGATGGCAAATATTTGGCAGGTCACACTTCCACCCTCTCTGATCTCTGGCCTGAGAGTAGTTAAACTGTGTTGCCATTTTCAAAAACACACTGTATTTGCTTCAACATTGCTCCTGGTTGTGTTCCTTCCTGGCCTTGGGCTTAACTCTCTTTTATGCCAAATTCTCTTGAACTTCTCTCTCTCTCTGCCTTTTTTGTGCAGATAAAAATGGCTAGTCAATTGAAACAAACCCCAAAATTCTCCCTGACTGAGAGTCTGCACTCTGCTCTGAGGGGTTAATGGCTTTGACTTAGTCTTGAATATGGTCTAATTAGTGTTCATTCATGTATTCACACCCACAGGCTTTTTCAGGCCTTGGTTAAATTTCCCTGGCTGCTGCTTTGCTTTTTTAAGTTTCCTTTCCACTTTCAAGACCACTTCCACCCCCCTCACCCCCCACCCCACAACACCCACACCCACCCACCCACACACGCACACACACACACACACACACACACACACACACACACACACACACACACACATACACACAAACACAAAATCCTATTGCCTATTGGTTTCTGTTGTGAAAGTGAATGACAAAACAATAACGACATAACCCAGTTAATGGAAATACATTCTCCTTCCAGAATATACACTTGTAATAGAGTATCCATGACGGTTACAAGGCTATGAATCAGATTTGTTTTAAAAGACATGTCCCGCTTAGCATGTAGATAATTTGTGGCTACACTAGGTTTACAAGACTAGTTTTACATGCTTAGCATAAGTGACATTGGAAGCAAAACAAAGTTAAGTTGCTCTTTTATGGAGGAACTTTTATGTTGTAGGAAATGAGTGAGGCAGTTGAGTACTTTTTCCAGTCTGCACCTCTAACCTTCAACATTTGAAATCATCCACAAGTCTCCTCCCAGGTACCAGCGAATGAAATGTGAACAAGTATTGCATAAAACATCACCCCGGATCAGTCAAATGTAGTTGTATGTGTGTGCGTGTTTGCGTGGCCACGTGTGTGTGTGTGTGTGTGTGTGTGTGTGTGTGAGTTAGTGTATTTTAATGTCCCGAATGCCAGTGTAAGAGTCTTAATGTGAGAGTGTAATTGCTGGAGGAGTTGAAGAGCCTAGGGGGAGGCAAGTGGAATGGAGGAAAGTGTGCGTTAGAATGCTTAATTTAGCCCCACTCTTCTCCGCTTGCTCACTCGTTTGCTTGCTCGCTCCCACACTCCTTCCCTCCTTTTGCTCTCTTTCGTTCCCATCCTCCTCCTTTCGTCTCGCTGTTCCCTCATCCCCTGGGTGGGCAGGCAGGCGGGCAGGCAGACTCTCCGGCTTGTGGCACTGGGGTTTGGGGGGCTGGTCAGTGCATTTAAATCACCACTCAAATTATATTATTTCAGCACCAGCACATGAGTCGGGAGACAACGTTCTCAACAGTCATCTCGAGTCTATTTCTCTGCCACGTGGCCAGGGAATGTGGAGCGGAGATTGGATACTGAGAACTCTGTGTCTCAGTTATCTGCACTCTGTTCTGTGCAGATAGACTCAAGTGTTTATTTCAGGTGAATGTGTACTTGATATTGATGTTGGATTAAATGTGTATGGGTTTTTTTGTACCCGGGGGAAATAAGAGTTTATGAATTCACATTGTTGTTAGATTTGTTCAATTTGCTGCAGTGCCTGCTTTCATTCCCCTATGTTAAATTGAGTACAGATTGGTCTTGTTCCACAGCTGTCTGACCTGTCCTGTAACTGAGAGATCTTCAATTAGGCAGCTTTAAAAAAGCTACTCCATTTTGCCATCTGTCAGGCTTTTATAGCCATGCCATTGGTGGGTGAGCCATTGCTGGGCTAATGCTATACACTGACTCTGACAGGAATCGCACAGAAGCCTAATGAAGCATTTCTGTTGGCCCCATCCTGCCTTTGTTCCTTTGAATAAATAAAAATCTCTTATAATTGCAGATTTACCAGATTTCTGGAAGGAAAAATTGGCCTCTGTTTTGCACACAACCTTGTAATAAAATTCCATTTGTTTAATCGAAGCTGCCGATGTTGGTTTTCCATAAAGCAGATTTTCCTCTGATCTTCTTTGATCACTGTGCAGTGAGTGCTGCTTATTTGAAGAGGGTTATCCATAGAGGTTGTATTTGAAGACTCAGCTCCTGTCAGCTAACCCATTCGTGGGAGTGAAATGACTGAAATTTGTTGACTTCTTGGGGTTGCCAAATGATCGTCAAAGGGGAAAAAGCAATGATGAGGAAAATAACACTGATGCGATATCACTGTCCCCTCCAGTCCCTGGTCTTTGAAAGTTAAAGAACTGGTGTGATATATTCACCTAGAACCTTATCAGAGCCCAGACCAGAGCCTTTGAAGGGCTGCTGGTATTTGAGTTCTGAGGCTCTCCAAGCTAACCTTTCCTATGGGCACTGCAAAGAGTGCAAGCACAGAGATAAAAAAAGGCCTGATCTCTTCTGCTGTAAAACAGAATTCATTATCTGCTGTCAGCTTGCTAATTGTGTTTAGATTAAATATAACAACCATATGTTGTATTAATGACTTATTAAATGAAAAAAAATAAGACTATCTCCATGCATTTCAGGCTTACAGAAGTTTAGACAAGAAACTATTTGCAGATGTGTAGTCATTGCAGTCAGGCAGTGGGGATTGGGAACGCAAAGCACGTCTTCCCTGGAATGTGTTACCAGAAGTTTGCCACTTTTGTTTGAGATTGTAAATTACAGCATCTATCTATGATACAGTAAAGTAGTCCATCATGCTTTTCCATTTCATTTGGAGATGGACTCTTATGTCAACAGTGTTTGAAATGCTGGTTATGGTTTTAAGATGCATACTTACGATACCTTATTTCAACTCCACCGTAAAGCTCTAGACAGAAAAAGAGCAATTATGAGAATGAGAAAGGCCTGTTTAAAGGTGCCAATTGTCTTCTGTCAGGCCTGAGAGTAGAGAGTAGTAGTCTCATTCTCCTTGTCACTGCTTTTTAAAATGCTGTCTTGTTCCTGCCATCAGGGTTCTTTTGTCATTTTTTTGTTCCGGGTAATTGGGCACTGGCATGCTTACAAAATTACATCCTTAATGTGTTCACAAATCAAATAAATAAATAAAAACAGCACTAACGTGTTTCTTATTCAAAATGTTTATTTGCATTAAGTGCACCACATGCTGCCTAATGACCCTTCACAGGCCATTTGACTGATAATGAGCAGAAACAAGTGTTGAGACAGAGAAAGAGAGATACAGAGTGATAGGCTGATATTCATAACCTGTGTGTGTGCGTGTGTGTGTCATGTGTACTTGTGTGCATGTGCATGTGTGTGTGGCGTGTGTGTGTGTGTGTGTATGCGTGCAGGCGTGAATGTACATGTGTGTTTGTGTATCTGTAAGAGAAGGTGTTACTCATATTACACCGAACAAGGACAATAAATTAAATTGTAGCTATACTGTAATCAGTTGTTTGCCCAAGTATATGCCAGGTATATGAAGAGAACTTTTGTATTTATTGCTTTGAAGGTATTGCCTAACAGCAAAAAACTGAACAGGCTTTAGGAGACTAAATATTTTATGGGATCACAATTTATGTCCAAAGGCAACATTTTGTTTAGTTTGGTTCTGTTAAAGCAAATTTGATTGGACATTTTTCTGTCTTAGGCCTACATCTTAGCTTTGACAGTACAAGGAATTCGGCATCCTTTCATGGCATGCTTTCTCTCATTACTCATTCATTAGGAACTGTCATTACTGAAGAGGATTAAACAGATTAGATTATAAGATTTAAAAAGAAAACGACTGAATTTTACACACCCTATATGTTTGTAGTGAAGGTTGTAGCTTGGTAAAGATTTTAGAAAATATTTTAATTACCATATTGTTCATCTAATAAATTAACAATCTGATTTGAGATAATTGTAGGGATTAGATATGCTAAATCATGTATTTATTTTATTCTATAGTACTGTGTCTACACTTACACAAAACATTAAGTAAATTGAAGAGGAACTGAGCAGGCTAAAGAAGATTTGCATGTGTGCCAGTGTGTATGAGAGGGAGAGGGAACAAATCATTCCGATTTTAAACGCATTCATGAGTCATGAGAGAAAGCGGGAGAGAGAGAGGGAGAGAGGCACAAAATGCAACAAATTCTCTATGCATGTATTGGAAAGAGAAATAATGAAAGGTGATAGTGATTACTCTAATTAGCCAAAGGCCATTGACGCATGGATTTATTGAACACCTCCAGGCCTTCATCTGGGGCCTGAATGTAATGCAGAATGGCACTGCTGCAGGGATAATAGGCCCTTTCTTTTAGCCTGGACATTGGTAATGTTCACATGACCATACTGCCCCCCATGAAGAACAGGGAAAACTGAAACTCCCTGCTCTTTACACTCTTTCAGTCAGTTGGTCAGGCAGTCACTTATCCACATACCCTTCTCTAATTGGGAGGTCTACCTGGCCTATTAGCCACCCAAAGCAGTTGATGAAGCTAATGCAGCTGATGCAGCTAATGCAGCCGAGGACGCTTTTGGAGACAAACTGGTGTCGGAAGCATGATTCTGAGCTCAGACCTTCCTGTCTGCAACCAGCACCCACTTCTGCTGAGTAGAATACAAACATCTCTCTCGCTAGCACAGAGGCAACTCTCTCTCCAAGAATGCTTTCAATTAAAATGCACCATGCTGTTCGAACTCTTACACTTTAGTTGTGCTAAAGGTGTTTGGAAGACATACATAAACAAACATGTATTTTGAAACAAAAAAAGTTTGAAAGCAGTACAAGGAAAGATTTTCTCTTATTTAAAGGACAGAGATCAGTGTCAGTGCAGTCGTACAAATACAAAACAAACGCAAAAAATGGCCTAGAGCGGAAATGTAAATTACCTCTCTGAGGTATCTTTTTATGTCTGTTTATCCTTCATATGACGCTAAATCATTTTAGAGGGCAAGCTACATGATTTAGCCTTCTTCTTTCTTGTGTGTCTAACTCTTGACCCTTGCATGACATTTCAACTTTGACCTCCAACATTCTGATCTGCTTCTGGTGCCCAGGGCCATCATTATACAATTAGGGCTGACAAACAGGCATATGTTTGGGCCAGTTGTCACAATTGATCAAACTTGGGGATGCACTGATTTGCATTGGTTCATTTGTGTTTTGTAAGTGCTTGGCAGCATATCTTGACATGCATGCTTATGAATCAAAGTTTTTTCTTCTCTGACAATTTCCTTGTGGTTCTTGAAATATCTTAATGCAAATGTTGTCATACCCCTTTGATGAATAAACAATTCTTGTCACAATACACTGTGAAAATGAATGGCATGAAATATGTGCTGTGTCTACCTCTCCCATAAAATTACACTTGGAGGACTTCAGGCCAGGAGCTGTTTGCTGTTTGTACATACTTAGAACGCATGTTTGGTCATCTTCATTTCCCCCCTATTTGAAAAGGCCCTCAGATTTCTCTACTCTATTTCTCTCTGTTACTTGCTCTTCTTAATTTTCTTCACAATAGACGTATCTATCTATCTATCTATCTATCTATCTATCTATCTATCTGTCTGTCTGTCTATATAACAAGAACACCATCTTCCTAGTCTTCCCTATCTATTATTCTAGTACGCCTCATCCCTGCTTTTGTCTCCCTCATGTGCTCTCCATGTCAGTAACCGAATGGTTTGCTTCATAATTGCCAGAAAGACTTCTCAAAACTCAAACCAGATGACTATTGATACACTGTGAATGCACGGTCACGGAGAAGCCAATGACTTTTCTGTCATCGATTTGCATTTCAGAAATCCCAATGCCTTAGTGGGACACGACTCATTTACTTTAACAAATTGGAGCTATTAGAGGCCAGATTGGAGCTGAAGCAGTTCTCCATCATCAGAGCAGCGAGGGCTGCGGAGCACACCCATCTAATGATCTCACCTGAGGTTTAGTTCACCCGCCCCCTCCCTTCTTTCTGCCCCAAATAAGCCACCTCCCCTCTGCTTTTAGCTGACAACACATTACGTTTTAATTAAGCCACTCACACAGACGTTGAACTGTCTCTGATGGGAAATTCAAGCTTTTTCCCCCTTGCCATAATCGGCAAAAATAAATCTTGACAAAGAACAAAAGAGCTGAGTACTGTTTTTCAAGGTTCCTCCCCCTCCTCTAACTCCTGCAACTCGTTGGAGAGCTTAGCAGGCGGTGGCCTTTTGTTTGGGAGAATGAACAGCATAATATGCAGTAATGCGATAAGAGGGAAATTTCTCCTTTATATATTAAGAATATGAGAACAAACCAGAACGCACTATAAGCCCAATTTATGGTGAGAAAATATTCACACAATATAGTGTGTTCTTAACCATGTAGCAGTTAATTGGTATTTAAGGAATTAATTTACACAGAGGCAGGCAGCTAATTAGCTATCACAACTAATGCTTACACCACATTTACGGGGATTGCAGTCACTGGAAAAAACAGCAAGGGTCAGCGGTGGAGACATTTGCAGTTCCCCACCTCTGCAGAAAGGCTGTCATTTTTCCCTTGTTTGGTGTTATCTAAGCATGTGTTCATGCTAAAATGCTAGCAAAACAGAGTTGTGACTGATATTAGAGCCTTTAATAAAATACCATAGTGTGCAAAACTGTTTATGTTTGGGGTTTTGTGAAATAATAATAAATACACTGTTTTAATGACCAAAGTGATAGACAAACTTTGATTTACCCCCTTGCTGTTACCGCTGGGAGAATATACAACACTGATATACATTTTGCCCACATGGAAGCAGTATATATAACGCATATGACATACACAACATGTAAAGCAGCTGTCACAAAGATGAACACTAACATTTTGTTGCAAACTTTTTCTTTAAGATGCTAAATACCATTGCCACTCATTAATGTTTGTGTGTCCGTGTGTGTGTGTTAGCATTATTTGCTAAAGACACACACCAACAATTTTGTTCTCCTACTAGTGATTTGGCCTGTAATGGGTTACCCTTAAGCCATTCTTAGTTTGGTGTCACTAATTATGCTGATAAAGGAGGAAAAACTGCAGTCCTGGAGCAAACCTCTTCCCCTTGCCTGGAGTTTCACTAGATTAATACTTAAAGACGCCAGCGGTGGTTAAGAGAAATGAAATGTCTCTATCTTTTGTGCCTTCATTTGTCACTGTTAAGGTCTGTTTAATTGTGGAGAGCCTCTTATGGTGTTGCCGGTGAACTGGTGTGACCTGGCTGTTAGACAAGCAGCTTCTGTAATGAAACCAAAACACAGAGGCCAATTTATGCTCATTATAATCAGCCGAGTTCACTGTCAACACTCATTTAATGAATATCTACAGCAGCCAGTGTTCTCTCTCTCTCTCTCTCTGTCTTCCACTGTGTTTCTTTCTGTCTTCCTCTCTCTCTCTTTCTTTCTCACTCTTGCCCTCTCCTGTCACCTTGTGTCTTGTTGATCTGCAAAGGCTGTTGATCTTCTAAGGAATGCAAGTGAACATGCAACACATCAATTAAAGTGACAAAGTGCTCACTTTTTATGAGCTGTCTGTTTGCAATTACAAGGCAGGAGTCTGGTGTCCCTCAGTTATGGTGTCAGTGGTGCTCATTATTGGATGGATGGATGGATGGATGGATGGATGGATGGATGATAGATAGAGTGCAGCAGGCCTTGTAAATTGTAAAAAGTAGGCATGCAACTCATTCAAACTACCTGTGAGAAATAGTCATTGTCATGTCAACCTTTATCCAGTTTGACTATTACAGGAGATGCTCCAGTAATTAATTCTGTAATATATGCAGCAAAACACAAACACTCCAATAATTATTTCACTAATCCCTTTAAAAAACATCTGTCTTAAATGTCTGAGGCATGAAATGATGAGATAGGAGGGTTAGGGCACACTGAGTCCTCAGACATGTTTGTTTATGTGCTTTTCATGGAGGCATTCATTTCTGGTCTTTTGAATGTTCCCATTTACTGAGAGCTGTGCATGGAAGCGTTAGAGCACAGGGCCCCCAAATGTATTTCTCTCTCTCTCTCTCTGGTTCCCCCCGGGTGTGCTTTGCTCTGTAAATGCAGGTAAGGCAGGAGATTTTAGAGTATGTACAAACAGCATACAGCTCCTGGCCTGAAGTCCTCCAAGTGTAATTTTATTTATTTATATATATTTATATATTTTTTATTTAGGAGTTATTATAGTAATAAGATAATATCTTAAATGGATACTTGCCTTCAGTGTGTTCTTTTTGTAAGCCTGTCATTGGACATGGAAAACTGAAGACAATTGTGCTAACATGCTAACAAGGCAGATTTGCTAATGTGTATTTTTTTTCATCGTTTCAGCACTAACCTTGCAGTAAACATAGGTAAAAGCGTTCTGTAATGTTACCTTGCATGGTTACATTCATAGAGCCATTAACAGGCCTTGATTTTAGATGTTAATGTTCTAGAGTACACCTGGTCTCTACCTCTGCACTCCACTCAAACACAAAACAGTAAAGACAGCCAGGCATCTGAAATGGAGTTTCAGGGACTAGCTATCAGTGCAGATTATTCATTTCCTTTTTCCTGTATTTGTCAAATTTTGTGTTGTCTTAGCCTGACAAACCAGACTATAACATCAAAATGAGTCTAGTCATGACCAATAGACTGAGCTCAAGCGGAATCAGCGGTTGTCTTTCAAACTGCCTCTGCACACTAATAAGCTAATAAGCTAATGCTAGGGTACGTTTAGGTGACTCTATAAGGACAAAGCGATGTGATTGGTCCAACCAAAATTGGGAGCCGCAAAGTCCAGGGGCACAGCTACTGAGGCCCTATGGCTCTTTCTAGATGTACCAGCTGAGCAAAACAATTTGCTACCACTAGGGTACGTCTACATTTCTAGGCCAGTGTTGTCTGCCATTTTTGCCTTGATGTCTTATAAACTAAGCATTGTGTTTGCATTGTGGCTACCTTATTTTACCCTATTTTCTTTTATTTTTCCATTCAGATCTCAGATCGCACAGACAATCAGTATCACTCCCAAACATGGCTCTGATTTGCTGTTACAACGCTTTACTGTTTTGGCCCATATGAAAAAGCTCTGTCTGATCCGATGACTAGAATAAGCCTATTGGTACTTCCAAAACTATCAGCGTTCATTATCACCCAAGTGTCTCCCTGTAGTTTATTTTGGTGCTCGGGGGCATGGTTGTCTGAGTGGCATACTGCACGGTGGCACACATACTATTTTCAGACGTTTAGAAGACAGACGAAGCATCGTCACAGGCCGGATATAGGACAAGTGTTAACTGTCTGTCATGCTGTGAAGAAAAAAAAAAAGCCTCCATGGCCAAAATAGTCTGCAGATGACTCTTCCCTGTGTCCAGCCTGGACATCCTATGGCTTTTCTGATTAGCTGTCAGGCTTTTTTTAAGTTAGAAGCAAAAGTAGAATCAGAAGTGTCCAGGAGATGATTGCAATTTGCCTGTATTCTAGTTCTATTCTTGTTTTGATCTTTAAGGATGGAAGATGAAGGCGTTCAGACAACACGTGAAAGTTATCATTAGCTTTACTCTATTTATGTTGTGTTTAATAATATAATGGGATTATTGTGTATGTTATCTTTAGCGTTAATATACAATATATGATGCACTGAAGCTTTAACTTAAAAGTTCAAGGCAATGTTATGTCTGATGTGTCTCCTGTCTTTTGGGCACATGTTTGAGCTTTGGCCAGCCTGCATTCAGAGCCTTTGGAGCTCCATCTCTTTCAGTGCTGGAATGACAAAAGTCATAATCGTCATGGTTGATTTCTGTCTGAACATCTGACAGCCTCACCTGTTGAGAAAGGCTACAGATTAGCCTTTGCTAGTCTCTCTGTCTGTCATGTCACTTATTTTTCCTGATTTCAGACCAGCAGAGCAAGTCACAGTGCCTGACCTGCATACATTTCAACAACCTCTTGATGGACAGTGTGTCTCCTGAAAAATGGCAGGAAAAATGGATAAGTTGCCTGAAAGACACCTGTGGGGGTACTCACTGTTCCTGGCCACAGATGACGAATGTAGGACAGGGCTTTTTTGTTCTTTGTGGTGCACTTGCTGAATGGAGGTCATCAGAAAAAGTGCAGAAAGAGTGGCTATTGTTTGGGTCCCAAACAAACTTTGATCAAATGTAACCAGTACTCTGACTTGATCATGGTGCTATTCTGTGATTTGTGTGGCAAACATGAGATAAATTATATAGCCTACAGTAAAGCAATAGAGAAATTTTCCACAATCACTGCACCAAAATGTTGATTTATCCACTAAACCAGTGCATATTTTTGTATAATGATATAGTAAAACTGAAATATTCAAAAAATGAATTGAAAGAATACTACAGAAACAGATAACAGACTGTCTGAAGGTTAATATTCAGTGTTGTCTAAAACATTTCACATTCTTCAGCATTCCACATTTTCTGTTTGATGATGCATTTCACCTGCGTGTCCTGTTTGCCTTCTTTCCTCATACAATGACATTTAAATCAGTTGGAATCAATCAAGTACTGCACACAGCATTGCACAATGCGACCTCTGTGAAAGGCGCAGCACAAATGTTTGTACAGTCAGGATACCTGATTAGGTTAGAGTCTGCTCTAAATATTCACAGTTCACTCTCCACTATTGCAGCATATTTGGCCACCACCACCACCACACCATCAGACCCAGACTGTATCTTCAGTTCACACCCTTTCATCCTCTATCTGCCTCTGCCATAGCTGTTCACACACCTTCTCCCTCTTACTCAGAAAATTGTGTGTTTTTTTTTTTTTTGTCATACTGAATTTATCCAGGAGCAGCAGTAAGCTTGAATGAATGCATTTTAATAATACATGTGCTAAACAGAAGTGTTTTCGAAGCGGAGTGGTTTTTCTTTTCAGAGCTCTTCTTTCATGGGCTCATTGTTTCACTTTGTACATCATTTGATTTATCTCCTTGTTTTTTCACGTTAGTTTTTTTATTTTTCACATCTATGATATTCCTAACCTCTCTCTGGTGTCACTCCAGACAAAATGTAACACATTTGGGAGTCTTTTCCCCCCTCATAATGGGAGCCCTTTTCCTTAGCCAGCAAAGAGCTAAAGGGCTTGGACACAAACACACTTATCCTGATTTATACTGGTTAGATATCACCCTAAACCCTTACATGGGGGTATAAGCTACTTTTCCAAAGCCATTTTTGTCTAATTACTTGAACTCTGTATCCCGCCTGGAGGCTCTAACACAGTGCATACTGTCTCGACGTCAAGCTTCTGATAGGGTCGGGGATACTCTGAGTGTTTTTATGCCAAATTTGCGAGGTTTGCTAAGCGTGGCCGATATCGGAAGACGTCTGCTGACTGGTTTGTGGCCGATTCAACATATTAAATCGGCACAAACGAGTTGGCAGACGTCGATAATTAGGATCACTGTCATTGGTTGCGTTGCTGATAACTGATAATGTCATTGCATTCCCCAATCTTCATGTATTTGTCTTCATCCTATTCTGAGGCCACATTCACAAAGTGCTATAAGCCAATTTGGGCACATGCATGGAGCATGTGTCTAGTTATGCACATTTAATTTTATTATCACCTCTGCAATGTAGCGTGGGCGTGTGCTACTCCATGGAGTTTGAAAACCCTGATATTATCCAAGGATAATCGTCACGTTGCTATTGCAAGAGCCAATGCAAAATCACTTTCAGGAATCAATGCAGCGCAAGAGGGGAACTGAAAGTTTTGTCTTCTCGGGCATATATGAAATAGATAACTGGCAATTAGATAGCTGATATAACCGATTTCGTAGAATTTCCACCTTGTCTTGGCTTCTTATTGCTGTCTACATCCTCTTCTGAAGGCTCATTCAAGCCCTGAGAGGCTATACGGCGTATAAACATTGGATTTTTTAAAAGTCTATTAGGCTATTATTATACATCTCCCCCTCGATGTATCTTAGGCTACTCCACCCATGCTTAAGTGTAATGTCCACGAGTACATTTAAGGCCTTTATAGCAGAGAAAAATGTCCTATTCAGTCAGGCATATAACAAAGATGATTGAAGATGACACTGGCATAACCGATGTCAATGAATTTACTCCCCGTCTTGACCATAGACTGTATAAAAGGTCTTGGCTTCTTATTATCTTTTCAATTCAAGATCCATTCAGCACGATGCACCAGTGGTGTAGGTTATGCACATCAGATTTTTTTCAATTATAAATATTTAAAATCTCCCGCGATGTACGCTACTCCACCAATGTCATGCTTAAATGAGATGGCCACGAGTACATTTAAATTCCTTACATTGAAGAAAAATAACACCGCTATAGGATATTAGTCAAGGGCAAATACATGTAAAAATGCCTAATCAATGTAGATTTTGCCATAAAATAACCAGCCGGGAACAATGTGTTGATAACACATTATTAGCCGACATTTACATATATCCTGGTTAAAGGAAGCTTCTTGGCTTGAGCTCTTGTTTGAGCAGAGATTAAAGCTGGATGCAATGTGTCACGTCAGATGCATGGCAGTTGGCAACAGCTGCCACTGACCAGAAGTTATCAGAGACGGTGTATGTTCAGAAATGTTTTGTTTACGGCTACATGGTGTATTTTGGAAAGACGAATTTTACTGTTGCCAGCCAGCTACATGTGTTTTCGGGCAAGCGCAGGATACAACTCATCTTTAACCATCGATGTAGCCAAAAAGATGATAGTGGTCACGGTCAGTTTTCTGAAGTCTTTTTGATGTGCACCAGGGCTGTAGTCCACTTGATACACAGGGACACGCCGTGTTACCACTTAAAAGGTTCTTGGGTTTGCGTGTATCCAGTAAAACATAGGCTGCAATACTGACAACACTGTAATAGTACAAGACAGTATACCCACGACAGTCACAAGCAGTATACTCAATACAGCAGTATACCCACTACAGCAAACTAGACTACAGCACTGGCGTGTACTAAATTTAAAATGTTCTTTCTGGATTCTGATGAAAATATGGAATGTGTGTCTAACCAAAGCCTTGAGCAAAATGCTTGTTGAATCAATGAATCCTTGTGTTCCCTTCAAAGAATTTTCGTTTGAATTTTCAAAATGTAAAGGTGGAAGCCAGACAAAAAATTAAACCTTATTTCTGTCTGTCTAAAGGAATAAATTACCCTGTTTTGAAGGGAGACTTCAGGGAGTCTTGTTTTTGTGCCCACTGATAGTAATGTGGGTGGTCTACTGAAGTGACATGTTCACAGATCACAGTGTCCTATACCAGAGGTCATAATGGTGTTAGTCAGTGTGCATACTTTGTGCATGTATGCATGTGGTTTGTGTGTGCATGAAACAGAGAGAAGTGAAGTTGCAAAAGCTATTAATAAATGTTTTTAAACATGCAGCTAGGAGACTGTTACCTAGGTGCACAAATAAAATTACAGTTAGGATGATAATAAAAATCATCTGTATAAACACTGACTCTCTCACTGAGAATCACAATTGGATTGAATGTTGTGTATTTGAGGATTCACATTTCACTGTAATGTAGCAATAACCACACAGCACACATGCAGTGATTTCAATGTGCACAGTTTTTTTTTGGTCCCTCTTATTTTGGCAGGCCCACACATCATCAACAGGTAAACATGGCAGTGTCAGAGGATTATAAGTGATGGGGGTTGAAAGTTTATCTTCCACGTGGCTGAGAGGGAAAGTCATGGTAAAGAGACACCAAGATGGAGAGATACCCCTTTCTTGCATACTAGTCATTCTTCTCTGTCAGGGTGTCCCCCATCGGAGGTTTTAAAAACATCCCTGCCTGATAATGTTTCTGGAAGGCAGCCTCGGGGAGCGATAGGAGACGACGTCTGGAGTGTTGTCACATCCTGACGATTCCTTGTGTATTACTTTTCAGAGAGAAGTTGTGGCACCTGTTCCTGTTCGCTGATAGTTGAAAGAAGCTCTCATGAGTTTGACAAGCAGTTATTTTTGCTTGCGTCCCCTGCCGAATGTGTAGTGAACTAAGAATGGTGTTGCTATAACTTCTGTTGCCTGGCTGCCTGCATACCCAGGGCCTGGTAGTCTGTCACAGGGACTTACGCAGTGAGAATACAGTGTTCATATTAGCCCCTCAACTCTTTTTTTGGGGGGATTTTTGCTTTTACATGCTTAAGCCAGAACTCTTCTGGCACTCTCTCAGATGGCTTCCTTACTCTTTCGCTCTCTCTTTCTCTCCCTCCCTCTCTTTCTCTCTCTCGTTTGCTTTTATATGAAGCCAGCCGATGCTACCGGATCCTGACGATTTGCGACTCCAAAATAGAACTGTACTGTCTGACTGCAGTGTGTTATTACAGGGTCTGAGACACTGGCTCCTGCGTTAGCTGCCTCGTCACCGGTGTCTGAGGACCGACGTGTCCTTAAGAATTCACAGCAACCTGCTGAGGGAAAGTGACTGAGGGGAGTTGGCAAGTCGCCATGGCAACCGGTCTGAGGCCAGTCCCTTTTGTGTAGATCATGTGGGTGGCCATGGTCAGACCATCATTTGACAGTAACAAGAATGCATTGAGCTGCATGACATCGCAACTGTCGGCGAGTGTGGATCGACTTATTTTCACAGCTTTCGTATATCTGAGGAGTTCACATATCTGAAGTAACCTACTTTGAATGGCTTTGTTTTATAAATGGCCTTCCTTGTTTTGAGATCATTGTCAAGAGTTAGCAGAGACGTTCAACCTTGAGACTCTGAAAGCCTGATTATATTCACCCTGGGGTCTTCTTGAGAAGTGCAGTGAAACTTTATCCACAGTTATTTACTGGCAGAAGTCTTCCAAGAAGTGTTCTCAAATGTTCACATTTATTTTAGCTTTTGTCTAGTAGGCCACTGTCCAAAGAATTATTTAGTACAAGTTGGCTGCATTTCACCATTCACTGTCACATGGTTTTGAGGAATTAAATGCATTTATTTGAACTAGATGCTTTGGGGAATCAGTCCATATTTATGTGAGCTGAGAAACAAGACATTAGGCAGGCAGCCTGGAGAAGTCCTGAGAGTCACTAAGGCACTGTCCTTCAGTCTGAAATGGCTGTTCAGTGGGCTTTTTCCAGTGCTGTATTTCAAGAATTTGTGTGGCCAACACAAAGTGCCTCAGACAGCCATCTTGGGTGGGGATGTATCCCTCTGCATAATTTGGTCAATGATGAACAACAGACCGGGAGACTTCAAGTAGAGATGAGTTTGAATGTAGGCTGTAGCATAGTCATATTGTTATATAAAACAAGTACAAGTGCATACTGAATAGAAGTAGTACACATTATTGTAACAATCACAGTTTAGAATGTAAATGTAAATAAATAAATGTACATGCATATGTGCATATGTACATCCCAGCTGCCACTGTTGTGCCTTTGAGCAAGGCACTTAACCTTAAGTTGCTCTAGGGGAGACCGGCCCTGAACAATTGATAGTTGTAAGTTGTAAGTCGCTTTGGATAAAAGCGTCTGCTAAATGCATAAATGTAATGTAAATGTAAATGTAAGGGTGGACAAGAGTGGAGGGGGCCAGTACCATGCTATAATATAATAGTAGGTTCACAGCAATTTGAAGATAGCAAAAATGTATGGCAGAGTTAATGGATAAGTCTGGATTAAATCAACCGTAGACCTGTTGTTCAAGGTCACCAAGTGCTGTCAGTAGGAAGAAGAATGAGAAAATTTGGTATAGCCGAATAGTGAAATGGTTGCTAATGTTAACCTTAAGGGCATGGAAACTATTTCAGTTTATTTATTCCTTGCCTCATTCAGTTTAAGAGACAAGGTAAGACAAGACAAACATTTCCCACAGAAAACCCAGAAAGGGGTTAATAAGAAATTACAAATCAAAGCACACTTTTTACTGAAGTTGCCCAGGACAGGAGACATACACATGCATCACAGGCACACACACACACACACACACACACATCTGTATGTGCATATTCTGCCTGCTCAGTTGTCAACAGTTCTTTCTGTTCTAGATTCAAGTGAGAAGCCTTCATTTGAGCTTCTGAGAGTCAGAACAGCAGGACTCAACCTCTGAATAAACCCACTCTGTGCATGCACAATGCACTCTGCCCCAGCAGGGTGGCACAAAGCACTAACCACAAAGGCATGTACATTACCCATCCCTCTCTGTGTCCACAGCATATGTTTTGAAAACTTTATATTCATTATTAGATATAAAATACAATAGATTTTATATTATTTATTGAATCATACTTTTGTTTATAATGCAACATGCAGTTTGATTAGCTATTTGTGTCACTGCAACTAACACTGCAAAGTTCAAGTATGGTGTTCTCAGAGTCATATATAAATACACCAGAGCAACTCATAGGGCCACTGGACTGTGGCTAACTGTAACTGCTCTAGCCGAGCATGTTACGGGAGAGAGAAAAGTTCATGGCATCACAGGATTAAGGTGGGACATGATTTTCTTTGACTTTCACAAGTCCTTTTTCGTGCATTTTGCTGTCATTTTCATGTTGCATTAGAATCTGTCAGTTTGACACAAAATGGAAGTAACATTTTTCAGAGATGTGTGCATGCACCTGAATATTTCCACAGTACGTTTAGTTCCCTTTGAATGGTAGTATTTACATGGACCCTGCATGCCTGGAATGGTGTTTGTTTTTAAATAATGAGAAGGGAAAATTTGATGTGGCCTTTCTCTACCATGTCCCACTGTTTGGGGCTACACATCCCATTTTACCCCTGGCCTGAGGGGCACCCCCACTGAATTATTCAGGCTCTCGCCTTTTCAAAAGTGGAGAACTCCATGGGTAACAGATCGTTAAAAAGCCGTCCCGCCTGCCTAAAACCAGCTTGTGTCATTTTCTACCTGAGTGGATACATCACACTTCCAGTGTCGGAGTGCTCTCAGGCGTGCATCTGTCTCTTCCTGACCACCCTGACTTCCTCTAGCGGTTTGAAACGCAACAACTTTACAGGAGACAATCACACTTCATTGGGCAAAGACTCACAAAGAACTGAACAAGGCTTAATCTTCACTTCAAACTCCATTTTTAAAAAGGCCTGCTGTTTCAAAAGGCAGATGGCAGACTAGGGATGCTCCATCTGAAAAGAATGGAAGTGGGAGTTATTGTCTGAAATTAAGTCACTGGTTTTGCACATTGGGAACATTTCCTGTCATATTCTGTTCACCATAGAGATAAAGTTTACAAAAGTGCTGAAGTTTGTATTCAGAATTGGCCATCTGGTTGTGGAACATTTTCCCAAGATTCTATGACACTAATACAATCCACTGTATTCCAGGTGTGCACTGGGTTTCACAGTTTTTTACTGACCCAGTGGAAGCTTGACATCTGTTTAATAAATGAGCTGATACAATTGTGCCAACTAATCTTTGTATACTTCCACAAACACTACCTTTGTTGACCTCTTTATATCTGCCAACTGGCTACGGTGTTGCTAGTGCAGAAAATAAGATAATATTGGATAACTAATAACTTCTTTCTCTACTGAAGTTTAACTTCATGCAGTATTTTTGTTCCTCCAACATTTAGTCCACCTATTTGTGCACAGAGATCATGTTAGCTGAGGTGCTTTGGCCTGAAGATGGCCCATCAGTCACACATTCCCTCTCATGTTTCTGCGCAACCATCCTACAATGTGAAGTACCATCGCTTGTAAATGCAATGTGATCCCATTAGATGGCTTTTGATGCTAGACGGCCTCCTAGTTTCGACAGATGTTCTGTCTAATATTATGGCCATGTATACAGATTACTAGAGTATAGTATAGCTAGGAGCACATTGCTAGTGTCAGTACAGGCAGAGGCTGACGTCAGATTCTCTCCCACAGAGAGTTCCTGCAAGTGAAGTCAGAAGATGAACACTTCTGATTGAGTCATGGTCAGACAGGCATAATGAAGTGTGTGTTTGGAGGGCACCCTTGTGCATATTCAAAGTGTTTTTGTTTAGGCAGGTAAGGAAAGCTCCCTAATCCATTTGATCTGTAGAACACTGAAAGATGAGATTGGTTACAGCTTCATTTCTTGTGCAGTGTTTGCCTTATGTGTTGCATCACATTGCCTCAGTTGATAGGCAGAGATAACTGATAGTCAGAAGGGGTTAGAGAGAGGACTTGTAGCCACCATCACTATTTTTTTCCTTTCAGCCTTAAGGAGTTGAATCTGGCTGGTAGCTTGAGTCAGTCTCTTGCATAAATATGAATTCACAGTTGGTAGGAAAATAATATTTATTTCTGCCCAACAGCCGCTAATGTGTCTCAGCGGTTTTTATGCAGCCGTTCTCATGCATGGCACAGCCCTGATTTGAATATTGTACAAGTGAGCCAGGGCCCATGATATTTTCCCTTTAATGCCGGGCCACAAATAAAGTACTCCCTCTTCTCTGGGCTGAATATGTACTGATGGATTATGGCCAGTGTGTTTTTTCCTCCTCTGTTTCTTTTTTTCTCATTGTGTTAGAGTGGGAGAGCAGGCTTGTCTTAATCTGTCCTCATCTCAGTGGGAACGGCACAATCGGGTGTCTGAAGGAGATACAATGGCTTTTTAAACGTATATCACTTATTCAACAGTCAAACAAAGTGCATTTTCTCCTGCCAATTTATCTGTTTAGTCCCAGATTATTAAGGGATGATTTCCAAATATGAAGATCTAAGAAAAGGTAACTGTAGGGGGGATCGTGAGTGGTTTGATGGCAGACCAGTTGGTTGCTAACTGAAAACGACGTGTCCTGTGTGTCTACCTTTGCCCAAAAAAAAAATCTGCTCAGTGATTGCCCTGTCTGAACATTAATAAATGAGATTGAAAATGAATTGTAGTGATTGACTTGTCTGAGCATATTAAACTTGGGACAAAAGGCATATGCACAACATTTACAGAATTGTGTTGACTGAAAAGTAAAATGTTATTGGCTGGGATCCTCAACTCCACTTCTTCTTTGGGTTGTTGTATTTCTCCATCCTCCATCCACACAGTGAACCGAGGAGATTATTGGTTCTGCACATTTGTTTTTTTATGACCATGCTTCCTGATGTCTTGCTGCCAAGTGCAGTGACCACCTGCTCGATCCTTGTGCCAAGCATGTGGGGTTTTCGTCCAGCTCGGACAGCCCCCAAAGACCAACTGACTGTCTTAGTTTACTTCAGCATTAGACCTCTGTGGAATGAAGAAGATCCCCACAAACACTGAAATTAAGGAGCTCTCAGATTTATTATGTTATATCCAGTCAGCATTTTCTCATGTTACAAAAGCCAGATGCATCGCTCCACATTTAGCACTGGTTTCTGGCTATTTTCCTGACTGGTGTAGTGAAGATGTTTTGTTGAAGTACTGTTATTCCTATGAGGAAAAAATAGAATAATTGACAAACAACTGTGGTAAAGAATATCAAAGGTTAATGGTGTTTCTGTCAGACTAACAGAAAGGTAAAAGAAAAAAGAACTTCTCAGAGATGAAAAGATCAAGATTAGTATAGCAAAAGTAAGACTGAATTAATACTTTGAAGGCTAATATTAATAATCTATACTCTTTTGATCCTGTGTGGGAAATTTGGTCCCTGCATTTAACCCAATTGTGAATTAGTGAAACACACGCAATGATTGACGCAGGAGAATACCTTTTCATGTGTCCAATAGTCCATAGAAAACATACACATACAGTGAATTGTGCTAACTAACCCAGAGCAGTTAGCTGCCTGCTATATTGGCGCCCGCAGAGCAGTGAGGGGTTAGGTGCCTTGCGCAAGGGTGCTGCAGCCATGGTTCACTGGTTGGGGATTGAGCCTCATTTGGTTACAAGCCTGAAATCCTAACCAGTAGGCCATTGCTGTGCTTATGTGCAAATGCATGACTTGACCAAGAACTTTTACAACTGTATGCATTCCAGTCATTTTCTTGTTTTACTTGGATATTGGCTTCAGTGCGTGAACCATCTCTGAACTGTGGGTTGTTGCATATGACAGGGGTGTGCCCAGATTCAGAAGACTGCAGCTGTTTTGCAGGGGAATGAAGTTCCCAAGGGTGTGGTACTTGCCCTCCTCATGCCATTCTGTCAGGCAGAATGATTTGTCCAGGGTGAGGAACCCTGCATGCTGCATTAAACATTCCTTCAGATGGTTCTGCTGTCTTTGCGATAGTCAATGTAGGGCAGCCATGCATGTCTAAACCACAGAAACAAGTGGGCTAGTTAGATATTCTCCAAAACATTACCAGGGTCTAAGTTGAACAATTACAAATAACTGCTTACTTTCTCCACTCTCTTTCTCTGTGTACACACACCGTACAAATAATTTGGGCAGTCCTCTTATCAGATAGAAGCCCATAAACCTCTGTAGTTATCTCAAATGGACATTTTATAGTGGATGTGATGCTGTGTTTGTTGTTCCTAGTCTTAGCACTTCCTCAGTTGAGTGATGAGTGAGGTATGAGGTTAATTAATGTCACTGAACAACCCATTGGGCTGATAAGAAAATCTCCCAAAGTGTAGTGCTGGGTTTATAGAGAGAGAGGGAGAAAAATAGGCATAGACTGAGAGAGAGAGAGAGAGAGAGAGAGAGAAAGAGAAAGAGAGACAGTTCCACCCAATAACCCAGGATAAGACTTTAAGCTTTGCCGGCTGAAAGTTTTGTTTGTCTTCCGCCACTGACCACACAAGGTGTCAGTGTTCAGCCTAAATGAGTTTGGAGGCTCTGGGTGGAGGAGTCGAGTAATTATCTGATCGAATGATTCAGCAGCTTTGTCTCTGTGAGGAGGAGGTGGAGGAGGACAGTGCTATAGGTGGGTCTGGGCCTGACGGGATGTAGAGAGGCAGAGTGGGAGTAGAGGAAAGAGAGAGAGATAGAGTGGAAAAGAGAGAGAGAGAGGAGAGTGTGGATCTGGCTGATGCTGTGGTTTAATGTTGTAATTGGAGCTGGGCTCTTAGTGTTCTGTTGTGCTGGACTCCAGCCCATCTAGTGCCATTCGGGTCGGTGGTTTGTGTAAGTCCAGGCTAGAAAACACAGGTTAAAAAACACCCCCCCTCCTCTTCCTCCCCCTCTTTCTTCTCCTCTTCAGGGTTTACCAGACACAGCTTTTAAACTTTAATGTTTTAATGCACAGATGTTAATGCACCTGCTCATCATTTGAAGCCCTGACATTCAGTCTCAGATACCCCCTACTCACACACACACACACACAAACACACACACACACACACACACACACACACACATATATATATATATATATATATACACAAACACACACACTCCCTCCTTCCTCTGACATTGTCTGTTTGGCCCTGGCCCAGTAGATTACTTGGAATACTTAAACTTGGAAAAAATAAATGTAGAGCTCCTACCAGTGCAGGTGGCGATTCCATGCAATACCATCTTTGATGTTTTTACTCCATTCATATAACATCAAAGTTGTGGTGTGCTCATGAAGATTATACGGGGGAAAGGAGATTACTGTAATTGGGTGTTTCAGAAGTTGAAAACGAGGTAAGGCAGACATGAGGATGGTTCTTATCCACACACACACACTCTCTCTCTTTCACACACACACACATACACACACCTGATGGGGTGGAGGGTTCCAGTGGATTGTCTCCACGCCACTGCTTGTGGAGTAAAGGGAAAATTGTATTGGTTCCCTGGAGAGGGGAATGGGATGGATGAAAGCTATCCAAGAACAGACGGACTCCTTCTCTGACTCTCCTCCCTGTGACTTATAGGAAGTTGCAGAGCTTCTTTTGCTACAGTGTCTTTCCGGGAATGGTGGGCTTCAGAGCATACTTAAGACCTCACATATCTTTGAAGTCACATACACTCACACACACACACACACACACACACACACACACACACACACACACACACACACACACACTTACACACACTCTAAACTCACACAGAAATACACTCTCTCTCTCTCTCTCATACACACACACACATACACACACACACACACACTCACACACACACTCTAAACTCACACACCCACAAACATACACACACACATATACACAGTCCTTGTTACTTCCAATAAGAGACACTTAGCATTTCTTGGACACTAATGTTTTTGATTATTACATCCAATTACGTGCAGTCTGCTGTGCAATAAAAGCAGGTAAATGAAGCTGTGGCTCAAAAAAAAAAGGCTTCCACAAATCACTTCTCCTAGTGGGTTTCCATGGTAGCGGGGACTACAGTGGGTTGGATCATAAACTGCTGATTGGGTTTATAGTGCGGTATAATTAATCTCATCTCAGAGTTCAGAACTCCATCTGGAGTTAAGAGAGGGCACGCTACCTGTGACCAGGAGCTTTGATTTTGTCTTCAGAGAGGGTTTTTCCCTCTGCTGCTAACGGGTTTGGGGGATTGGGAGCCTTGGACTGTGAAATTGCTTGTATGTGTAGAATTTGTTTAATTGCATTGACAATTTTATTGAGCAAACTCTAAGTCAGCCAAGTGTTTTCTTAGGATGATTTCCTTCTAACTGCATGAGAAGTCACCCATTGATTGTTTTGGCTTTGCTGCTAACAGCCTGCTAGGCGCCATTGTTAATGTTTGTAAATATATCCGTTCATAGACATATTTTAGCTGTGATATTTTGACTATGTTTCAGGCAGTGCCATGTGTTCAGGGAGTGTCTCCCTGGCATTAATATCTCTCTAACGTGCTGTGTGTGTTTATGTGTGTGTGTGTGTGAGAGAGTGAGTGAGTGCGTTCTCCCTTTGGACATTCCTGAGAGTGAATAGAGCATGCAGGAAAGACATGATGTATAGCACTGACTGGGTTCATGTCTGCATTTCCCTGTAGAGAGTCTCTCTTGGCTGCACAATGATTGATGCAGGAGAATACCTTTTCATGTGTCCAGTAGTCCATAAAAACCATCAAAAGCACTCAATTTTGCACTTTTGCATAATCCTCTTGTTGACACTATGGCGTTTTAACTCAGTAGGTAATAGATTCAATATGCTCCCTGCTTTGTGCTCTGCATGGCACACACACACACACACACACACACACAACCTCTGGACCCCCTCCCATCCTCCTCTCTGTCTTAAGGGTTTCTCGCTGATGCTCTCAGCTCCACGCTGCTTTCCCCTGATATCGACTGTTCCCTCACCCTCACGCCAACAGCTAATTAGGCATCTTATGGAAGAGGTTAACTTCCAGCAGCTGATTGATTTTAGTGGGTGCGGAAAGGAAGGGTGCTGGTGGTAGGGATGGGGTGTGTGTGTGTGTGTTGGGGGGGGGGACAACGTAATGTCTTTGCCTCTGCGTGGATGCTTGTGTTTCTCGGGCTGGGGTAATTGGGGTGCCTGATCAGATGGCAGAGGTACAAATAGAAAACGTGGAGATTAGTTCTGCCTGTGTCAGTCACCCAGTCTGCATGTCCGCCGCTCAGCAGAGAAGGGGACAGAGAGTCTCTAAATTGTAATCCCTCTTGAGTTTCAGTGAAAAGGGTTGCTGGGGATAAAAAGATCCTACTCCGGCTCGACCTGAGTGGAAGTGTTCCGGTACAGCAGGAACCATGGGAGAAACAAAAAAGGGAACAGGAAGGTAACCGGAGACATCTCTGGAGATTAGAGAAAGAGAGAGAAAAACAGAGACAAAGACAGACAGACAGACAGAGGGCTTGACGTTCAGGCCAAAGATACAGGACCGAGCGACGGATGTGTGAGAGAGATTTCTCTATAGCAGAAGCATCAGCTACAGCAGACTTAAGCACTTGGTCAGCTTACCTTTCCCTCAGGGATTAGTGGGTACAGGTGATGTGCAGGTCCACAAGAGACAGCTGTGGACATCTGTTAAGATGTCGCTGGGATTTGAGTCCTTTGAGCTGGGAGCCTTATAGTAGTAGCTGTGGAGACCCAGAGGGTATGTGGATACAACATGTTTAAGGCAACCAGCGGAGATGAGCAGAGGCTATGAATACCCTCTCCCCACAACCCTATCAAAGCATGTTACTCAAACAGATTTAAATCAGTATTGTCATTCTGAGTCATCAAGTTGCACCATCAATGCAGTTTTGTTCAAAAGCTGATGCCAAGGACTCAAACGTTCACTCTTCTGCGTTAAAAAGATGTGCAGTTCCATAAGTCACAGAGAAAGTTATTGTCAGGCCCATGTTGGTGGGGGAAAATGTTGCACAGCGAGACATTCTGTTCTCAGGTGCACTCCTCTGGCTGTGTTTTTGTTTGCATGTGATTTTCTCCACAGGGTTCCCCCTGCTGTTGAAGACTTTGAAGACGTAGAGCAGCCAAAAACGTCTCCTTTTGAGCAGGCTCACGTTTCTCCGGCGCACATTGAGAGAACTGACATCACCTGCTGTGCAAGGTGCGTGTTACTTTTGTATAGCGCTCTTTTCCTGAATCTTTTCCTGGTTTAGTCATTTTGTTTGTCTGTAGAATAGACCACAAGATATTCCACACAATCTGTATCATCTATTTAAGGGTGGTAAATTTTGAGTTGAAAGCCAGGTTTTGGGTACAACAATGGAAGGGAGGAATTAGTCTTAACGGCACTGTACTTAATTATTTAAATAATATAGGACAGGCCCGGATAGATCGATAGATAGATAGATTTTTTATTATCCCATAGGATACAGTATATTACAGTATATTATGCACACATAATTCTCATCAGACATCCTTGCTTGTAATGGAGGGTGTATAAAATATGGGCATCAAATAATGTGTGTGAATCAGGCATCGAAGCTCAAGTTTAGATCAGTGACTTTACAGTAATAGATGTTGAGACACATGGTCAGCAGTAGCAGTAGGGTTTTTTTGTCCTGGCTCGTGATGACAGTTTGCCAATATGTATTTTGAATGAAATTTGTCAAAGCACTTTTCTCCAGTCCAGTATTGGCTTAACGTCTGTGGCCTGCCTGCTCATGTCATTCATTCGTTGGAAACGCTGTACTGTTGACGGCACTGAGGGTGCTGTTTTATTGTTCCATTTCCAAAGAGGAGGAGAAATGACCTTTATCTTACGAGGGTAAGCATTTATCAGAAACATTGTGGCCGTGCTCATGCCAAGCTTTTAAAAAAACTTTTGTAAGTGCAGAACTTTAAATAGTTGTGTCACTTTACCACTCCCTGTTGACATCCCCAACCCACTGTGTGCGTGTGTGTGTGTGTGTATTTCAATCTAGATTAATGTGTTTTTGGCAATTTTCAGCGCTCCCAATTCTATAATTGTACAGTAGTGGTTACTTGTACTTGTACCTCTTGGAACTTCACTTTAGCTGATTTGGAAGCTTTTGTGTGTGTGTGTGTGTGTGTGTGTGTGTGTGTGTGTGTGTGTGTGTGCGCGTGTGTATGTATGTGCATGTGTGTGTGTGTGAGAGAGAGAGAGTGTGAAAATGTCTCTGCACGCATTTTCGTGAGTCTGCACACACACACGTCTGTGTGTGTGTGTCTGTGTGTGTGATGTGAAGAGTGCCCCGGTGTCTCCTAAAAAGCCCCCTTGCCAGTATTCCTGTGCAGAGTGATCTGCTAATGCATCTGTTTAGGTTTTATTGCGATGATATTAAACTCTTGGAGCCTGGTAATGAGACGCTGCATTGTGCAGGAATATGGGATGCCATCTGCCTCTATCTGCGTCCACGTGCCAGAGCTCACAGCTCGCTCACCTTTTACAGTGCAGCCACAGTAAACACACACAGCTCCTAACCTTCAAGCTACTCTGCAAGATGCATCAATTAACATGCGTAAACTCACTCCATGTGTTCAGGTTGCGGGTTTGACATTGACATCAAAGTCCAATGCCAAATTTGTACCAGCCCATTTCAACAATTTTTTAAACAAACTGTCAGCATTCATATTACATAAGTCAAAGATCACAGCTCATCTGTATCAAGGTGCAGGATTAGTAGGTGGCTTATAAAAGATAGAAGAAAAAATTTCCACACTCAAGTCTGTGCAAAAAAGTGTTTTAGTCTAATCTGCATGAGCTTTCAGCCAGTAGATCCTCTTCAGGCAGAGTAAATTACTAGATTACAGACTTGAGGGTGCAGAGTTTTTCTTCTTTCTTTTAAAATTCATCTTATTAAAAATCTTTTTATTGAAGTGACTTTTATTGTTGAATCAGGGAGATAAAATTTGGTATGTAAAAAAAATTAGCTGCTGCCTGGATCTACTTCTTTGTGGTTTCTCAGTGGAGAATCTTTCTTGGAGTAGGAAGTGTATCTGGAAGTCACAACCCACACGCAGGATTGAGTATGACTCAAATTTCATCATCAGCACAGGCTGGGCAGACTCTCCGCACATTGAACATGTTGTGTTTGCTGTGTTTGTCTGTTTATGCCATTGATTAATTTAAAACACAATTCTATGCCAAGTGACTTGCAGTATAAATGTAAATTTTTATCTTCACTCCCTGGGAGTGTAGAGTACAAGAGGCCCACAAGAAAAAAACAAACATTTATTTTATGCTTCAGTGAGTCACAGATGATTACATTCCTAGCAGCTTTTTAAAATAGACAGGGCTGCTTTTTGTAGAGAGATAAACAGTTTTGGGGTTCCGGAGAAAATGATACCTGTAGTGTGATGGAGTTTCACCCTTGGGTAATGCTTGTAATGCTATGGCGAGTTATTTTATGAACTTACCTGTCTGAGCTTGTGTGCTGAGAGACAAGTCAGCAACATCAAGCCAAGTGGAGACTCAAATGTGCATGCTGGCACAGAGCCGTGTGCGTTGAAGTATACCTGTGCCCTCATTCTCTAAATCAGATACTCTCAGTGAGAGCAATTGTATCCCTAGGATACCAGTCAAACTGATGCATGTGATGGGCTGGGCAAGGGAGATATGAATGTTACTGTATTCCATTCATTTTACTTTTTGTGGAGGTCAGGAAAATTCAGAATTGTTGCTGCCATTTTTTCTGCTTCCTGCCTTCGCTCATTAGTCTAAGGCAAATAAGAGGAAGTTGGACATTGCCGTTTTGTTAACTGATGTACTTGTAGTATTTGCATACTTACAACATCCAGAGGTTCAGCACTATATTTTGCTGTGTTATGTATTGTTTGCATGAACTGTGGACATTGCAGGTGGCAGATCTAAAATGATTGAGCCAACCCCCCACCCCCCCGCCCCCTTCCCCCCTGCAGGTGGCAGATCCCCCTCTCTGAGTTATGTCCCCACTGGGCTAATCACACTGTGGAAGTGTGGAGTGTCCTCTTCTGCCTGCATAGAGTCATCAGTAGAGCTGCGCTGGCTAATCTGCTATTCTCTGCACAGCAGTACAGTAACAATATGTCCTGTCCTGCCTTTTATTGAGGACATGGTTTGCGTATCACAGCAGGTTATTGTGTGCCCAGTCCAGTCTTTCCTGTGCCATGGCCCTATTAAGGGTTCCCCATCTTGACAGTGTGGTTTCACATGAGGCTTGAGGGTTGTTAAGGTTCGTCTGGCATGCCGCAGTTAACAAGGTTTATCTTCCACACCTGTTTAATACATATGTCAAGCACACAACACACACTGCTTTATCTGTCTCCTATGCCTCCTTCTCATCCTTTTCCTCTTTATTTTCACAGACATAGACACACACACACACACACACACACATACACACACACACACACACACACAGATACGCACAGATGTCTGACAAGTAGATCATAGGCCTGTCTATCTTTGATGAGTCACGGGTGTATTTTCCCCCGACTAAAGGATCCTATGTTTAGAGCATTTAAAATTGTTTTAAAGAGGAGCCTCCAACATTAGCAGATCCCTAGAGGAAGGCGAGCCTAGTAACCGCTGACGGCCAAGACTCTGTCATCACAGACAGAGAGTAGTTATCCTGTTCTCCACTAATGTCTTCTCCATCAAATGCAGTTTCTCTGTCCATATCTAACACATTGAATAACTAATGATTCAGTAGTTTTATTGTTAATTGAATCTTGACTGATATTAAATATAGTACTATTTTGAGTGATTGTACTCAGACCTTTGACTGTTTATTTACATCTTATCAAAGCATTGTAGGGAGTATGTAATGTTGGGCTTGTGGTTTTGCATTATTGATAAGAGTGTCTGGGCTGTGGGCCCCAGCTCTTTTTTGATCTGGGGGTCGTATGTTAAGGATAGGCATTAACAGACAGAGCACGCCTCTTGGGACTCATCAAATATTCAGCGATCGTCTGGAACTCTAAAGCATGCCTGGGACAGTTTGTGTGCAAAGGTGTGTGTGTGTGTGTGTGTGTGTGTGTGTGTGTGTGTGTGTGTGTGTGCACGCGTCTGTGTGTGCATATTTATGTCTGAGAGTGAGAGAGGAGAAAGAGGTGCTTCCCAAAACAAAGCCCTTATTTCCAGATTGAGGTGCTTTCAGAGAGCCTTTTGGAGTGGAGTCCTGTGACTTGTGTGTGTGTGTGTGTGTGTGTGACACATGCTGCAGAATGAGGACCTGAGGGACACGGTCATTCCCTTGAGGCGCAATCAATAGCTCACCGTCCGAGCAAACAGCTGTCAACAAACTGCCCACTTTCACGGCTCAGTGAGAGATGGATGGATGTGAGTGTGTGTGTTTATTGGAGGGTGTTTAAAAGGGGGCAGGTGAACTGCGGGTGGCTCAGTGCAGGCTGGTGTGTGACCTCAGCCCCACGCCTCAGGTTTTTTGGAGCATGAAGTGCTCTAACCGGATCGCCCACGTCTGTGAGCGTCCTGCTGTTAGTAATGTCTTCTGACTGCTCCCTGAGAAAAACCTGTAAAAGTGAACCAAGGGCTCAGTTGGGATGAAGTAACGTTCCTGTGTGTGTGTGTGTGTGTGTGTGTGTGTGTGTGTGTGTGTGTGTGTGTGCCTATTTCTGTGTGTGTGTGTGTGAGTGTGAGTGTGAGTGTGTATGTGTGTGTCTGTGTCTGTGTCTGTGTGTGCCTATCTATGTGTGCATCTGTGTGTGTGTGTGTGTGTGTGTATGTATGTATGTGTGTGTGTGTCTGTGTCTGTGTCTGTGTGTGCCTATCTATGTGTGCATCTGTGTGTGTGTGTGTGTGTGTGTGTGTGTGTGTGTGTGTGTGTGTGTGTGTGTGTGCATGTGCTTCTGTGTATGTGTCAGGGAAAGGGAGAAACAGAATAGTCACGCTTTGGCCCGTTGGGGGACAAACGCCAGAGCCTCTTCTCTTCACCCTGCAGCCCTGTCCTCTGAGCCTGTCCTGCCAGATGCCACCCTGACAGCCCCATATGGGCCAAAATCAGCCCCTCACCTTCCTCCTCCTCTCTTTACACACTAGACAGGGAAGGGTACATGTTCAAAGAGAAAGACAGAGAGAGCTCATGAACAGAGAGAAGCAGAAAGAGAGCCTGAAAGAAAGAGAGAGAGAGAGAATATCCTAGCTTTTTCTCTTTGAGATGATTCTGTGTCCAAAATAAAAGCAATGAATGAGACTCAGAGGGGTGAAGGACAGAGGTATGGAGACAGAGACACAAGTACACAGGGACAGAGCAGTGACTTACTTACTCGGCAAGCATCACATCCTTCCATTCTCTGTAGCTGTATCCAGGGACCATGGATGTCGATATCAAGGTTTGGGGGAAAAGCAGTGAATGTCCCTCCAGCCCAAGTTAACAATGAGGATAATGCAGGAGCCCCCACTGGGATTTGAAAGCTTCCTCAGTCAGATGAAAGGAGGAATTTGTTTCGTGATTCTGCAATGCTTGTTTACCACAGACCCCAGAATTTCATGTTTTTGATCAGTGGCATTATATAGCTGGATCTTTTATGCCATATCCCACGAGGGGGGCGATTATTTCTGTTTATTTTGTGCGCTCAGTCCTTTTGATGTTCCCTTTCTCCACTGGCGTCAATTACATATGCATGGGTGCATACACTCACACAAATTAATGACAAAATGTCAGGCGCCTTCATTGCTGTGTGCCTATTGTGTCTGGCTCTCTGGTTGAAATTCAACTAGATGTGCATATTTAAAGCCACTTTTTGAGGTGAGTCAGAGCACAGTCCGACTGAATCCCCTGTCAACTTGTGTATTACACAGAGGGAAGTAACCCCCACCTGTATACACACACACACACCATATGAACAAGCACACACACTTAGATGTTAGCATACACACAAACACCAAATATTGGCTTTGCTTTCACTGCAGTTTGTGCATACATTTTAGGATGTGTGTTTTCCACCTGGTGTTAGTCTCTGAGATTGTCTCTCATCACATCAGTCCAAAAGCAAAAGAGAGAGAGAGAGAGAAAGGAGGGGTTCAGGGGGAGGTGCTAGGGGGAAGTGCTGTGGTCTCAAAGCCGCTCTGCTATTGGCTGTGAGAGAGGGGGTGGGTTTAGCTTAGGGTGGGCTGGACGGCATGTGGCGGGGGAGGAGGGGCCAGCACTGCTGTGGCAGTCTACCCCCTCCACGGCAGCTGGGCACAGAGCATGCCGAGACACACACAGTAGTCAAGCTAGGGAGCTGGAGCACGAGAGAGACACAGAGAAAGAGACAGCAAGAGAAAGTGAGAAAGGTAAACAGCTACAGTCAAGACTTCACTGGAAAGCATAAACCAGGACTATTCAACCCTTTTCTCTCTCTCTCCTGAGAGAGACTGTGTGCGTCTGTGTATGTGTATCTGTGTGCACACACACGCTGCTAACACTGGAGAGTTGCTGTGCATAGTGTGTGGGAGTACACACACTCCTGAGAGGAGTTGTTAGGGAAACCTGTCCACAGTGCTTTGGAGGTTTGGATCGGAGATCGGGGGAGCTTATCTTTCAGGTTGTTCCTGTGTGTGTGTGTCTGTGTGTGGTGGTGTTTTTTCTGTGCAAGCCTGATCGCCTTCCTCCACGCGTTTGACAATGAGATTAGAGCTGCGTGGTGATTTTTCCAGAGGAGTTTTCTCATCGCGTCAGAGCTGATCTCCCCCTCTTGTGCGTACGCATGCTGCTCAGCTGCACCTGGAGTGTGCACACCTGGCCCTGAGCCCTTGCACGTGAACCAGCCAAGTGGATGACAACAACTCCAAAACAAAACACTCACATTTGACATCTTCACCTCAAAGGATATTGCTTTTCTTTTTTTGTTTTTGCTTTCTTATTCCTGCCAAAAGCAAAAAAAATACTTCCTTTTTGTTGAACTCTGGAAAGAAAATTCTAGATTGCAACTGACGAGAACACCAACAGACTCCATGAGAGGTGAGGCTTTATACTTTTACTCCTTCCAAATCAAACTTTCAAAAGCACCTGGCAGGCTTCTGCACTAAAACAAATATAGAAGTGTACTTCTTTCAGAAGGGGAAATTTATCTTTTTTCAAAAGGTCAGCTCTGGGTAAGATTTCACATTTAGGACGTGAGCATGAGTGTGCGCTCCTTCAAGAGCCACTGGCGCCGTTACTGGGGATGTCCGTACCGAGAACAGATTGGCAGCACAGTTGGAGCGGGCCCCTGAGCTGCTTTAAAGCTGTAATATTTCTGCATGCGTCCTTGAAACAAAACACTAGGCAGATGTCATGTGAGGGGAGAGATAAGGGCTCAAAACTAGAGGCCCTCTGTTTTTATTCCCTCTGTTTCAGGAGCCGATATGTGTGTGCGTGTGAGAGAGAGATTTAGCGTGTGCTTGTAGTGTAGGGTCTATATGACTAGGCTCTGGGCAGTGGAAAGGTTACTGCTAATTAAACTGCATTCTTTTCCACTGAAGCACATAATGGAGGGCTCCCCCCATTGTCCCTTGAGCAGTTGTCCCTTGCTGGGCTCTTCCATACACAGGGGTCTCTCTCTGTCTCTCTCACACGCCTCTCTCTCTCTCACGTCCGACACTACCTTTGGAGTTTCACACACCTACTAGTGTAGTCCAAGCAGAGACATGAAACTTAAGACTGTTTCCAGTGACTGACTGACTGAGACTCAGTTTGACTGAGTGGGCATGTCTGTGTGTGTGTGTGTGTGTGTGTTTGTCCAAATTCTTTGTATATCGAAAGAAGTATCCATAGCACCCCTTGTCCTGCTCCTCTGCTAACTACCATGACTCCCAGCTCTCTTCACCCCTTATTTCCTGCATTCTCCAGGTGATATTTTATCTTTCTCTCTTTTTTAACTGTCTCACAGAACATCTGAGAGTAGCTTGAAGGGCTTATACTCCATGGTTAATATTTACACCCTCAGGTGCGACAGGTAGCCACGTATATTTACTTATTCTGCACGATGGGAAACAGCTCTTCCCCCTGTAACTCATTTCCCAGGTAACCCCCCTCCCTGTGCAAGGCGGAATGATATACGAGCAGAGGGGAAAAGAGAGGAAGAGGAGGAGTTAGGGGCGTACGGGGGAGTTTGAAAACATGACCAGGCACATATAGAGAGCTCTGCTCCCGTGGATGTTGTGATTGATTAGTGTGACATAGTTTTGTTCAAGAGGGCCTTAAAGGAAGGCAGACAAATCTGCTTAGATAAACGTTCAGAATCTGACAGTTGTAAGCCACAGCTGCAGCTCAGCTCATCCCCAAGACAGACAGTCCAAACTGTTTAGAGGAAAAGAAATATATATTCATATATATATATATATATATATATATATATATGTGTGTGTGTATGTCTCTGTCTATATATATATATATATATGCTGACAGTATGCTGACAGCACATTCTGGAAGGAAGGCCCCCGTGAACTTTTGGTGCTTTCAGAGTTAATTAAAGTCTTACCCACCCTTGTGTGTGTGTGTGTGTGTGTGTGTGTGTGTGTGTGTGTGTGTGTGTGTGTGTGTGTGTGTCTGCATGCGATCATGGCCAAGGATGACCAGGTTGCAGCTCTCTGGCCCCCTGACCTGAGCACGCACGCACCCACACACACACACACACACACACACACATACACATGCACACATATTCACACACACAAGGCAGACTGAGTGACAGATGGCCTTCCCCTAATCAGAGGGAGAAAAAGAGATTTGGAGAGAGAAAGAGGAAAGGATGAGATGAGAGAGAGAGAGAGAGATAGAGGGAGAGCTTCTGGATTCCAACCTGTTTTCCTGTTTCATTTTTCGGCATCTCTGCTACTGTCTCCTTGTCTTTCACTCATTGGTCTTTTCCCTGTCTCTGCCTGTGGTTTGAATGTCATGTATACAATCTGTCTCACAGTAATGGGAATGAACTGATTGCCACTATTCTATTCATGGGTGAATTCTCTTTGTTACACTCATGGGTGCTTCTGAAAGACGCTGAGCCCTCCTCTGCACACGCACACACACCCACACCCACACCCACAAATCCCCAACCCACCAACACACACACACACACACTCCTCTAGCCCCAGGGTGGGCAGACTCTTAATTCTAATGGATTCTCCATGCGTTCCCCTGTGACGGAGTTGAGTGTGTGTGATTAGGAGCAAATTTACAGCCCGTGGACACACACAATGAGAAATAAAGAACCTGTTTACCTGAATGAGCTCTCGCACTGTTACGGGAGGGACTCTAATGGAAAAGCTGGCCACAGGGCCTCTGCTTCTAATATCATCACTGGCCTTATGTTTAGAGATGAGTTACGCAACGCCAACGCTTCCCGAGCTCTGCTGAGCAACTGTCGAGGTCAGCCGGAGTCATCGCGGATATTAATAATAAAACAGAAAATGGGGGGAAAAAATCCTGCTTATTTCTGCGTATTGGAAAAGCGTAATTTCTCACACAGCACAACGTTTAAAGGACTGAAGTGGTTTGGAGCTGTCAGAGGCGTTACGCAACACGATGCTGGAAGATGGAAATCAATATGCGCCGAGTTGGTGTTGTTGCTGGACCAACTTTCCACCCACACACATCTGTGACTTCAGCGTTTGGGCCCTGCACACGCACGCTCTCTCTCAAACACACACACACACACACGTGATACTGGCGGGACTCTCAGCACCAGCAGAGAGGTCAAGAACGCAAGCAGGCAGCTTCCATCCCGGCAGCCGGCACACTCAAAAAACTCTTTCCCCACTCCCTGTTCTCCCATGATTTTTCCCTTGCAGAGATGAGTAATATTGTTATGCTGAATATAAAAATAAGGACCGTGTGTGCTTGGATGTATGTACGTGGAATGACATGAGAACAACTAATTAGGTAAAGAGCCAGACCCAAGTGCTGTTGATTGATGATGCCTCACTATTTGTTTGTGCAGTTCAGTAACTACCCCCCTCTCTATCCATTTGCTGTGATTTACAGAGAGCTGGAGACCTGAGATTGGCAGTTACAGGCGAGACTCAAACTCGCTGATGGAGGATCACACTTTTATAGAGGTTTTATGCAGCAGTCTCTGTGATTTACTTCCTCCACTAAAAGTGCATGTCGCTGTAGTTACATGTACAATTATTTCATTAGACAGCAGAGTTGTTGGTGCTGGCATGTGATGCACAGGCAGAGGGTTGTGCTGGGGCTGTGGTCGAGATGGAAAATGGGGAAACAGTGCTTTGAATTAAAAATTTAGATAAACTTTCGGCATGAAATATTTAAGCCCTAACCGCTTTTGTTCCCTCCCGGTACATGAAAGTGACATCAAGCTCAAACAGAGATCTTGTCGGTACAACGCATTCACTCTGACTTTCATTTAACATTGATGTAACATTGTGTGCAGCTGACACAAAATACTTCAAGGAGCGCTCACCACTGCTCACTGGGTTTGAGCACATTTCCGGACAGCACCGAGAGCACATAATTGAACTGGCGGACTAGCAGGAAAAAGCCTCATCAAATAGCTTACACTGTCTTGCATCTGTGTGGAGAAGCAGCAGGAGATAAGACAAACACAGGAAATGAAAAAGATGGACTCTAACTATGTCCATCAGCCTATTCAAGCCACATCCACCCTACAATGTGACTGCTACTGCAGAGAGGTGTCACTTTTGTCCAAGACAAGAAACTAGAAGGAGGAGAAAAGAGGAGAAAGAATGTGTTCGCCTGTCCAATATGACCATCCCCACACACACACACACACACACACACACACTCTTCATCTTTTATCTTTTCTCATGACCTCTTGTCCTCCTCTTCAGTCTTTGAGTTTAAAGAGGAACAGGGTGAAATGGTGAGGAGGGTGGGGCCGGGGGCGGAGGTAATCTGGTAGGCTCAGTGCTGAAGCTGGACCATGGGCAGGGAGTCCAGAGAGGCCAGTGGCTAAGGTCAAGGCTTTTGTCTCCGAGAGGTGTGATTCAACCTTTTGTGTTGTGTTCCCATGTATGCACTGAGCCATTGAGCGAGCTGAAGCAGGGGGGATGGGAGAGCTTACTCTAGGTGCCGACACTAATGCTTCAAACATTGAAGAGGACTGAGAGGCCGTCCACATGGCAACGTTTTTCTGTTAAAACTGAGAAGTTTCTATCTATTTTCGCCTTGCGTCCACACGGCACTGGCTTTTTGGGTTACCTAAAACTATGTTTTTTGAAAACGGGTTCCAGAGTGAAACAATTTATATATTCTGCACGACGGGAAACAGCTCTTCCCCCAGTATAGTGTTCATTGCTGTGTGATTTTTTTCAATCCCCAAAAATACGGGAACGTTGTTGTGTGGACAGGGCTTGAGAGGCAGGCGAAAAAGCACTTCGTTTCCAATACAAGATGTGCTGTTTATCAGCACTCTGAAGGGTTTCAGCACAGCATGTTGGAGATTCAAGAGCACAGGTGAGGGTGTTTTCTCCTGATGAATAGCACAACATCCTCTCTCCCAATTCATTGCCCTGATGTGGACCTCTCACAGGGCTTCATACATGTGTGCTGACCTGTGGACTGCTTGACGGCCTCCTGTTGTGTGGAGCCTGCATTCTTATCAAGAGCAATGTTTACGTCTGCAGCTGATCTCTGGGCTCTAACCAGCGAGCTGTCGGCCCTCAGGTCAACCCCTGTGTGATTGTGTTCCCATAAGGAAGGTTTTGCCCTCTGTGCCTTACATGCAGGGTCCCAATAGATCAGTGTTGTCTTTAGAAGGAGCATTCCTGGAAAACATCAGCAAGCTGCATCAGGCAGGATTATTCATCACTTCCACGGAGACGGCCCTATACTTAGCTTTGCTTCATTTTCCTCATCATCGACTCGCGGATGAGGAGTGAAGATGGTTTGCCTGCTAGGAGTCCCATGTCTCCCTGGGGGGAATTATAATGGGAACTGGGATTGAAGCATCAAGTCTTAGAAAAAGTACTGCCTTTGGTTTACAGAAGAACGCCTTATTAGCTATTATCGCTACTTTGTGGTTATATGGGTGTGTTAAATAATGTCTCAGGCTGTGAGGTCGTTGAGCACTATATTTTAGAATTCAAGCGCTTGTGATGCTGACACACACAGGCATACATACACTATACACACATGCCCCTGCTCTCTCTCCCTCTCTCTCTCTGTGCATGTCTTTAATAATGTATGGTCTTCACTGCCCACTGTGGTTTATGTGAAGTGGTTTACCCCATACCCAGAACCTCTCAGATCTGAGGCATGGAGTCTTTCTGCCATTTTTCCTGCTGATTGCGTGACAGGTAGATTCACGGGGCGGTGACTTGCCAGGAGACACACTGCTGACTAAGGCCAGGGCAGAGTGACACTCTGAGATAGAAAGAGGGAGGAAAAAAAGGAGTAAAGAATGGTGAGAGGAAAAGGGAATCAAATATGCAGTAAGGTCATGGAGAGCTGGGGTTCTCTGCATGGGTGCGACCAGTGTTTTTAAGGCTCAGTATTTCTAAGTGGAATGACAGCTTTATGAGTGTTTACATGCCAGGGGTATTAAGGAAGAGGCTGAGTCTGACTCTGCGGATGCGGGAGTTTGCCACGGAATGATGGGGATTAAAGCGGAAGATTTGTGTTGCTCTCACCTCATCCTCTCGCTCAGCTCCGGCACCGATGGCCTCTTTACCGTTTTCTTTCATTCCTTTCCTTGACAGCTTCCGTGCCTAATCCCGAGAACGTTCTCCAAACGCTCTAGCAACATGCCTCCCTCTTCAACAGTGAGCACAGATCAAACCACTTGGAGTTTTGGATGACTGTGAGGGTCAGCAGAGCTCTAAAATAGAAGCCTCCTCCTCTGTAGCGCACCTCAAAGGGAATAAGCAAAGAGCGAACTGAACTCCAGAAACCATAAACGGCACAAAGGCAGAATAAGCAGACTGAAATGTGGACGGTTTCCACTGTTGGGTCCAGTGCAGAGATGGCATGCACAGAAGTAAAGAAGGATTAAAATCAGGTGTGTATGTATGTGTGTGTGTGTGTGTGTGTGTGTGTGTCACGTTTTTTCTCGTAGCGTATATCGTGGCTGTTGTGCGTGATACTGTGGCGCGAACATGCAGCACTATTAATCTGCATCCATGCATTATTCAGGCCTCATTTTGCCCACTGTCTGAGATCTGAGAGAGACGTCTGCCTCTCTCTCCCCATCTCCGTCTCCATCTCCCGTCTGTGTCTGTGTCTGCCGTCTCTGTCTGCTGCCGTGTTTGTCAGTCGTGTCATCCTGGGGAGAGGAAGAGGGAGGAGGAGCGTGCCTACCCTTCACTCTGAAATTCTCTTTGTGTCAGGACCCTACTCATGTTTAGTACATAGGGCCTGTGTTGAGGTTCTGCCGCACAGCACTGCTACTTATGATTTTAAAAAGCCCAAATGTGTGACAATGAAATGCTATTGGCATTTGAAGAAATCAAATCCAATTATCAGACACTATCAATTCAAGCATGATCGCTCTGCTCTGCACTTTCTCCTCTTGATACATCTGTCCCCCAAACAGGGTGTCTGTCTGCAATTACCCTGGGTATACCTGAGATTAACCTGTGATGGAGGTGCAGAAATCAGATCAATTCATTGAGATAGTCCCTCTTTGTTTTATCCAGTGTGGAAAATCGATGGTCTTTGTCATCTGTGCTTATCTGTCCGGAGCGGCTCTTAGGACACGGCTTTATTGCCTCTCCCGTGGCCACTCCACGGAGGTGCAGGGAACAGAGCCCATGGTGAAAGAGTGATAAAACTCAATAATCTCTCCATCTTGCCGCATTATGGCCACTGGCAACAAGGAGAAAGGCAGCCTAATTAACTCTAAGTAGCCGTTATGACCGCATAGATCTCCTTAAATGGAGGCACTAATGGCTACTGGGCGCTGATCTAATTTAGCCATTAGAAGCTGATGGAATTGCAT
The DNA here is from genome assembly GCA_027481765.1 of Tenualosa thibaudeaui. NCBI lineage: Eukaryota > Metazoa > Chordata > Actinopteri > Clupeiformes > Clupeidae > Tenualosa > Tenualosa thibaudeaui. Next base: position 10,564,252 of record JAIFZK010000006.1, on the reverse strand, counting down.
TTTGAGAACTAAAGCAGAGCATTGAGAGAATGAGTGTAGGCTGGGAATGGGAGTGCTGATAAACAACATGGCACAACACAAAAGGATAGCAGACGGAAACAGAGAGAGAGAGAGAGAGTGACAGAGGGAGAGTAGGTCCATTTCATGTACAGGAGATGTTAAAGTAGTCTGGGTGTGGAAAGGCTGGCTGTTGTCTCATTGAAACCCCACATGAGGTCCATTGACCACCGTATAACAGAAAAGGACATTGGAGCATCACCTGGGTGTTATTCAGCAGAGCCAGAGCCCTCCATCAATGGGCTTCCAAGGTTGCTAGGCAAATAGAGATACAGCCAGCTTTTATGCCAGCCACATGAGTCTCTGCCTATAATTTTATCTCAAAGAAAGAAAAGTAAAAAAAAAAAACAGGTATTACATAAAAGTAAATTTATTAATGCCAGGAATAGTGTGGCAGTATGTTAGATCTTTCAGATGCCTGACAGCGACGCAACTCTGATTGACATGTAAGTTTTGTGCAGAAGTAAATGCACTCTGACTGTCTCAAAGCACCAGACCACAGTGCCACCAGTTAGGCATTCCTCAGATGTAACACCTGCCTCCGCGTTTGGACCTCCGGGGTGTCTGCTTATTTAGCACTCTTAGCCTGGTGCGGTCCCTGTCCACACACACACACACACATCACACACACACACAGAGAGAGAGAGAGACACACACACACAGGGGTACAATGTGAGAAGTCCATAACAAAGTGATACAAGCGTGCTAACATCACTTGTGATGAATGTCAAGACATTCTGAATCACTTCCAGTTCTTCTGTGCATTTTAAGTGCTCACTTGACAGATAACAACAGTGGTTGTGTGTGTGTGCGTGTGTGTGTGTGTAGGGGGAGGCTAGAGAAAGAGGGAGAGAGGGAGTCCAATATTTCTAAGTTGTTTACTGTCATCAGTCGCATTAGCACAGACCAGATTCTAATCTTAGCCCATCTGTGCTGTGTGTTTTATTTGGAATTGAATTATGAGGGGAGAAGATGGAAAGATGTAAGTTAATGGTGCAGAAAGGAACCCAGTTATATTATTAACCCTGCAGTCACTCCTGAAAGAAGAAGACTATTATCTAATGATGTGCTCGTTCTGCTCTAGGGCTGTGCCTATTGTTTGTTGTTTTGGAGTATGCACTCAAACGTATGTGTGTGTGTGTGTGTCACCAAATTGAGGTTGGGAGGTGTGGAGACCCCATGCATTTCCAGTGATCTTCTATCCCTTTTCTCGGAATCATTTCCTGACACATATTAACCATTTTTCTGCTGAGGTGAACAGCAAGGCGAAAGCAGCACTCATTCTAGAGCAACACACTACAACACACAATCCCACCACCGCCACCCCTGCCCCCCATGCGTTGTTTCTCAACCTCATTCAGGAGGCAGTGCTGCTTATCTGATTATAAGTCATGTTTACATGACCTCTTTTTTTCCACTAACATATTCCGTTGTGTGATTGCCGAGGCAGAGAACGTGCTTGGGCATATAGCTCTGTTATGCCTGGGTCAGAACAGCCCCTGCCGACACCTGAGGGAGAGCTTTATGGGCTTTTTCGGATGCCACTAAACATCAGGGAGTGGACTGACAGAAAAGAGAGAGAAAGAGAGATGATTGTAGCTGTTTACTCCTACTGCAGGTGATGGATGGATGACTATAATGGAAGGTTGAAACTGGCTTATTGATGGATTGATTATCTCACCAATTACAGGGCCATTTGGAAAGATTTCTAATCAAGATAGGCATGTGAAGTTCACTCTTCACATCAATAGCTCTTCGCATAAACACACACACACACATACACCTATGTGAGTAATCACACACTCACATGCGTGAGCATGCGGAGCGGCACATTCCAGAAGGATGCGTCCCCTGGGAGACAGAGTGTCCTCTCTCTTTCACAGCCACCCCCTCCCTTCCCCAGAGGGTCTGTTCTCCCCCAGGCTTACTGGTCATTCCATCACAGTCCACTCTGCCCCTGTAATCACAAAACGCCTCAGCTGTTTGGACACAAACAGGGGTGTCAGCACAACAATTAAGACCTGAGGAATGGGGGAAGCTAATACAAGCCACCACCACGCCCCCCCCCCACCTCTCCCCACCCTCCCTACCCTCCCTAGCCCTGTGGTCCAGACTTTCCATTAATGTCTGTGTCTGCTGGAAAACCTCATCGTACTCCCCCAGCTCTAGTGACATAGGTAGTCGGTGGGGGGTTAGGGGCAGTGTTGGGGGGGGGTAGGGGGAGGGCTGTTAATTGCTGTTTATTGTTTGGCCTTTTTTGCTTTAAGGCTGTGTTGCTGTGAGTATAATATGATTTTCACCAAAACAGACGGGGACATGAAATGTAGATAAGATCTTACTTCTAGGGGTGCTGCGGAGTGCTCCCACCAAAGCAGGCTTTTGTACTTAGCTTTAAAAGACTGCTGTGCTCAGGCTAGAGATGGTTAGGGTGTGTGTGTTTGTGTGTGTGTGTGTGTGTGTGTGTGTTTGTGTGTGTGTGTGTTGGTGGGTAATCAGACACAAGGGGATTAAACCTCAAAGAAAGTGAAAAAATCCTGCAACAAACAAGGGTCTGTTTCTGCCTGGTGAGGCACAGTGCAGCACTGACCTTAATTACCAGCCTCCATGATGTGAGATAAATCAGGATGGACAAATGGAATGGGCTTGCGAGTCAAAGCCACCACGTCATCTCCACTGGAGGAAAAAGTTTTCAACAGATCAGCAGTTGGCCAGTGCACAGGTGGCTGGAGGTCCTAAATGAGTCATAATGGCCCAGGCTCAGGCTCTCAACCTCTGCATGTGCAGTGAAGAGTTATAACAGCTAACTAACAGATTGCTTACAGTGTTTTCATAGGTCACTCAGACAGTGGAAAAAACTGTGGGTTTCTGCTGTGGGTTTCTCTGCTCCAAATCTCCCCTTAAAGGACTTATAGGAGTCTTGGAGTGTAATTGAGTGAGTGACTGTGCATGGCTTTTGTGACTTAACGCTTCTCTCCGACTCAACTGTCACCTGGATTCCCCAGGAACACACAGTGCTGTTCTTCTCCGTGTCCTTCACTGATCTCACATTGAATGTTCCCTCTGTGTGTTTCTCTTGTTCCCTCCGCAGGCTTAGAGGACACAGGGGCTTATCACTGACCTTCCACCTTCAACCGTGATCCAAACAAATTACTGTTTCCCTGCACTCATTCCTTCCTTTCATCTGCTGACTTTCAGGAGGTGTCATGGTAAGTCACAATACCAGGTTTTCCATTTGATTTTCCCCTTATCTTTCAGATACTGTATTTTGCTATGATGTCATAGTATTACCTTTTGTAAGCATGTTATTATGGACTGTTAGCTTCACCAGTGTAACACAGAGGACTAGGCCTAGCATTAACAGTAATGATGGTGGTTAAGTGTGCTAAAGAATAAATTACACACTAGAAAAATCTCACTGCTAGCAAACGAAAAACATTTGCCTGGAGGGCAACACTCTACTTATCACATCCCAAACAGTTAGGTATGTGTGTAATTCAAAAGGAAAACACATCCACAAGATTTTCCATGAATATATCATGCTGCAGTAATGTACCAGTAGTCTAAATGCTGATGTCCAGTGAATCCCTGCTTATTTGGAAGTTATTGCTTAAACTTAACCCTGTGTGGCAGCTATTCTTCTCTTGGCACTTGGTGCATTCCTGGCTCCATTGTGGCTGAGAGAGATGGCCAGGGGCAGCAGAGAAAGTGTGGACTGTGGTGACCTGGGCGAGGAACAGAGGACAGGGGTCAGGAAGGCAGTGCAGGGTGTAAGGCCCCCAGGAGGGTCAGGCGAGACAGGTCATTGTGGACCAGAAACCCCTCACTCCACGGGGGCCACCAATGCTATTACAGCGCCAGCCTCCCAGCCTCCCAGCCTCTGACCCTACACCCCTGACCCAAGAGTCAGCTGGCATATTGGCTCTCCCACAGAGATTAGTGTGTGTGTGTGTGTATGTGTGTATATGTGTGTTTGTCAGTGTGTGTGTGTGAGTGAGAATTAGAGAGAAAGAGAGAGAGAAAGAGCTGCTGACCACACACACCCACACACATCACAGTGTGACTTCGCACAAAAAGTTAAAACGTTCTGTTCAGAGGAGTCCACCAAATGTCAAAACAAAGTTAAACCCTTACACAGTTCTTTTAACTACATGTGCCGCTCAGCGACATCTGTGTCCCCAACCTGAGCAGTCAGGGGTTATTTAAGGCCAGCTTTTCCTCTTTTCTTTTCTCCACTACACCGAGGCTTGTGGTCTAGGGGATACTCTACAGCGCTAGAGGCAACTGATTGCTTTCTTTATGGTGTGAATAGAAGAAAGGATTGAGAAGTTGGAAGCGTGTCCCAAGGCTGCGCAGGCATCACCTCTGAGAGCTGCTCCAGATAAGGAGGGCTGGTGCAGGCTCCTCCTTTTGAATAATCTGTGTAGGAAATCACAATGCACTCAAGTGCCAAAAAGGGGAATTAAAAAAAAAAGAGAAAGAAAAAAGCATCTTTGTCTTCTAATGGAGGCCTCTTGTGCTACAGATTGCTGTGTTTCCTCCAGCCGTGCTCCTTGAGACGAATGTCCCCATAGTTCTTGGCTGTGCTTGAAGGTGAGGATTTGGAGGAGGGGTGGAGGAGGGATCAGGGAGGGGGGGTTAGGAGAGGGGGGTGGATGAGTGTTGAAGTGTGTTGGAGGAGTCTGGCAAATTGTTCTCCAATCTGAACTGGGTGCTGGAGTGAAATGCACTCTTCCTATGCTTTTATCACCCTCTGAGCCCTCCTGTTCAGCCACTTCCCCAACATCAGCTCCCCTGAACTCCTCCGTCAGGACTTGGCCCCAGATGGACTTTTTTTTATATTATTATTTCTTGCTCCTAGTTTCCTGTTCCTGCAGCAGTGCTTTATCATCGCTGGGCTTACAGACTATGCACTTGGATTCCACTGGCCTGGAGTGCCAGTTCCAAGTTAAAACTGAGAGTTTTACTTTGACTTTTTTACTTTCAGTTTTGGAAACTTGGTTCCACTCTTTTTGTGCTTTGTCAGTATTAATCATATTTTTAATCTATCTGGGAAAACAATCGTCATATATATTCAGTTTAAATTCCAATATATTTTATATTAACTATGTATGCAGACTCTCACTGCCCATCATTAGTGACTACAGAGATGCTATGGTTACAAATAAAGCATCGTTTTCAATCATCGTTTTTAGATAAATTTGCAATATAAAATTATTCTTTGTCATTCTAAACGTAGCTGTGTTTGCCAGTTTTCTTAAATAGCTAGCCATTAAGTTCAACTGTCTGTAGAGGAACTTCTATGGGTGAATGAGCAGCCCAAGTTCCCAGTAATGGGGTGTGTTATTTACCGTGTTGTGCTTGTATGTGGTGTGTGCAGATGGAAACAGTGGAGGATGAGTACAATTGTTGCCATGGATGCATGTGTATTTTGCAAGGAATTTTCTGACAGAGAGGGGATGTTGTAATTGATTATTTCCGGGAGAAATTTCTTCCGGAAGAAATTTTTAGGTTGAGTTTTGTAAGCAATCAATCTATATCAGCTTCTTTTTGTATGTCTGTAATCAGTATCAGTGACCCATTGGTAATTGTAACTGCACAATCTGTGTGTTGAAAAGACCTTATCTGTTTGTTCTGTTTTCTCAAAAACTATACTGACTTTTCAGTAGAAAATATTTTGTTTATGTAAGCAATCTTTCACAGATCTTAGCATCTGATCTGTAGTCTCTCTAGGGGAGCAGCTGAACTTTCAAGATGTATATTTTGAAATTCTTAAAGTGGTTCCATGTTGCACCTAGGGTTTAACATGTCTGCTTTCCTTTATGAAACACAAAGACATTGCGCGTGTTAAGCCTGCTGTCACAATTTTCAAATCGGTCACTAAAAAAGAGGTAATTAATCACAAAGCTTTCTTGGATCAATTATAATTGTTTTATGTACCTGAACTGCATTTATACACAAGCAATGCCTTTGCCTGTAGAATCACCGCAGGGGAAACAGAAAGTGGATCCAGCTCACTGTGGCTCTGTTAAGCCCATATTACCTGTAAGAACCTTTTATGCTCAGGGTCTTACAGTTAGACAAAGGATGCTTGTAAAAGAAAGGAAATTTGTCCACAAAGCTACTTGCAACCATGTGGGACACCAACAGTGGTCTGTTCTGCAGACACTAGCCTGGCTCCTTTGGTCTTGCACAGGACTGTAGAGAATAATAGGTCAATGGGCCATCAGCCTTGCCTGGGGGAGGGCTCAATACAAATGGAAAGTGTGGTACTATTGGGAAGCACCAGTATGAACTAATAGGAACACATTCCATCCTGTTGTCATACAAGTAGCCCTTGACCCCATGGTGGTAGAGTTGGAGAGAGTGTGAGGTATTGACCCGCCCCCAACAAACAACAAACACACACACACACTCACTCACACACCACTCTCTCAAGAACTCATAGCAGGTCTGGCCCCAGAGCCCACCTGTCTGTCCCAGCACCCTAACAGCTGCCTGGCACTGTGTGTGTGTGTGTGCGTGTGTGTGGCCTTAGCTTAATCACCAATTTGCCAAAATATCAGCGCGTCACCTCTGATAACCCCTGGCCCCTAGACCAAAAACAGAGCAGCATGTTAAACAGGAGACGCGCTGATGAAAGTGATAAACCTAATTAGTTCTCCAAGAGTGTCCAAAATAGCCTCTGTTTCAGGGCAGACAGGCTGCCTGATGCCTTGTACCTTGTTCACTTTGTGTGACCACTATGAAACTTGAACCCCTTCCTCACTAGCAAATCCGTTTAATTAAATGTGTTATTTTTTACATTTCATTCACTGTCGCTGTAGGCCAATTATTTAATAATCAGACATTCCCTCGAATGCTACCCAAACATGTTACAAACAGGTAGATGATATATGTTATATATAATATATGTAAATTTGCAAGCCCTCTTGCTATTGATTCTCCACAGCGGGGAACTGCATCCAGAGGGTAGATGGTGCATGCACATCCACAAGCACTCAAAGCCTGGCCATTAGGAGCACCCTCTCTGTCTCTATTTTTCTGCTGGGCACTGCTGGAAAATGCAGGGAGCTCAGCTCAAATACCCCATCTGCAGAATGAGCTGTGTGGGCTGGTAGGAGCTCTTGCTCACCGCTGGACCCACCTTTCCTGCCCCACTTAAAAACGCCTGTCAAAACTAAGCAAGTTGTCATTCCACATTAGCCTTGCTTTTGTTTTTTTGTTTTTTTTTTCCGCTTGTCATGCCTCCGTCCCTGAGTGGTCACTCAACACTCGGACTCACACGCTCGCTCATCCTTGGCTGATGGCTCGGCCATCCATGTGGCACCGGCTCCTTGTGTTCGTTGCTGCTCGCCACGCTGCATGCTAAATCACCCGGTGACCGCTGTTCTGTTCTTAGATCATGTCACCATGGTGACTTGTCCCTCTGGTAACTGGTCTGAGCAGGTCCAGCAGGCAGGTGTCCTGCTGGTTTGACAGGCCTCAATGTGTGATCTGCCAGCCCATGACACAACACACACACACAGAAGATTACTGTGTTTACCCACTGTTACCTCACTGGTGGCCTGTGTCACATTGTAGGTCACAATCTGCTCTGTTTGCTTTTATTTTTATTTCTTTTCTGTCACAGAATATGATGCCCCCGGTGCTCCCTAAAGCCCTACAAAGTCAATTAAAAGTGTAAATCTAGCACTTGGTTGTGTGTGTGTGGGTGTGTTTGTGTGTGTGTACACAGAGTGGGTGGAGACAAATCTGCACCAGGCCGGCGTGGGGGAAAAGGAACAGGTGACGAGAAACCCAATACTTCTCAGTCCCTACACCCCCCTCTCCACTCCGCCCCCAACCACCTCGCTCCCTCTCAGTGGAAGTAGGCTGTCTCATTCCCAAGGAACCAGAAGGGAACCTCCCGTCCCACTCAACCCCCCCCCCCCCCCATCCTGTGTTGCTATCTGGGTTTAACACTGCGAGGCAACAGCGTGAACTTTGACCCTGTAACAAGACAGGAGCCAGAGGCGTTAATGCATCAGGCGGTCGCTCCGGTCACCGTTATGGACAGGTATGCATGCAGCCAAGAATACCCAGCTCTGGCACAGAATCGGGGCTTTTGTTTGGAGACGGCCCTATGTAAAAAGAAAGCCAAGCACACACACAGACTCAAGTACACTCTGTCCCTGTTAATGATCTCAGCCAGTGGATAGTGTTTCTTAAAACCCAGCCACTGAGCCGTTGCATTCCACCTTTTGTCATGCAGTCATTGACTCCTGAAAGGTAACACCCACCCCCCAGGCCCCACCCCTGACTCTTATAACACACACCCACTCCCTACAACCACCCAGCCACCCACCCATACCTCTCTGCTCATTTCTCCCTGTCCCCCACGCCTGTCATCACATAAGAGGATAGAAGACATTCAATACAGGTCCAAGAAATGCTATTAGAAGAAGAGAGAAAAGAAAGGAAGAAAAGAGATAGAGGAAGAAACAGACTGAGAGACATAGAAGGAAAGAGGGAGGGAGAGTGAGAAACAGGCTAGGGAGGGAGGGAACGTAGATACTGTTAGTAAGAACTGAAATCAGTTCTTCTCTGCAGCTGGCTGGATGGAGGGAAGGCGGAGGGAGAGTGTTTACTAAGAAGGAGCTTGAAGATTTGTGTCTGCCAGGGCAAAGTCAGCAACAGCCAGCCACAGTCCCTCAGGACACAAACTAGAAGCTAGAAAAAAGATAAGCAGCTTCGCTTGGTGAAGAAAGAGTAGGAAGCAGTAGTGGAAGAAGATAGCAAGAGGGAGAGAGAGAGAGAGAGAAAGGGTTACGCAGAGAGAAGGTGCAAGCTTTGATCCTTTTCCTTGGGCTCCAACCTGCCGAGGCATGCTACACTAAAAGCAAAGGGGAAAGGGGAGGAGTTGGCTTTCTGTCTCTGGCTCTGTTTCAGTCGCACAAACACATGCGCATACGCACACACACAGGTAGAGAAGAGTTCAAAGTTCGCTGCTGCAGGATTTTATCAACTCAAGACATCCCAGGCAAGTCAGCCTGTGTAGTTCCATTCAGCAATCAAAGCTCCCGTCAAACACATGCTGCTCAGCGTTCTTTAGGCTGGACGTGAGAGAGAGAGACAGAACCCTGGCCCTTGTGAGGGAGGCACAGATAAGTATGTACCCTCCTTTCTCCTCTGCTCTCAATGCCTCCTTTGTGTTCATATACAGGTTTGGACTATGATCTCCGGTCCGCTTTGATCGGGTCTCTGACTCAGGTTATTATCATCATTGTCTGCCTCATGCGTTCAGAATCACTAAAGGCTTTGCTTGTGCTCCTGAATGCAAATACGAAAACATTATTATGTGTGTGGATAGTGGCTGTGTGTTTCTGTGTGTGTTCATTTCATCATGATATGTCTGAATATATTGTGATCAAAACCCTGCTGCAATTCATAAATTTAGTTCTTGGGTCTTTCCCTGCTGAAAGAGGGCTTCTAGTAGACATCCAACTAATAACAGGTTTGCTTATGTAGGTCAGATAGCTGACGCACGTGGTGAGTACTCCCACAATGTAGGCTGCGCTCAGTTTACACAGCTGATCTAACAGCTAAATAAATCTAAAGAGCAGTTTACTCCTTACTAGGGACTAGGGAGATGCCCATGGCAGCAGATTTGAGCATACTGGACTTTAGTCCAGCTACGATGATGCACTGAAATATCTAGTGGATACAACAGCTTATTTATAATCTAATGAATTTCCATTCACCTTACTCTCGTCTTTGAATCAGGAATCAGAGGCGTGTTTAGTAAGCCGGAGCCCCACCTTCAGTCTTTTGTTTGTTCTACAGTTCATTGATGTTTGCAGTCTGGTTGACTGATTGTGTGTGTGTGCGTGTGTGTGTTCATTTAATAAAGTCTGGCTAAATCTAATAGGCTAGTTTGTCCTTATCCTGTGCATAATGGGCAGGTACTCCCTAGCCCACGCAGTGTGTGGATGGTTTTGTGAGAGGTGACACAGAGCATTGTGTGTGCTTTGAAAATTAATGCTGTATCTCAGGCACAGAGGACTGAACCAATCCACATGCCTCCTTCAACGCTAATTTAAGGACTGAGTTACTGAAGGTAAGCTTTTTTGTTAAAGCTAATTCACCTTCAATTTGTTTTGGCACTGATCTACTGATTAAGACAACAACTTGTGTAGTAGACTAATTATCCATTATCCATTTCCAAACAATTAATCTTCATCTGGTGAAGGACTTGTTGAGTGATTGAAGTAGAAGCACATTTCTCTGTTTGGAAGTCCTTTAAAAGCTTGTTTTGTGTATCGGTTCCGTGTGTTTGATCTCCTGTGGGCCAGTGGTGGTGTGGAAGCCCACAGATTTACAGCACTCGCGGTTCTTGCGGCTTGAGGCTTTAGTCCACTCATGGGACATGTATGGTGCCTGGTTAGTGTGTGTGTGTGTGTGTGTGTGTGGAGGGGAAGGGGGTTATAAAAATGGGACATTTTCATGTTGGACTGCCTGCCTGATTGCTTTGCCATCTGGATGTGTATGGATATATATGCTTTTGGTCTAAGCCTCTTGGAGATGTGCCCACTAAAGCCGTCTTCACAGGGGAGTTAGAAAACGACAGCTTTCACTAGTGGATGAACTCTGTTAAGTTTAGCCAACTTTATTTTATTTTATTTAAAGAGGGCTTTAGAGTTTTTAATAAAGTGCAGCTAAACGTTGCTCTTATGAAGATCTGCCTTTCTCTCAATATGTTTTTTTTTCACTCTCACTCTTTCTCTCTCTCTCTCTGTCTGTAGTACTGTAAAGTAGTTCTGGTGGAAGGGATGAGAGACTGGCAGACGCCTGAGAGATAGAGGCTTATTTGTGGCGGTGGAGGGAGGAGAGAGAGAGAGAGAGAGAGAGAGAGAGAGATTAGCTGGCTTTAGGCCTCAAAGGGACAAGCAGACCATGTGAAGGAATATTAAGGAAAGAGAGATCAGGAGTGAGAGAGAGAAAGAGAACGCAGTGTTTTTGAAGATTACCACCATAAAGCTCTGAATATCAGACCCAGGAAACAGACTTAAAAAAACAACTCCTCCAAGTGATGCGTCATGATATGTGGCTGGAAAGCTGTTTATGGGGATGTGGGTAGGGTATGTGTGTGTGTGTGTGGGGGGGTTCTTTTTTCCCCCTGATGGTCTTGAGGCTTGCGGGTGTAGACTGAAAAGGGCTCTTAGCGTCGATGTGCTGCTGAGATTCTTCCGTGTTAATCGGAAAACTCCCGTGGTTGTTTTGGGCCATCACAGAATGGAGGGATTGACCAGTGTCCCACTGGCTCAGAAGGTTCACAGGGCAGGAGATGAAGGGAGGGCAGGGAGTGAAATTGTAAGACCCCCACCCCAACCCGATAAGTAGACCGACGGGGTTGCATGGGGTCGGCATTGATCCAAGCACTTGTGTTTGGTTGATGTGGAAGAATGGAACGTCCATCGGCTGCCATTTAACACACAATTTTTCTGCTCTCAATGAAAGTGCGTGCTCTCAGTGGAAGAGTGTTCAATATTGCTTGCCAGCCTTTCCTGCGACAGACTGGAAATTAAATGTCCCTCCATTGACATATGAACTTACCCACAGTAAGATGACCAGGAGGTTGATAGATCTCACAAGAATGTAAAACTCAGACACTTACTATTATGAGCAATGAATAAGAGATTGTACTTTTTGTGAGGGCTAGTTTGTGTGTGTGTGTGTGTGTGTGTGTGTGTAAGTGTGAGGAGCAGATTGATTGGCCCTTAATCAGAGAGACCCTTGCGCTGATTAATGCACAGAGTGAGAGGCCACTCATTCCAACACAGGCCTCCTGGAGCAGGGGCAGAAGCAGGAGCCCTGACCGTGGCATCAAAGACTCTCCCTTCCCCTTGAATCACATTATCATACTTTTAGCACTGCTTGATTGACGTCAAGGGCAGCCTCACTCCCATTACTCCTTCAGCACCTGTCTGAGTCTATCTCTCTCTCTGTCTCTTTTTTTTTTCTCTCTCTCTCTATCGCTCTCTGTCTCTCTCTCTCTGTCTCTTTTTTTCTCTCTCTCTGTCTCTTTCTCTCTCTCTCTCTCTCTCTCTCATTCTTTCTTCCTTCTCTATGAAGATTTTCTTTTTTGTTTATTTAAGTTTTCTTCCACTGTCCCATAAAGCCCATGAAGTAGAGCATGTCGGCCTTATCTCGGCTGAGCTGTACCAGTTTATGGACCTTCCCTATAGATGACACGAGAAGAGCAGCTTAACTGTAAATGTTCAATCATTGTCCACATATTTCATTTTCATGGCTGTTATTTAATCATTCCACCTTTTTCTCTCTCTCATCCTCTTTCTCTCTTCCTCCTTTCTTCTCTCATCCTTTCGTCTTTAACAATGCTGTTATCCCGGTGGAGCGTAAGCGTTTTGTTTTGTTGCTTGTTCAACAAAAGATCCTCATTAAACTCCCAGTTCAAGCCCTCCATATATCTCATATCCTGGTTGACTTTACGAGTGCTCAGGGCTAGGGCCCATCACCCCTTATAGCCACCTAACTGCGTGCATCACAGCTCCAGGAATTCAAAGCATCCCTGAACAAAAAAGGATCCTTTTTAAAGACTTGCCAATGATATTGGGAAAGTTGAATTTCAGCTGTACGTTGTTTCAGCTCACAATGAAAGCATGAAGAATACCTTTTGTGTGTGTGAGTGTGTCTGTTTGTGTGTGTGCATGTGTGTTAATGTAAGTGTACCCCCTTCTATCAGCAAGACCTAGAGCAAGAGAATTAAGGAGGGAGGGAGAAACAAAGGTCTCTGTTCATACATGTGACCTCACCTCTCTGGCAGTGCAGTAATTTTACCTTCATGCCACAGAGAGATTAGCCCTGAGGGAGAGAGAGAGCGAGAGAGCAGTCTCAGCACACCGACTCTGCTTTCCTCATTTAATAAATGGCAGACATGCCAAAAAAAAAATTGGTAATGTTGATCTTTGTCAGCCAGGTGCAGCCCAAGCATCCAGGAGGGTAAAAAGCATGTCTGAACTGCTCTCAGCGTGAAGTCTGGTTGGATTCAGCAGACCAAGACAAAGGAGAATATATTTTTCTATCAATACAAACCCCTCGGATCGACACCCACACAGCTTCTGTTTAGCGACAGTCTGTCACATGCTGTCTCCAAAGATTTTTATTGTTATCTTTCTTGATTTTATGTTCAGAAGAATGGAATGAGTTCAACTTACTTCAGGTTTACTTTGGTGGTGTTGTGGAACAAGCATGTGACCGAAGGAGCACCTTGTTATGTCCACCTCATTAGGAGTCAAACGGGCTTAACGAGATGGGCAATGGCAATTACTCAGAGGGGCTCTTGGAGAAAGTCGAGAGGCTGGCAGGAGTTGAAAGCGTCCCCCCCAGCTGAGACGGCGGGCATGCACTGGGCACCTGACCATTTGGTGCCCTGACCGACTGACCCCCTCAACCGGGTGCCTGCGCCAGAGGTCCTGTGATGTGTGTGTGTTCATGTGTGAGAGATAGAGAGAGCAACAGAAAAAGAGAGCTAACGAGTGAGTGAGTGAAGGAACTGCAAGAAAGGGAGGAGAAGAGAAGAGAAGGATGCCTGGATGGCAATTAAGAGTGTGCTACCAGATGATCTGTCTGGTTTCATCAGCGTTCAGAGTGCAGAGAGGCAGGAGAGGAGGTGCTAGCGCCTGGCATCTGGGCTCAAATGAGACCATGAGGTGGAAAGAAAATCTTCACTGTCACCCTGAAAACATGCTGATGGTGCAGTGTAGGATAATGCATATTGCATTTAAAGGACTGTTAATGCAGTCTCATTAAGTAAAAAGACACTTAGTGATGATGTTGCATATTGCACTTATAAGGCTGTCAGTGCAATTGCATTGAGTGAAAAGTTTTCTTGAAGGTTTTCTGTTGTTATTTAATGCTTTAAAGATTCTGGTTCTAGAAGTGCTGCTTTGCTTAATTTCAAGGTCACCGTTTTTTGGCAGGAAGTGTTTATGAAATTCTTCATTTTAAAAAATGTTTGTCTTCCCCTGCCCACCCCTGGCACTTGTCCCTGCAGATAGAGAGTTGTGTGTGCATGTGTGTATCTACGTATTTCTGTGTATGTGCGTGTGTTTGTGTTCATGTTGATGAGAGAAAGAGAGAGAGTTTATGTCAAAAAGAGAAAGAGAGAGAAACTCTGTGAGTATATCGGTGTGTGTGTGTATGTGTGTGTGTGTGTGCTCTTTCGTGCGGAGGAGGTGCAAGGGACGTGGCGAGGTGATGAAAAGTAGTCTGTGCTGAGAGGCCTTGAGAACTGGCTCTAGGCGAACAAACAAATAAACTAACAAAAGCTGGAGTCAGCAGCGAGCGGCAGGGTGGAGGGGAGCAACCGAAGGCCGAGGTGTTCATCACTCCAGAGTGAACAATGACCCTGGCAGCACAGCACACAGCCACACATCCACACACACACACACACACACACACACACATCCATACGTCAGTTGTATATTGTGGGAGATGGATTTTAAACAGCATGTCAGACTTATTTAAATGCTGAGCTTGTAAGGCAGAGCTGATTATTAAGTAATATCAGCTCAATAATGATGGCCCTGTCAGCCCACACACTGTTGGTTATAGCACAATATCTGTCCAGAGACCCATACACAAGACGCACTGTCTTCAAGCAGCTCCTTTCTTTAATAAACTTATTAAATAAACTTATTGGCAGCATCCAATCTTGTTGCCAGCAGGCGGATGTCTAATTAAAGTGAAGCATGATTAATTAAGCTCATAATAAAACAAGGATGGACTGGCACCCCCCTCACACACACACACACACACACACACACACACACACACACACAGACCTTCTCTCTCTCTCTCACTCAGTAGCTTGAGTGATGGAAAGTGCCTCCCTTTGCTGACTTTTTAATTGAAGTGAGGGTGTAAATAGCAGTTCCTGCCATATAGGCTGTGCTGGGATGGGCACAGACAGGGATGAGTTGTAAGGAGACATTTCCCCTCTCTGTCCCTTCAAACCCTCGGACCCTAGGAACTCCATGTTACAATAGCAAGTGTGAGCTATCCACCTGTAAATATGTGTATCTGTATATCTGTAAGAGTTGGTTTAATTATTCTTTTTATTGTTTTCTCTCTCTCTGTTTTTGTTCTTCAGATGAGAGGATGCAGCAGAGAACCAGCGTGAGACCAAGCCCTACGTGAACGCTGCCCCCCTCCCTCCTCCTCCCCCATCTTCGTCCACCTCCCACCCATCCGTCCAGCTCACGTACTCTCCCCTCCCCCACCTCCAGCGTCCCAGCATGCACTGCCCGTGCCGAGGGAAGCTGAAGCTCCTGGTGGTGTCTCTAAGCTTTGTGATTCTGCTGACGTGGCTCTACCTGCTGGTGGGCAACCTGGAGAGTGAGTACAGATTGGGTCTCTCTTCTCTTCTCTTCTCCTCTCTTCTCTTGTCGTTGTTCTCAAACACCAAACACACACACACACACGTGTCCACATTCTTATTTCTCATAAGCCCATTATACCCAAAATAAATTGCCTTTTACATTTATTTATGTCCAATACAACTTATAAATGAGGACAAACATACAAGGTACAGTGCGAAAGAGACCATTTAAATAACATTAAAGGAATAAATGCAAACCTGCAAAATATGTCATGCAGATATATAACAAGAAATAGTGAACTTATAGCATTTTTGAAAAATCTGCATATATATTTTTTTATCCAATCCGGTCAAGCCATTTTCTCAATGGTGAGTTATTAAAGCAGTGAACAACTACAGCATAGGGCATCAGGGCATAATCATACATTTGTAATCTGCCAGACTCAACTTATCCTCTCCTAATCATAGCTTTAGTATGGTGTATGGCAGGGACATCCACCTCTTCATAATCTGTACTATTATACTTGGACTTCTTGTATGCAACTTAGTCAGCTGTAGGGGAGCACATAAGTGCTGTGGAGTTGTGGAGTGGTGGTGATGCCATGACCTCATCCCTCACTGTCAGGACGAGCCCCACACCCACTTCATTCCATCACAACAACACCTGCACCCCCACAGACACATCTCTGTAAGTGGATTGCTAATGTTAGTGTAAGGTTGGGTTAGTGTGTGTGTGTGTGTGTGTGTGGGGGGGGGCTAAATCAATCTCTTCTCACAGCTGCCCATAGGACCCAGTTAACATAATAATATTGTGTTGAAGCTGATTTCCATATATTAACTGCAGGTTGGTGTGAAATATGTTTTCTTCAGATATTCTAAGGTTTTCTAGTGTAAATCCCTAAGGCAACCCAAAAATGACAGGTGTACTTGACATAAGGCAGAATGGATATTTTGTGAACATTTAGAATAGCCAAAAGCTCAACAGAATTATGGTGAAGAAGCATTCATTCAGTGCATGCTTACGGCCCTTATTAACAGGAAACATGAGCAGTTTTGGTCTGAATGTGATGACAAATTGTGTTTTGTGAAACTTTGAAATTGAAAACTTCATGGCCAAATGAATCTGCTCAGACATGCGCAGACATCAAATAGATAATTACATTACCATTTCTCTGTAAAAAAAAAAAATGCTGTGAAACAATTGACCATGACTATAGATTCAAACTATTCAAACTTATATTACTTTAAAACAAGTGTTTAATTATACAAATCATTATTATTATTAAACATTTTAGGTTAGAAAACAAAATTAGCCACATCCATTTTGTATTCATCTGCACTGCCCCACTCTCCACATACACACATACACACTCAGTCGAAGTTAGGTGTGAACATCTTTTGAATTTCACACTCTATGTGATAATTAGAGTGCACTATCTGACTCATGGCAGGTGCAGAGGCACATGGGTTTGGAATGTCCATGTGTGAGTGAATGTGTGAGTGTGGGACTGGGCATACACAAGTATATGAACACATGCCATTTGCTTGTGTGCAAGAAGTCTACAGCCACCTAAGGGAACAAAGAGACAGACACAAATTCGGGTGAATTAGTAACATTGCTGTCTTGGCTTTTGTTCTGAAATCTCCTGCACTTGAGTCTTTTTGGTTGTCTCTCTAATACTGTTAGATGTAGTACTCCTTGCTTATTCTGATTTCTCCTATTGCATAGCTGTCTAAATATTGTTCCTCTTGTATATGTATAGTGTGAAACATACATATGTACTGTAATGAAATGTAACATATCTGACATATAGCCCAGACTGGAAACATATGAATGAGTGTGTGTCCCAAGATAATCGGCACCAAAGGCTGATAACTGAAAAGAAAAGAAAGAAAGCTGAGGGTGTCTTGTATGTTGTTGTGCAGATGGGCGGGCCTTGCTGCTCTCTCCCTGCCTGGTGGAGTCCACTGACACCCGACTGCTGGAGCGGGAGGTTCTAGAGTCGCGGGTCCGAGAGGTGGAGGAGGAGAACCGACAGATCCGCCTCCAGCTCAGCCAATCGCAGGGTTTGGCCGCTGCCGCACAGCAGCCTCCTGAGGGTAACTATGGGAACCAGCAGTGGGTAGCGTCAGCTGACACTGGGCCGGAGGATGTGGAGAACACGGCAGAGGAGAAAGCTAATCATAGCGACTGTGCCCGGTCGCCCACAGTGGAGAAATGTGAGGTGAGCGAGTGCTCATGGGGGTTGTAGTTCTGCATTCATACTGGAGAGCCCCAGTGACTCAGAAGTAATATCAGTATTGTGTAATTCACGGGACTTAAGCTAAATGGAATAATGGTTAAAGAGCCAGTCATAGCTAAATTTGGTTGTTGATGTTCTAATGTTAGTTTTTCTCCTTCCCAGCTGATCCATGTGGCGTGCGTGTGTGCAGGACACAATGCTAGTCGCGATGTTGTCACCCTTGTCAAGTCCATCCTGTTCCATAGGTGAGACTTTTGTCAGACCTCTTACATATTCCAAAGACATTTGTACATTTCTACGTCATTGGTTCCTCTTCTACATGCTTCTGGTTCTTCTCTGGTACTTTTTCTCTCCCAGGAGGAACCCTCTGCACTTTCATTTTATCACAGATACAGTAGCCAATCAGATCTTGAGCACCCTGTTCCAGTCTTGGATGGTTCCGTCTGTGCAGGTCAGCTTCTATGACGCTGATGAACTCAAGGTAAAAATACACGCACATTCACACACACACAGACACACACACACACACACCACACACAGATGTTATCAGTGTTCTCCCATACAGCTGGCCTATGACCTCCCATTTGACAGCATGCCACTGTCCAGCATTTGTTAATGTCACAGAGTTCCCACACTCTTGCTGCTAAGTCTTAGGTAAAGGTCACAACCAAGCATGGGCAAATATTTTTCTCACCTCCTTCAAGACAGCAAAGAAACACAGACATGGTTTCCATACATAGCACTGCTTCATAAACAATGTCATGCTGATATGACATTGGATGAGAAGTCAACCCTAGTGTTATTTAGAGAAAAAAAAGTGTGTGAAGAGAAGTGTATTTAATGGCATTGTTTCATATTATATATCAATATTCTCAATATCCACAGCAACTGTAAATTGCTAATATCAGTATATCACTGAGAGATTTCATTCGTTTCAGTGTTTAATTACATGGTTCCGCATAAGCGTTATGTATTCTGGCCCTGCTTCCTGGCGCTACCACTGACTGTGATATCTATTGACTGCATGCCTACCCCAATCATCAACATTTTATAGTCTCTGTTTAGTGTGGAGCCAGAGGCTGCTGTCTCACGGTTATCACATCAAACAAAGTTGACAGAAAAATATCAATTTTAATTAGACTTTATCCATTTTATGATTGTTGTACAGATTGACTTAGTATTGAAGTATGTATTAAATTATCTTCTCAATTTTGCCTCCTTTTTTTCTTTATCTTCCCATCTTTCTATCTACCCCACTGCTTTGCTCATCCATTCCTGTCTTTGTAGTCTGAGGTGTCATGGATACCAAACAAACACTATTCAGGAATTTATGGCCTGATGAAGTTGACCCTTACCAAAGCCCTGCCGTCCGACCTCTCCAAGGTCATCGTCCTGGATACAGACATCACCTTTGCCACTGATATAGCAGAGCTGTGGGCCATCTTCAGGAAGTTCACAGGTGTGTAACATGTCTCAAACCTCTCCCATGTACTTGAATCATTCATGCTGACCTATTCATCTGTAGTGAAATCACTGCTTCAGTCAAACATAATGCACGAAAATGATCATTGCTGGTTCCTATTCTTTGGGTTGCAAGTAAATCCACATGGATTGGTGAGAATGTACAATGTTGCAAAAATTGCAGTCTGGCCTGGTTTGCCTTTAAAATCCTCTCTCCCCACTCTACATAAGCCCATTCTGACTGCTGCCGTTGTGTTTACAGAGAAGCAGGTGATTGGTCTGGTGGAAAACCAGAGTGACTGGTACCTGGGCAACCTGTGGAAGAACCACAAGCCATGGCCTGCGCTAGGGAGAGGTTTCAACACAGGTGAGGCATCTCAGAGACCAGAGTGTAGGCTACTCAGACCACTCACATCAAAGTGAACATTAAGCCACAATGTGTAAGACTTGACACAAAGGAATGTGGAGATCATCCAGAATTACAATAGCTTTGGTGACCCACTTTTCACAACAGCCACTGATTACAATGAACAACCATGGAAAGCAGTATACATGCTTTTTACGACAACAGTGATTGATATGGACTGGATGAAAGGACTATACGTGTGACTCATACTCTGTTTTGTTCCTGTAGGAGTTATTCTGCTGTATTTAGAAAAACTGCGTCTGATTGGCTGGGAGCAGATGTGGCGCTTGACAGCTGAGCGTGAGCTAATGAACATGCTCTCCACCTCGCTCGCCGACCAGGTCAGCTACAAGACTGAACCGCTGTGATTAAGCCTGGATTATTCACACTGATCTGTCACATATGGCCTGTTTTTTTATGCCAAATGCATTTCAATAATGAATTGTGTTGAGATGAAAATGATCATTATATTTATATTTAGCATGGAGTGTCTGGTGGGCACCATGCATTAATGCCTCACGTCAGTGTGACACAACGTCTAAGAATGGTTTTTATTTTTGAATATTTTATGTTGATATCCCGCAGGACATCTTTAATGCATTCATCAAGCAGAATCCTGTGCTGGTGCACCAGCTGCCCTGCTTCTGGAATGTCCAGCTGTCAGACCACACACGATCAGAGCAGTGCTACACAGAGGTGTCAGATCTGAAGGTATGAAACACCCATAGCCCCAGTGGAAAACTTTCTTCTTTAAAAAAGCAGAGTTTTTTTTTTAATACAGTCTTTACTCTGTTTGTGTTTTCAGAAGGGAAAAACATTTTATTTTTGTACCCATAAAAATATATTTTGGAGTTATTCTTAATTCATCTTCTGGAGTAGGCATTTGTAAATATGACAGTTGCATTTTTTCATTTGATCTGACAGGTGATCCACTGGAACTCTCCCAAGAAGCTGCGGGTGAAGAACAAACACGTAGAATTTTTCCGCAACCTTTACCTGACGTTCCTGGAGTATGATGGGAATCTTCTCCGCAGGGAGCTCTTTGGCTGCCCCAGCCAGGCCAGCTCTGAGAGCACACAAGTACGGTTCCCTTCTAATTTGTACCTAACACTCAACCTGAAGTTGTCAAGACAATATATTTATATAGCACACTTAAAAACAACAGAAAAGTAAAGTAAAGCAATAAAATCATACATTAAAGTGAAGTTACAGTAGTAGAGTGTTCTGTACATTTTAAAACCTTGGTTCAATAGTGCCCCATTGGTTAGTGTCCATATGTTTGCTTCACTGGTCTACCCTTAGCTACAAGGAGCTCTCGAGGAGCTTGATGAAGACGATCAGTGCTACGAGTTTCGGCGAGAGCGAATCACCATGCACCGAGTTCACCTCTACTTCCTGCAGTATGAATACACGCCAAGCAGCGATAACACTGACGTGACTTTAGTTGCCCAGCTCTCAATGGACAGGTGATGAATTGTTCATTTCACTCCTTACTCTTTTCTCGCAGTCTTGTGAAAGGTCTTGTGTCAGTGTAACGAGCTGTAATTGAAGTTTGTGTGGGATGCATAATTTAGTGACATATCAAAGAATCCAGTGAGTCAGTGTGAGCATGAAACGCATTAAAGGCCTGTCGTCTCTCTCTCTCTCTCTCTGGGAATGCGTTTGTTGCAGACTTCAAATGCTGGAAGCGATCTGTAAGCACTGGGAGGGCCCCATCAGTCTGGCTCTTTACATGTCTGACGCCGAGGCGCAGCAGTTCCTGCGTTATGCACAGGCCTCTGAGGTGCTCAAGAACCGCAAGAACATCGGATACCACATCGTCTACAAAGAGGGACAGTTCTATCCTGTCAACCTGGTCCGCAACGTGGCCCTGCGCAATGCCAACACACCTTATGTGTTTCTGACAGATGTGGATTTTCTACCAATGTATGGCCTCTATGAATACCTCAGGTGAGTGGCTCATATTTGAGAGTCCTTTGATTGTTAATTAAAACATGAATTACCATAAAGTAATAGGTATACACTGAGGTATTCAGTGCATTGACTATAACATAACCATTTCCTCATTGGCAGAAAATCCATTGTTCAGTTGGACATGGCCAACACCAAGAAGGCTCTGGTGGTGCCTGCTTTTGAGACACTACGCTATCGACTCTCTTTCCCCAAATCCAAAGCTGAGCTTCTCTCCATGCTGGACATGGGGACTCTCTACACCTTCAGGTACAGCAAGTGACCTTTCCCATTTTAACGAAGAAGGCAATAATCTACATTTTATTTTACTTTACTTTACTTTTCTTTGTCTCCACTGGTCCCATTTTTAAAAGATGTTAAGTCCTGTCATTTAGCTTTACACCATTATATTGCATGAATAAAAAATCTCTCTCAATTGAATTATTTCTTTATAAAATTAATTAAAAAGCCTGGATTAGAGTCCTGTGCAGCAAGTGAATCAGTTGTGCATTATGCTTTAGTGTTAATTTAGCAAATGAATAAATTAGAAACTGACTTGCCTACACTTTCCTTGTGGCAGGTACCATGTTTGGACCAAAGGCCATGCTCCAACTAACTATGCCAAATGGCGGACTGCCACCACACCTTACAAGGTAGACTGGGAACCAGACTTTGAGCCCTATGTGGTGGTCCGACGAGATTGTCCAGAGTATGATCAGAGATTTGTGGGCTTTGGCTGGAACAAAGTGTCACACATTATGGAACTTGATGCCCAGGTAATGAAAACTCTCCTTTTTTGAAGCATGCTTTGATGCAACAGACTATTATAATTAGCTGATATTGATTCATGACTCCTCTC
Source organism: Tenualosa thibaudeaui (assembly GCA_027481765.1). Taxonomy (NCBI): domain Eukaryota; kingdom Metazoa; phylum Chordata; class Actinopteri; order Clupeiformes; family Clupeidae; genus Tenualosa; species Tenualosa thibaudeaui. The sequence goes on along the minus strand of JAIFZK010000006.1, from coordinate 10,541,897 downwards.
TTCTCTTTCTTTTAACCCTCCAGGAATTTGACTTGGTTGTGCTACCAAATGCCTTCATGATCCACATGCCCCATGCTCCAAGTTTTGACATTTCAAAGTTCCGATCCAGTCCAAGTTACAGGTACTGTCTGAACACACTCAAGGAGGAGTTCCACCAGGACCTTTCCAGAAAGTACGGCTCTGCTGCACTTAAGTACCTCACAGCCCAGAGAAACATTTGAAACCAGCCACTGATGGACCTCACCACGTAACAGGCTAAAAGCCAGTCCCAGAGGACCCCTTGGTCCAAATGCTGCTCTGACAGAGAGAGAGAGAGAGAGAGAGAGAGAGAGATCGGTGCCCAGACTCAGGACACTGCTGTTGGCATCACCGCAGTCTGAGTGAGTGATCAAGTGAATGATCATGCAGGTTGTAAGCCTATTTTACTGTATGTTGGTTTCTGAATGAGTTTTAAGATATGGTGATGGTGAACCTTTCCATGCCCCTAAAATCACATTTATGGATTGACCTCATCTAAGGACAATTATATGCTTTTATTTTTAAAGCAATGGACAAAGAGTTATATATATATACCAGAGAGGAAACACATTATTATGTATGGTCAATCACATTCTACTTAAAATAGAGACAGTCAACTTAATCAAGACAAGACATCGCTGACAATCAATCAGGGCTTTTCCCATTGAAAACTGTCTCCAACTCAGAGAGACATGATGATGAAGACAGTAGCAGGCAATATATTGGTTCATAGGTATGAAGCTGTGGACAAATGAAGAGTCTCCTCAGACTACTGATGGACTTCACAGTGAAAGAGGCCAGTGGGACAGAGGAAATATTTAAGCCTTACTTTCTCAATATTTAAAAATATTTAAAGCAAATTTTGTTTTGGGTGTACATGATCAAGAAAAAAAACGAAAGAAAGAAATATATGTTTTGATTAAGACGTTACCTGGAATTTTTTTTTCTTTTAATTCCTTGATTTAATGCCCTTGTAGGTACAGTACTTTTCCTGAGGAGAAGCAATTCTTGTTGTGGTTTCCTGACAAATTATAAAGAATGCTGGTAGTACATTCTTCTATTGAGTAAAACTGGCATGACGAATCATCTGGGCACATTGAATTTTACTGTAATTCACTACCCGGTACTGCTGCGTTGCATATCAAGGCATGCTTAATCTCCCTACCCAATACCACAGTGCTACTGACAATGCTTATGTGAGTCTCTCATAGTTGCTTACCTCCTCTTGTCATTCTGCTGTGTGGAGGTCACTGTCTGGCACGCTTCTACACCACAGAATTCTCTGTCACCAGGGGGGTTGTTTAAGGTAGTTTTATTTGGAAGAGGGTGTGAGATTTTATTCGGGACCACAGAGTTTTAAATATTTTAAGGTATGAATTTATCTTGTACTGTAAATTACAGTCCTAAAGGATCTGACAAATGACAAAACACCCCTGATGGCCTGATATGATATGACTGGTCTAAATGTGCCATGTACTCAAAAACCTACAGTGTCTCAACAAGAACCATACAATGATACAATCTTAATGTTAATGTGTCAAAGATGTCTTGTAAAAGACGAATCTCAGTATCTCTCATGTATTGGGACAACTCATATGTACAGCCCAAGGTCTATTGTGTAAACACCAATATACTATTCCTTATTTACCACTGAATATGTATATGCCTCTCATCTCAGCCTCAGTTAACCCTTTTGACACCACATTTATTCCTTCCCAGTGGACTGTGCAGATTTGCGGTAAATGCTAGTGCCTTTGCTGTATTGTAAAACTGGATATTGATTGTACTGCTGTACGCAACGATGGGGCCTGCAAGACCACAGGCACTATATTTATTATTGTTGACTTAAATCAATCATATTTTTCTATGTAGGGTACAAAGTGCTTTAAATAAATTTGCCCTTTTTTTCTACTGTGGTGGCTGGAGGATTTTTGTGCAGGCATCAAAAGAGCTGATTTGTCATGATAGGAGAGTTTGATTGTGTGATGACAGCAACCAGACTTCTCACTGAAGCTGTGTGAGGATGTGATCAAAGAATTATATGCATCTGTACACACACACACAAGGACAGGGGGGTGTCAGAATCAGTCCGTAAAGATTGTTCATGTGATAACTGATTTTGGAAGATACTGAATTTGTATAGACAGTTATATTGCATGCACATGCAAATGTGATTGATGATGAAGAAGTGTTGAAATTCTCCCTTGGAGGTTGGGAGCCTGAGATAGAAGACTGCATATGGAGGCATATTTCTGTTACAAATATCTTTTAGATGTCATATCGTCCACACATGCTCACACTCATGCACAAAGGCACACACACACGCACCAAAAAAAAAAAAAACAGGCAGTAGTCCTCTGTCAGCGAGTTGGATTGTGACAGGTTAAAAATGTGCATTTCACAGCAAAGAAATGAAATTGTCTTGTGGATATATTGTTTTTCTTAAGGAAAAACAAAACCGCTGACCTGGCACTTTCTGTAGTTTCCCAGGGAAGTGTCCTTATGCATTTGGCCTTGCAAAGAGCTCTGGTGGGTTGAAGGGGATCATTTTTTTCCTTACACTGATGAAACAACTTACTGGACGATATTCCTCAAAAATGTGAGAAAAAAAAGTGAGATCTATGTTTTTTTTTCACTATGTATAGAATAAGTGGCCTTTATAACTTTGATATGTGAGAAAAAAATCAACACCTAATTTATTAAACAACTTTGGCATCTCTCAGTGAGGGCTATTTCTGCCCTGTTTGGCTCTCTGGAGTTTTTAATTGGTAAATGCAGCCCCTTGTGGTCCAGAACATCATGATGACGTCATTTCACACATCATTCTATTCATCTGTGTGCTAAGACTTGCTCACACTGCAGTACGTGTGGCACTGACACATATGGCATTAAGAAAGACAGGCCACTAGAAAAATCTCCTTAATCTCTCCCAGAAACAAGAAATATTGTCTAGTTTGGTTAAACGGACCATTCCCAATTCCAATTTCTTATGCGTACCCTTCAAAAATCCAAAATTGGAAGAGCAATCAGTGCAAGTTGAATTTTGGTAGGCATTGCACTTTGATGGGAACAGTACTTTCAGAAAATTAGTTTCAGCCACTTTACCATTAGTGTCCTCTTTTTTTAACTTCCTTAAGGGTGGACTTGTTCTTCCTCGGATTGTGTTGTTTAAATGTAACCTTGTATTTACTAACTCATTCCAGTGACTCATTTAAAAAAAATGTTTTAAAGACAGCCCCTTTTACTTATCTTGATCTCAAGACTGTCAGGCCAGAAAAAATAGTCCAGAGACTGGTAGACAGAACAGTACAGACACACACTGTCATTAATGGTGTCGCTGACGGAATCAATGCCTCTCTATTGAGAGATTCAAACAAAAGGAAAGCACTCTCACACCACAATGGTGCTCTTTCACTCAAGATCAATATAGGTGCCAATTTCCTCTAATTTCACTGTCTCTGTGGTGTCAGTCTTAAGCAGTGGTTTCCCTAAAGCAGTCTCTCTCTCTCTCTTGAATTTAGTATTAATCACCCCCCTGTTCCAAATACGCTTTTGTAGCCCAAATGTGAGCTGTTGTTTTTGTTGGATGCCATTATATAGGCTAGGTTTTTATTAAGCCTCACAGTAGGAGCACACACAGTGTGTGTGTGTCTGTGTGTGTGTGTGTGTGTGTGTGTGTGCGTGTGTGTGTGCGTGTGTGTGTGTGAGTGCACGGACATATCCCTCCCATTAGTACTGCAGATGTGACACTGAGAGCATGGGTTGATTATGGCAAAATCTTGACCTGCACATATTTCAATTTGTCTCTTGTGGGGAGATGTGTATGTATTATTGCTTGAACTACTCAAGCCTTGATGTGTCAGCAAACAATTGAGACAATTGATATGATTCAAAACTTCAACATCACAGGTCATCAGTACAATGCGTACACAGTTCAGGCTTCCAGATGCACCCCCCCCCCCCCCATACACACACACACACACACACACAATTGCTTAATAAAACAAAATTGCTCTCTCTCTCACCGACGCACAGACACACACACACCCTGTGCTGGCCTATGTGACCCAGGCCAGGGTTGGCTCAAGGGTCTGTGCTCCCTACTCCTCCCCAGGCCTCCAATTACACACAGAGTCCCTCATTAGTGTCAGAGGGAGAACCACCTGCTCTTCCAGATGTTGAACACACACATGAGTAGTTGCAAATCAAAGGACAGAAAAAGAATGTAAATGGAATGGAGGAGACAGAGAAAGACACTGGGGTAGAAGTGCTCATTTTAAACAAACACGGCCGATACCTCTTCACCTTGGTTTTCAGCATACTGGGTAGTCCTATGCCATCACTGTAATGAAAAGGGGGCACATTCCTGCACAGAAGACCTTGGTGCAATACACGCGTTCCTGGCATGCAACGGCAATGACCGAGATGCCATCCTCCTTATAAACCAGTGTGCTATCATTTTTAAATCTTAAAAAACAACTGTATTTTGTTTCTTTATGTGTGTTGTGTTGGTTTCACTGGGTAATCTCAAAAAGAGACCATGATCAACTGTTGATCAACTTTTCAACTATGAAAAGCAAAACTGATACAGTTGTAGATGAACACACCTCTCTTGTAAGGCAATATAACAAATAAAGCACAGTGTTGTATCTTACCATATTAAGTACAGATTTCCACTTCGGCCTTTTGTGCCTGGAGAGTAGACATGCTACACGCTACACCATTATAACAGTTGAGATGGAGGTAAACCCCAAATAGAAGCTGTTTTACTGGATGAAGAAAAGTAAAAGTCAAGTTAGGACATGCTAGCTCAATAAAACATTCACAGATCTGATCACATATCTGAGTCAACTTCTGTCTCGTTCTTATTAAAGGTCAAATTATCATGACAAAGACTCCTATCCAGGGCATCACACTGACAGACGCTGGGCTTTTTCCTGATAGGAAATATGTGGCTTGTTTACTGAGAGACAGTAAATACCAGCAAAGTTGAGTCAACGCTTCACATGCTTGTTTGTAATCAAATTGTCACACGATGCCCCCGCCCCCTCCCCAGACCCTACGAGACTCTCTGGAAGCAGGTAAGCCATCAAAACTTCCAGGCAAGTGTTGTTTTGCTTCCTGTGCGCATTCTTTCAGGACATCTCATCTCCTGGGCCCTCTTCACTCAGACTGAAAAACCTGCCCTGAGGACATGATGGCTTTTAATCTGCATTTGGATGCAGTCGTGTATCACGAGAGGCCTGGCTAGCCGACTGATGCAAGATGAGATCATTCCATTAATTACTTCCTCCTTTAGCTTTCATCAGACATCATGTCTGAGTTGACATTGTGCAATGAAACATTATGGGATTGACAGCCATGTCACCCTTTTGATCAAGTGGACGACTCTGTCTAATAGACCATTCGGCTCTAATTTAATTACATGATGGCAGCTATGATCAAATGCGATTAAAACCTGCAAACAGACTGATGGCTTGTGGATTATGGTGAGGTGGATTTCCCCAACTTATTAGCCGCCACATATGCTAGTTAAATATTCATATAGATTCACATTTGCGACATGATGTGCCCATTTGGCTGGAAGGAAAGAATGCACACTTGCAGGATGTCCTTGCACAGCAAAAATTACTTACCTTATGCTCACATCAGGTTCAGGTTCTGCCTACTCAGTTGTTCTTATGTAGGTGTAAGTATAAATGGTCATATTCTACACAAAGGAGCCTTACAGTAATAGCATATCCTACACCAATAGGTCAGTGTGTTTGTGTGTGTTTCTGAGAGAGAAAAAGAGAGAAAAAGTGTTGTTAATGTTGTGTTGATAATCTGTACATCTGTAACTATATGACTACATTGACACCTAGTTTTACTTCAATGTTCTATTCCATGTGTCAATACGAATATCTTATTTGTCATGTCAATAAAGCATTTTGAATTTGAATTTGAAGAGAGAGAGAGAGGGAGAGAGTGAAAGAGAGAGCAAGAGAGAGTGGGGATGACGGTTCATTTCTTTGAGCACAAGAAGAGCCTTTTTGAGCCTCTTTGTCCTATAGTGAGCTGCGACTAAGAGCACCTTACTGACACTGACACTACCATGTAGGAGACGCCTTGGTTAACAGCTGATGTTGTGTTCTAAACATTGCATATCCGATTTGTACACTTGTAATGTTAAGTGAAGGAAAACTGCCACATTGATATCACTTTTCACGTTTGGAACATTGGACTTTTTCTTTCTCTCTCTCAGACTTTCTTACTCTGTCTGTTTCTTGTTCTCTATCAATCTCTCATTAGATGCCAAGTAGAAGTAAAGTATCTCTTCCTATGTCTTCTATATTGTCATGTCTTTTGCACTTCATTTGCATTATGTTTGTATTTCACTTCTAAACAAGTTAATGCTCTTATTAAGAAACTGCAACTTTGGAAAAAAAAAAAACTTCCACAGGCGGAAATAAGTGATCTACCAGTTTCCTGTTTTAGACTTGCACTGCAGACAAACTGCAGACAAAAGGAAAACAGAGTTCTTTAGATGTGTTTTATAATCTGTAAGACTCGAAGATTGGAAGAGGACCTTTCATGAATGGATTTAAGGATTTGGCTTGAAAAAAAATTGGCAAATGTTACATCTCTCTGTCATTCATGGGAGATTAGAAAATAATTTACTGCTGTAATCATTTTGTATCCCATTATCCCTGGATAGAAGAGGATTGGGGGTGGATGTGTTTGCTGGCCCTCTGAAGTGGACCGCGCTCAGGAGGATATCTTTATTATTCTGCAGTCTACAGCCAATGCGTAGTCTGTCAAATGAGCACCCTTTTCTTGGTACCTCTGTGCCAGTAGAAAAGAGGTGGATATAATACCCAAATTAAAGAGGCTCTCGTAAGATTTCTGACCAAAATTAATTAAGAGGCACTGGTTGCATTGCATGACCCAGTGGAGTTCATCCACCCTTTCATCAGTTGTATTCATATATTTTATCAAATTTAAGACCTGAGGACAATTGAACTCCAAAGCCAAATGCCTTTAAAATCAATTGAATGTGAAATTGGAACACCAAAAATCATTTTCCAGATTTACAGTTAAACAGCAAATCATCTGAAACAATTATCTTTTTTCAAATAATGTCCCCATTTAATGTCTCAATCAAGTGATTATAATGGAGCAAGTTACAATGTTCTCTTTTGTGCTATTATCTCCACGGTTTTGTGTCGTAATGAAACCCTCCTGCCTGCATTCAAATATCTTGTTCAATGGCTTTGATGTATGAATAACAAATGGCCCTGGCACTAATTACTTTTCTCTCACATTAACCACTGACATGCTCAGTGAATTAAACAGAGGAGGTGCTCTCATGACACTGCAGACAAGACCCATTGTCGTCAGATCAGTCCTGGTGGGTCTTCATGTTCTTTTGAAGTTAAAATGGCAGACTAAGGCAACATCTACAAATTTATGTTAAGAGGATCATATTTGGGTCATCACATTTGGTTAACCCAGAAGCTACAAAGAAGACACTTCCTTAATTTTGTTTTGAGTTTAGTTGCTTTTATTGCCCTTTTATAGCCCACAAGTCTTGTGTTTGTGTCTCCAGGCACAACGGTTTGCTCTGCTGTCTGTCATACAAGCCTGGGCCAAAGGCACCAGCAAAGACATATCTGTAGAAGTGCTTACCTCCAAAAAAAAAGGCTGAAACAGATGAATTCACCATGCACTTAGGCCTCCCCCTGCAATAACCTCACTTTTGCTGACAGAGACATTCTATTCCTCAGTAGACTGTTGATGGCATTGAAAGGGAAAGTTGAGAGACCTTTTCTGTTTCATGTCATTGAATCTTATCTTAATCTTAATTTTTCAAGAAAATGCTGTGCGCATTGTGGTTTTGTTTGTATTCAAATATTGCTTTTTCAAATGTTTTGAAAATGTATGGGGCCTTTATGTACTGGGACAGATTAAATATGTGCACCACACAATTATAATGCTGTTTATATGTGTGTCTGCAGGAAGTTAATTCCAAGTGACTTCTTAAATATTAAGAAATGTAATTTCCAGAAAGAAATCACAATTTCTAAGAAAGAATTTGGAAACTCTTGTGGTGTTAAGGTCCTGTTTTCTACAAACCATAAAATATACACACTTTTGTCTTGATGAAAAGATATGTAGACCAAATATGTTTGTATGCTTCAACATAATCTGTCTAGTTAGCCAGTGCTCAAATATTTTTTTCTAACCCAATCTTGTTAATCAAGATTTGTTTGCACTGCACTATGGTGACATAAGATTAAAAAAAAGTTCTGGCTTGAAAATTAATTTAATGAACGGAAAGAATGTTCTGGAAAATGAATGAGAATGAACTGACTTTCAGTTCAGGGTTGTCTGAGTCATGTAATAGCAGGAGTTAGTCTTTCTGTTCCGACATCAGGAAATAATGTGCCCACAGTGCTTGTCCTGATGAGAGGTCACACCATACAACTGAGCCACTCCAAACTACTGAGCCTCGTAAACACTTTTTATTGAAATGATAATTTGTCATTATTGTTGTAATTCACATTGTTGCCATTATTTCTTTACCATTTGCCACAAATGACCAATGACAGGATTACAGATTTGATAAACAGTAAAAAAAGAGCCGCCCTCTATACAGACATAGGGCCACCAAGTCACCTTTTTATTCATCACCGGTTCAATCAGCTTCACCAGCTTCACCAGGGAAATCTGTCATCTAGTTGAGGACACACATACCACACAAGTAAACCACTTGTCAAAAAATGTTGGTGTTCTTGTAGAGTAACATACTTATATACTCTTTTCTTTTGTCAACAAACCTCAGACAGAATGAAGAGTCTCACGTGAATGATTATCAGTCCACAGTGCTGTTAGTGCTCCTCGGACATGACAGGCATACTGTCAGATGGGAATGAATATGTTAGCATAACTGACAGTTGGCTATGAATAATTGAAATATGTTCAATGATATTCACATTTATTTATTATTTACTGAATAACTGAATCAATCATTTATTTTTGAAGAAATATCACATTCATTCAACACATCAATTTTAATAATGCATGTCTTATTTGGTCACATTTTATTTCTCATTTAATAGTATAACTATGTAATTACTCCACAGTCATACCAATGCAATCATACAAGCAGTATAGGCCTAGAGACAGTTGTCCTTTGTTTGCTTCAGGTAAAGCCTTACATTTTTTGGTAGGCTACTTGTTTTCTATGTCATCTTACTGCTGTCATCTTAAATGCCTTTAAAATTTACACAGGTTCCTGCAAAATGTGTTGTAAGTAGATGACTGGTTCATTATTCATGCAATGTCTACTTAGAAGGGAATTTTATTTGCATATTAACTTTGATGATTGATTAATGATGATCTGACCTATGTGCCAAAACTCAACAAAAATACAGATAGAATCCTGAACAGTGGGTCAACAAACGCATCAAACCTCTCCTAAGAAGCAACTTGAGTGCCAGATATCCCAGATATCAATATGGTACAACTGATTTCATTGATTCACATTCTTTTTTTAACCAGGGTTTAGAATCAGCTACATCTACAACTAAAACACTGCACTGTTTTCTGAGTATATACTGTATGTGCAAAGAGATGAAAATGTGGGTTTGAAACAGCCACAGTGCTTTATACTTTATAAGATAGACATGTGTGGCTGTTCGGAGTGCAGATGAAGGAGAAGTGTTTGGATGTGAGAATGACAGGATCTGTAATGTGAAGGAACAGGGACTTTGACCTACTGATTAGCAGACGAGCTCCGGAGCACAGTCAGCGCCCCTGAGCAGAATGTCTTATTATTTTCCATGATTTATTTTTATCTTTAATTATTAATTTACTTCCAGGGCACAGAGAAGGAGCCAAGAAGAGCTCTCAATGATATCTCCTATACTTTGGGTTTGGAATAGCTTTGATTTAGATGTGAGATATGACAGGGCCAGCGCATGTAAGCTTACAACAATCAGAAAATTGTAATAAATAAATAAATTTTTAAAAAGGCTTTAGAAAGTTAGCAATCATGCTTTTGACATGTAACTGGTGGTAACAAGGAAGATTCAAGCAGACCTGTGCCAGTAGATCACACTCACTGACCATGTAATGAGTGAGTAGGTCGATCATTGGTGTAATGACTAGTGGCCAGAAGTGCTCGAGGCCTGTTTTGTAGAATGGGCAGACCTGGTAGAAACCAGGGTAATGAATGACAACAAAGGAAGATGACAACTGGCTGAAGAAGAATGGGGACAACAGTCGGGAGTGGCACAGTTGCACAGTGTCCACGGGCACATTCTGTTCACAGGCTTTTGGGTCCCTAAGGAACAACAAAGAAAAACATCTCAGTGTGGGGCTATACACTCCACACTTATAAAGAAAAGAGGAAAAAACTGCAAAAACAAAAACAACAACAAAAAAAATCACACAAAATGTCAGTATCAGAAGCAGCCCTGAGGTTGACAGAGTTTGACAATCAGGGGAAATGAGCAAAAAGGATGCTGAATTTCGGACTTGTGGGGCCAATCTGGATCTGTCAGTCATGTGTCACTGAGGCACGGCACATCAGGGAGGCAGCACCGAGAGAGGGAAGCCATCTCTCAAACATGAGATGTTTACACAGCTTCTGAATAAAGAAGGGCACAGGGATGTGCTGACACTTCTGTTGGATGCTCCACTGCCTTTCGGCCCCTCACTTCTAGCCTCTCTGACTGACATCTCCATGAAATAGAGGAACACCGGCATAGCCATTTTAAATTGAACAACAGAGATGTTTCAGAAAATGCTTTTCCCAGTGAATATTGACCCGCATGACTTTCCTGATAAAAATGTGAATCTTTAAATGTCATTCCCCCTTGTCTGTCTATTCCATTTGCCCTCATTCCTTTCCTAAACATTACTCAGGAATATTCTGAAGTCAATCTTAAGATTAATCTTAAATGTTTTTTTTATGTCTAATGGAAACTTTTGAAAAGCCTTCCCTTATAAAGATCACCTTTAAAAATATCCATAGTTTTTAATGGATAGAATGAGATAGAATCTGCGAAACTCTAGCATTTAACCACATTATCCAAACCACGGGATATATTGTGGATGCATATGCTTACATATGATGCATGTACGGAACTGTGCAAAGAAACATACATCACATAACCTCACCTACCTTCTCACTACATGGATACACACCACTTCTTCTTTTGAGACCTTTTTTCCAGCATCTGCTTCACAATAACCACAGCAGGGATTAGTCATCCCTGACTGATGGCTTTCTGACCAAGGACACAAGCTTTTACCCGGCATTAGCTTCTCTTCTTAAAAAACAAATACTAATACAGTCCTGAATACTTACCCTGCTATCACAACTGAGTTTCTATTCAATGTGTGTTTCTAGAATCTAATGGTATTTAAAGGATATTTGTGCTAAACAAAAGCCTGAAAGACTTAACACTCCTCTCTCTCTCTTTCTCTCTCTCCCTCTCTGTCTTGCTCACTCTCATTCACTCTCTCTCTCTTTCTCTCTCTCCCTCTCTGTCTTGCTCACTCTCATTCACTCTCTCTCTCACTCTCTCTCCCTTAAGAACATCCTTTATAGAGATTATATCATATTGATTTATGAAGTATTGCCTTGGAGTGGAGAATGTTAAGGTCATATTCAACCCATTGCCAAAGGTTAAAGTGACTCTCATGCACCCAAGCAGTGAAGGCCCTGTACTCCCCAAGAGGTGCCAGGTGATTACTGATACAAATGACCCTCCATGTATCCCCTCACGTCCATGCCATATGGTGATGATATTGGTCCGTGGCGTGATAAATGAGATGAGCATGGTCTTAACACAACCACTCAAATGCACAGATAATGAAGCAGAGAAAGGAAGGGGTGTGTGTGTGTGTGTCTGTGTTATAATCCTCATGCCAAGGGCAGGTAGGATTTGAGAGGACACAAGCAAGACTATAATGGACAAGGCTCTCGTACATCCACTGAGGATGAGGCCTGCAGTGATTTATAAGGCTACATGGAGCCTGTTGATCACCATCCAGATGAAAGGCCAAGTCATGCTGAAAGTGGTGCAGAGCACAGACCCAAGTCAAGTAGGTGACATGAGGTCAGGTTGAACTGAACTGAATTGGAAACTGATTGGTTGAGATTTGTTTCTGTTGAAAGGAGATTAAGACAAATCAATTTCTCCTGTGTGCATACATTGTACAATCCATGCTGAGTACTGTATGAGTGAGACCACTGATACACTGGTGCTTTGTGTGTCATGCGTGACACTATACTTATTTGTGTAATTGCAGTGTGTCTTTATTTCTTCAAGTATTTCAAATGAATCATATTACTACCTATAATAAAGGCAGGCAATATTTTCAAAAACTTGCACTGTGACTGATTGGAATAGCATGCCATTCATTCATGTTCATATATAAAAGCATTTTTTTTGCCTCCTTGCCAGGAAGTCAATTGGAGAGAGAGCTGGGGAAGTATCAAGCCTGATTCTGTAAGGCAAGAGATACACAGTTAATTAATTCACTAACAACTTTGACTGTATTTATTTAACTATGCCCAACCGTTCATTACACCACATGTAGCCATCATTAGTGTACTGGAGTAGCTATTCAATCATTGATTAATTAATTTGCAGCACTGTGTTGGCTTATTGCTTTTACAATACAATGCTATGGAGGACTGAGAATGAAAAGCAGAATTTCCAATGGCCAGAGGGTTTTTAGTGCAACAACTTACATGGCACCGCACAGACTACATGCATTATGAGCCTACCTAGGACATATCAACTTGTATGATCAGATTATGTAGTGCATGTGACAACAGGGACTGTATTGCCTTAATTCACTGACAGGCTATGATTTCTTGAGTGCATGCAATTATTCGATATAATTGCATCAGTTTTGTTGTCATCATCAAATTGCAAATTTATCCTTGATGTATAAATGTAATGAATTCACAGAGAGCTACTCAAGTGTCAACAGTGGCAGGTTCACGTGAAGGGAGGTGTGCAGATACACCAATGTATCATTTAGAAATGGTTTTAGCCTAATCTCTCTGTCATGAAATGAGCAGAGAGATATTATCTAGCAGTTTTGCCCTCTGATATCCATTAAATTTTTTGTTTGTTTGTTTGTTTTTTGCGGCGGGTATGGAGGGATGGTGCTGATGTTAAAACACATCCTACTGTCCCTCTACAGTCATTTCCATGATGATACCACTGAGGAGCTATTGATTGGCCTTTTAGCGTTGCATTAGTAAAGAGGCTAAAAACACCTCAAAATGGACCACATTCACTAGCAGTGTGTGCATACCTTAATCTCTTTAGGCAATACACCATCTCGCTGAAAGATTTGCTGCCAAAGCAGTTGAGTTCTTTGCCTTACTGGGCTGCATCCAACACCTGGAGACTGATAAAGGAATTATAATTAGACAACCACTTGTGCTTCAAGAGGGTTCCAAAAAACATGATGCTGTACTAAACATTATTAAATGGGTACAATGATGGAGTTATTTACCGCAGTGTCTCTCCCTCAGCTGGGCTTGTGTTGGAAGTCTTTTTAAAATGCAAACTCAGAGGGGGAGTGCTGAGTGGAAATCCCATAAGCTTCCAGAGGTGGTGTGCCGCAGGGGTCCCGCTTGTTACTTCCAAAAGGAACACTGCTAACTGAAATAGGCAACATTATGTTTGACTAGTTTATGTTTAACCATGATGAGAGCCTCTCACATTAAGACCCCCCCCCCCCCATTCATAGTTTGGCCATTCATATGCCTCAGCTTCACACAGGAGCCTTTTTCTATTTAGTTGGATGCCATAATAAGTAGCTGTAATTCAGACTGTTGTAATTTGACAATTTCAGTCAGAACCGCTTATCTGTCCACATCTGTTACTGTAATTGGAATAAAAGAACATATTTTAACACTAGTATCTGGGCTTGAGTGGATTTGTCTTTGAGAGTTAAAGCCATAATCTTAGCTTCAGTTTAGTTTTCTTCTCTTTAATTATGCTTCACAATTGATAGTAATTTACTTCTTCATATGTAAATTATTCCCCCTGAATTATATATATATTATATATTTGGTAAGAACAACTATCCATGACTAATAATGACATGTATGAAAAACAAATAGGCATTGCAGGTTGTTGACAGGAAATGAAATATTAGTTTGCAGCATTAATGCAATGCAAATGTTTGATTTTAACAATGTCTCTTTTGCTGTGATAACTTGTGTTTGAGGAAGCCGTGGTGTTATTCTTTTAAAGAAATACAGTTATATATCCATCTATCTTAATGAGTTTTGATTCTGAATCAGAAATTTCTTATTCTTTGATTCTGAAAGATTTTTCTCAGGCCATTTCATCCTTGAGTCTGGTCCAACTCCTTTGATATAGTAAGGGTATGATGCTGCTCTCATTGCTCATTTGATGACACTTTAAAAGTCTCTTATCTCAGTCTTTTAGTTCTTAAATTTAGGTGTTCTAGCTGCAGCACTAACATGATCATGATGGACATTTTAATTGGCTTCAGAATAGAGTATCTCCAAATATCTCTGATTTGAATTTCTTCTCATCTTGTATAGATGAACACATTTTACAGAATGAGAGAAGTCTACAGATGTGTATGAAACCCCTACACAAAACAATGGGTTTGTTAATATGCTTTTGAAGATATAGTATTAAGTAGTATTTCATTTTCTTGAGTCCCGTTAATCCTGATGATCCCTTTTAATACACTGCTCTTAACATTTTACCTTGGCCAACCCTTTCAATAAAAAAGTGGCAGACAAAGATGCTATAGCTTGCAATAGTAGTCCTCAAATGGCTGTATATATACTACCTTTCAACTGGTCATGAATATTTGATCATGACAATAATAGGCATCTAACTGTCTGGCATACTCTTGTACATAATTTTTGTGCAATCATGTAACCTGTGCCAACCAGTATGATCCAGTCCTGCACATGCCTGGAGTTTTTATCAAATGTTGCGCAATGAATATACTCAGCCTTAAATCTGCCTTGTTGTGTCTCAGTATGTTCATTCTATAGACATAGACTATACGTTGCCTTATTTAAAAAAAAAAAGAGTGAGTTAGATGAGCAGAGAGGACACAAGTAGACTTATGTATGTCTACAGAATGCTGCAGTGCACCTACTGCTGCCAGTATGACAGGTTGACTGATCAGGGCAAGATGGAGACGAACCCTAGGAAGCAGATTCCCTGATGCATCCATACAGAAATGAGAGTTTCTTCCCCTTCATGTTTGGTGAGTGACATTTACTCTGACCAGTGCAGGATTATTGTTAAATTGATCTATGTGCAAACCATGCTGAGAATGAACAGTGACACAACAACACACTGAGGCTAGTGAGAAAATGTCTTGTGAAGTAAATGTCAAATGCTAAAAGATAACCTCAGCCAGTCCTGTATTTGTCATCATGTATACAGGGAAAAATCCTAGTGTGCCGTAGCATCAGCTGAGCCAGATCATCTAAACAAAGTGTGCAAAGTATGTTCATTTTTCTTCTTTTCATTTTTTTTACTGTCTCCCAACCTATGTGAGCAGACAAATACAAGACTGAGTCTTCTCCCAGCACACCTTTGATTTCAGCATCATTCACACATCAGCATAAAGACAAAGTGTTTCTCAGCATGCAAAGGGTCCATAAAGCAGTATACATCAAAGCTAACGGCACAGTGTCAGTATGATCTACAGCAAAGCAGATCGTATTGATGAAGTTCATAATAAAGCAGTTAAAGGTTTATTTATTTTGTAATACACTGAGTCCGTTACTAAAAAGACCATAAGTAATGATATGCAATCATTCATGCTGGGAAGCTGGGGCCTTCATCTTCCAAAATATCACTACCCTTTGACCATGAGTGAGATCAGTTACACTCAGATGTATCAAAGCCAAAGAATCAACAAATGGCTCCCAAGGGACACAGAGAGAATTCAGCAAGTTCCATAGATATTTCAAGCTAATACATTAAGGCGTGCCTCTTAACTTGTAGTTATGTTGCTTTTAAAGTTACAGTTGAATTGATTTTGCCATTTCTAATCCAAATCTATTACTTCATGCTATGGCGTTAAGAAATGGTTCAAATTAATTGTTAGAATATTTTCGTACTGATTTTCATCATATTGTATTATTTTAACTGCTCTCTACTGAGAAACATCTCCAAATAAGACTCTTGTTACTCCATGTCATAAATTGGTTTCATACACAGTGAGATGAAAACCACAGGTTCTTCTCTTTGTTAATTACTCAAATAGACACTATGGTGTATGTTCCCTGGGACTGAGGGTTAAGTAAAAATCTGCTCAGACCTGCACACAACAAAGTCCCCCTGGTCTTCTTTCAAAAATCAAAGCCAACAAATTAGGGTTGAACACAGCCACTTAGTGTTTCTTAAATAGTTTTCTGGTGGATAACAATTCAGACATCTCGTGTTTTTGCTGCTGACTGATGACTTTCAAAAAGGACTTAGCCACTAATTGTTACCATTTTTAGGCTCCTTTTTCATGCAATATTTCAGCACTCAGCCTGACAGCACAAATGCACTGGGATTTATTATTGATGAGGGCCTAGTCAGTATAAGAGAAATAAAACAGAAAAGGTTTGCAGTCAACTTTAGGCCCATCTGCAGGGACAAATATGTGAATCATTAAATTTTAAAGAGAATGAATAATTTATTATGCTGTCTCATAAGTCTGAATGAAATATCACCCGCAATACATTCAGGGCTTAGCTATCCAAAATCATCAAAATCTTACCATTATCATGACTGAGCCAGAGAGTGTTCAAAATTAAACCCTCTTGTCTATCACTTAATGATATATGTTCTACAGTACAGCAGGGCACCCTTCCCAGATATAAAAGGTTAAAAACATGAACAATCATAAACATTTATTTCATGCAATGCATTTTCAGAAAATACTTTCCTTGGAGATAATGGGAAGACATTAGTTTCTGCCTCAAAGACGTAATTACAATGTGCATGTGCTCATAAAAAAGAGGAGTTTTTAGGAAAAAAAAACAAAGTCAGTGATCTTTAAATAGAACTAAAGGGAGGTTGTTGATCCCTCTGTGATAAAGATCTTCGATATGCTTCTCATCAATTCTGAGATGTCACTGCCCCGCTCTGCACAAACCAAGACATTTATTTTAAATTGAAATCTTAAAAGGGGGAAATGGGCCCTGCAAAGCAAGTAACCTGTCAAAAAAAACAAACAAAACAAACGCCGTCTGCACTACCCATGTGATGTGGGACTGTCACCTGCACATGAAATAGCCAACCTTCTTATCCATCTGGTTTAGATTTACATAACTGTGTACATGTTTGCACATGTTACACATCATAGGACATGCTTTTTACATACCCAGGTCAATTATCAATATGTTCTTTGTCAACTAGGCTATTGTAACATCCTGTCCTGTCCTGTCCTGTTCCCTTGTATCTTTAGTTTGAATCCTTCTGTCTCCTCCTTGTGTTTCTTCCTGTCGGTTCCTTTTCACTTCCTGTTGCTCCTTGATTACTTCCTGGTCCTGTGCTCCATGTGCTCCTTTGTTTATTCCTTGCCCTGTGTCCCTAGCTCCACCCCTCACCTGTACCTTGTCATGTTCATATTAGTCTTGCCTTGTTTCATTTTGTCTTGTTTCACATGCTCGTTGTTGCCTGGATGAACTCAGCGTCCCTGCAGCGGCCAACGCAGACGGACTCTCTGATCTCCCTGTGCCGGCCCCGCGCCGTGCCCCTTCAACCCCGGCTCATGGTCCTGCTCCTGAATCCAGCCCTGCTCCAGCTCCGTCTCCAGCTCAGTCGTCTGGCCCTACTCTGGGCATCCTCCAGACCTCCCTC
This sequence comes from Tenualosa thibaudeaui, assembly GCA_027481765.1. Taxonomy (NCBI): domain Eukaryota; kingdom Metazoa; phylum Chordata; class Actinopteri; order Clupeiformes; family Clupeidae; genus Tenualosa; species Tenualosa thibaudeaui. The sequence goes on along the minus strand of JAIFZK010000006.1, from coordinate 10,524,006 downwards.
GACTTCCCGTCGGGCCTCCAGGTCTCCATCCAGACCGACCTCCAGATCCTCCCCATCTGTCCGTCGGGCCTCCTGATCCTGCTCTAGGCCATCCTCCAGACCTCCCTCGACTTCCTGTTCGGCCTCCTGGTCTCCCTCCCGGTTATCCTCCAGACATTCCATGCCTGTCCATCGGGACTCCTGATATACCTCCCAGCCAGCCTCCAGACCCTCCACACCTGTCCGTCCGGCCTCCAGACTCTCCATGTCTGTCCGTCCAGCCCTCTGGAGTCACTCCCAGCCGTCCTCCAGACCCTCCACGCCCGTTAGTCCGGCCTCCCGGACTTCCTCTTGGCCATCACCCAGACCTGCCTGTCTTTGGCCCCCTCCACTTACCAAATACCTCCTAGAACCGTGACAGCTATGTTATTTTGAAAAATACGTCACACACAGCACAATTTCAGCATCTCAGATGCAAAATCGTAGTTTTGCATTACATAAATGTAATGCATAAATGTAAATGCAAAAAACAACACAAGAAAAATAAGAAAACTGAACTCTTTGAAGACGTACATCTGGACACACATGATTCTTAAGTAACTCTCACTAACACATATGGTCACAACTAAATATTTCAAAGGCCTTACTCCAGTATTGTCTACCAGAACGACATCATATGTAAACAATGTAAGGTCAAAGGTTATATTTGTTTCAGATATCACCCAGAATTAACCACACTATGAATGACAAATGGCATGGAATTTTATCCTTTTATAAACATCTCAAGTGTTTGCAGTCAATCTATAGGGCACCTCTGTTATGTGCTGCATGATCAAAACTCACACACTTAAAAGATAGAAATCTCTTTTGAGAGCAGTGTTGTATAGTATGGCCTTGCTATAACACTCCCACTGGGCCACAAAGTCAACGGCCCTCTCAAAAATTACATTATGGTAAGATTATAGCACGCAAAGGGACACATAGAAAAATGTATGAATTCAAAACATGAGAGAAACTGGAGACAATATAAAAAAGCCTGGAGCCCTGCAGGAGTGAGGAGAGAAACACTTTTCACGTTGTTCATCTGAGAGCTTGGAGTCTCCAATCAGACTAATCCATCCTTCTCAGAACATGACTACACCGTCGCTTTGATGTTAATGAAAGTAGAGTCCACATCAAAGTTAATGTTCTGATTCTCATTCTAGATTGAGATTTGAAATGGCTGCCACATGTAATTTTCATTTAAAAACCCACAGTAGAACTGAATCCTGATTCGCAATGAGCACAATTATCTTCAACCTTCAAAATGTTACTGCCTGTGGCAGCTAAAGATGTCCTTTTTCTCATCTCTAAGCTATAAGGTGGCAGGGTGATTTTTTTTTTTTTTCAAAAACTGTCCTTTTGTGCATCTTATTTGTCAACTTGTGGTTATACATTATATTACTGATCTGGGGACCCCCTCCACATCTTCATTTTTCCCTCTCATACCATACTGAAAAGAACTGACGGTGAAAGTCACACAGCATAGATCTTTTTACATGACTGTAGGTTACACAGTGTCTTTTTAGTTTGTTTATATATACTAGCCTGGATAAACGCTAGAGGAGCTCAGATGAGATTAAGAGTGAGTTTGTAGCTAAGGCATTTCTAGGGGCATGGCCAGCACAAAATGAGATACAAGGACACATTGAACTCTTATCAACTATTACTCAAAGTATATCTGTCTTCATCACTAGATGATTCAACTTGATGGAAAATATATGTTCAGTTTAACCATGGACAGTACCATTATCATTGGTTGTGCATTATGTAAACTGTGATTAGTTCCTGGATTTTGTGATTATGTATTTATTTATTTATTTGATTTTATTATAACTCTTGAAGGCATGTCAGAGACAGAGATACTACATAGATAATGGATAAGAAGAAAAAAGTAACAAGAAAAAAGAACTTAATACATAGTTCATGAATAGCTTAATATTGTTTAATAAACTCCAAAAGCAAATAATGTTACTGAACTCCCTGACGGTTCATGTTTGGATAAATAAATAGACTGCATTTATATAGCTCTTTTCTACTCCTATGAGTACTCAAAGCGCTTTACAATGTATGCCTCACATTCACCCACATGCATTCACACACCGGTGGCGGAGGCTGCCATGCAAGGTGCCAACTTGCCACTGGGAGCAATTTGGGGTTCAGTATCTTGCTCAAGGACACTTTGATGGGGTCAGGCAGAGTGGGGCTCAAACCTGCAACCCACCTGCACCACCACCATCCCATCATGCCTTTGCCTGATTGAACTGATAAATGAGAGTGTGATCTTTTTTATTATTTATTTTTAAATTATTTTCCTTGGTTGCTGTCCATGGTGCTGATTCACAAGTTGTGTCATTTACTACTTATCAGTTGTGAATTGTACTGTGAGCTAAGTACGGACAGTTCATTACCCCTTTTATTGGCATCCACTGATGATAAGTGTGTGTGTGCGTGTGCATGTGTGAGTGTGAGTGTGAGTGTGAGTGTGCTGCTTTGTAACTGCTCACAAAGTATTGGACACACCTATGCAGAGGGTTCTTTCATTTTTAAAGACTAGGTTCTTAACATCAACACCAATATCAACATCAATATGAATACTAGTTATAGTGTCCATGACACAGAATACAGTGCAGCAGTCAGACACTTTTGTCATTTGATTTTGTTAAAATATCCACCCCTACCCCACGTAGAACATGAATATGATATGTTGATGGTGTTGCACTCCAATGATTATAGCTAACACTGCTAGCAACCCCCGTGTCAGTACAGAGTTGTACTTCCTTTATTGCATCTCTGTGTATCATTGCTGTGAGTATTGGCGGCTCACCTTCAGTATGGTCTGGAGAATTAGTGTCTTATAATGACCCCATTAAGGTATGTAATGCTCCATGACATTGCGCTGTCTCTCCCCATGCCTTCCTCCTTCCTAGATGGTATCACCTTTGTAAAGCACTGCGGGGGTTTTATGATACACTTCTGTACTCCCTCTCGGGATTGAACCAGGAAACTAATTTCATCATACACAAAGCACTCCCCAGTGATCTGGAGTCAAAAGAAATACAAACACTGGTTTCATTGCCATTGTTCCATGACCAGCCATAACCCACCTAGTGTTTTTCTGCAGCGTGCTTTGGGACGATGGTGCAAGAAAATGTGACACAAAAGGATATGCATGACAGCCCACTGAAAAGACAAGGCATTTGTTTTTAGATAGAAAATTAATTCCATAGTTTAATTAAAAAATTAATCAGTTAATTGAAATATGGCCTCACTGGATGCCGTGTATGTGTTCAATGGAGAAAACTATAAAAGGTTTGCAACATATTAGAATGAATCCTTTGTTCCTCCAGTGGGCACTTTATGTTTATCTGTGGACGAGAGTAGTTCAACATCCCATTTGTATTCAGTCAGCTGCTAAACCCCAGCAGCATTAATGTCTAATTCAAACCAACACAATGTTTGCCTCTTGTGTCAACAGGTCAGATAAACCCACAGGTTTGTGTTGGGTGTTTACATGCAACAACCACAACCCATGCCCAAGTCTTTGAGTATGCAAATGCAGTGGCAAGCACATGATTGACAAGGTCTGCTTGCTATCTTTCAACGCTTCCATGACTGATACAACTCATCCCTTTGAGATCATTTGCAAAGCCCGCATGTGTATGTTCCACCCCTATCAATCAAGAAGAGCAATACAGAGAAGATGAATGCTGCATCCCACTAAAGCGATAAGAGGCCACTCAGGCTGGAAACTTCTCTCAGCCCAGTTATATCCATGCACATCTGCTGCTGTTTTGTTGAGATTAGATTAAATTCAGGAAAGTGGTAATGTGATGCCACTTTGGTGAGCAGAGATAAATTGCCATCTGCTTCACTCCCTCTTTCTCTCTGCTTCCAGCTCATGCCAGTCTTCCCTCACCATCATTTTAACTGTCTCACTTTGAATATTGTTTGGAGCTTTCTAGCACAGTATCACATTAGTAGGGGTTACATAAGTCTATCATTACTTTTTGCAGTTGTTGGACAAAGTGTATGTACACCCACTGTAGTACACATCTGGTTTATGGATATTACATGTCAGATGTCATGAAGGAAATGAAATATTTCATGTTTATTGTATTTAGAAGACACTTTTGTCCAAGAGGGCTTACAGCACTTAAACATCACTGATAAATATATATATATATATATATAAGTAAACAAAATCATAGCTAGTACTAATGTACTAATAAAAGCAGCAATACCAATAGCAGGGAAACCATGCACTTTCAAAACATTTTAGTGCATGATTAAATTAGCAATACCACCGGGTCTACATTTTGAGGTCTGAGTGCAGTGGGCTTTTGAGAGTTTTAGCACAGTGCTAGAAATTCACTTTCTTGTGTGTTTGTGGGGGCGACAGAGAGGGCAGCTGGTAACTTTTAAGTGTGCTTGCCATCTGAAAGTACCCTCCATCCCCCCAACCCCCTCATAAAGCCAGGTTCTCTGTGTGTGCCCGCTTGAGCGTGAGTCTCTGTGATGGCTTCCAAAGACATTTAAACTGAGCTAAGTACTGGGAGAGTTACTGAAGAGGAGAAGGAACAGATGGAGCAGGATGGTGGAGAGGGGTCGTGGACGTGGGGGGGTGGACGGGGTAGAGGTGGGGTATGGGTTGAGGGCTGTCACAAGACTGGAGGGGCAAAGTCACACATAGTCGCTGCCTCAGTACACAAGCCTCTCTTCGAAAAAGTGCTGATGCATTAGATTCTGGTGCCAGTCAGCTGTATCCTGCCCAAAAAGGGGTCCCTCTGGAACCCCAAACGCAGGTCAAAAGTAGGTCGTGAGAGTTCCACTTCAACGGCTCCGCTGGGCTGCTTGCCACCAATTAACTAAACTAAAGTCGAAATAGAGTTGAGCATCACCGGCATGTCTGAGTCATGAAATCAATCGTCAATACACAGACCAGACAAATACCAAAGAAAAAAAGAAAGAAAGACAATCACTACAAAACTGTAATACAGTGCAATTGAAACGACAGGGTAAAACAATCAGACATACTAAAAACTAACTGGCACATATCACACAGACACATAACAGACTTTCATAGGTTATGTTTGCTTGGTATGTATTTGTGTACCCACTGAGACCCTGTGTCTCATGGAGGTCACATTCTTATCACTTCTTCTTTTGTTTGCAATGTCAGAAACTCCAAACAGATGAGAGGACTGCTGACTAAGGAGAAATCAGATGAAAAATGGCTACATTGTAAATATTTATGCTCATTAAAAATTTAAAGTTATACAGCTTTGAATGGGACTGAATCTGCTTTATCATAGGGATGTGATTCATCACCTTCTCTTCCAAAATGTGATGCCTTTCCTGATATTAACAGTAAAACTTATTCCACCACACTTCATTTGGAAGGTACATTGAATATGAATTGAACATATGATGATACTTGCAGTAATCTTTCCATTGATGAGCGTTGCTCTTTTCCTCTGTTTGGTTATGAGGACAGTGTAGCCGCAAAGAGGACCCATTATACTATATAAGCTCTACTCTAAATAATTTATATATCAGCCAGAAGAGTGCAAGAGGAGGCCACGAGGGGAGTTAAATGGAGTAGACCAAAAGCACATTTACATTCTCAGTCTTGTAATACTGAACAGACAATACAATGCAAAGCAATGCAATACAACACAATACACCACTAGGGTCTAGGGACCCCCAGGGGTCCACAGCACATTGCCAAGCATAAGCCTGTCTAATGGGGAGAAAAATACTAGAGATCAGTATAGAGCCCAATCACATTATGCTCATTACTCTCAGCAGCGTAACATTAGTGACAAATTAGCCTGCATAACACATTACATTAATCTGTCAAAACACTTTCCTTAGGCATTAGCATTAACTGCAAGGAAAATGAATATTAGTTATTATAGGTTACATGAAACAAACACCGTAGGCCTAGATATGACAAAAAAAATCTATTCTTTTAAAACTGCTACTGCAAAGGATTGACATGCCTATTTAAAACTTTTGTGGTATTAGTAAAATATGTTTTTAGAATAAGAGTTCAAAAGCATTTGAAAGAACAAATGATTATAATCTTATATAGTTACATTTTTGTTGTGATTATGAGGGGTCCTTGAAAAAAATTCTGAGTTTGGGATTCAGTCCAAAAAACAAACAAACAAACAAAAAAACTGTGAGAAAAAAGATACCGGTAATCTGCAGTTTACTAATAATGCAATTCATTTTCATTATCTTTCATCTGCAATCAACAGTAAGAAAGGGCTATCAATGTTTAGCTTTAGAGTACAGATAACTTTGTTGAAATATTTGAAGTGGTCCATGACTTTGTTTGCTCTCTATAGTACACATCAGAGTTATCCATTATGGTAGACATTAGGACTGATTACTCACAGGCAGGTGCCTTAATTTCCAGTAACTGTGGTTCATTACTGAATATATCTCAGTGAATGGAGTGGATAATGGGTTGTGCTGATGTTTGGTTCTCACCTAATCAGACCATAATGACTTCATTCCATTAATCCTCAGTAGGAAGAAGGACTCAGCAAGGGCCTGAAAGAGTGGTGAGAACAAAGGGACATAGAGAAATGAATGAAATGTACTGCAATATCCACAGTGTATTGTGTGCACTATGGCAGGTAATGTTATTTATACAGAATTATGCTGCTAACTCACATATCATATACCACAATGTACAGGTGGATCATTTATCTTTAAATAATAATATTATTATGAGTGATGACTGCCCCAGAAACATTATGTTATTAATACTGGTAGAGAACTGGGTCTCCAGGTAGGGGTAAAGGTGTTTATTGTGCAAAATTATTCCTACACATAAACCTCCTGGAGGTTCTGGAATCCAGTTTAGCAGTATTCAGCTGCCACACAGCCCATGGCCAGAAGGAGCCCAACTAAGAGGTTTCTGGGGCTCCGGTGGTATAATGCATAGTGCCTTTATGAAAGATTTAATGGGGTTGTAGATTGTAGGTCAATGCAAAACATGCCTATATATGGCAGACCCTAAGGAGAACCACCCCTAATTCTGCAGGTATAAGACTGTAAAGTCACTAAACTGAAATGGTGAAGGAGCCATATTGCATTTAATTTAAAGCAGCTTTAATAAGCCTTCAATGATGAGAAGATAGCAGCAAACCAAAGAAAGCTTTGTGACTCCATGGAGACCAGTGGTGACATGGAGCACCAGACCTCTGCATGACTGAAGAATGTTATGACCTTTGATATTTTTCTTTTTATGATAACTAACCTATACTAACTAGAACTAACTGTGGTTACTGTTTGCTGAGAATCATCTTTGGCATCGGCCATTGAATGTGAAAAAAATGCAACAAATAAATTATATATTATGCATTCAGTGCACATGTTTATGCCAAAGTTCTTAATGACTTTGTTTACTTCAGAGGCAGCTCACATTATACGTTTATTATTGTGGGAACCCAAAATAGAGACTCAAGAAATTGCTTATCATAAAAAGTATACACTTTCATCTTGACAGAAATGTTTAAGGTGGTAAGCCAAAACGTAATTTCTATGCATCCTATTTTCTTGTTGATTTGACATGTTTTTCTTACCTCAAAGAAATCCCACTTTGTCTATTCCCTCTGTGAGTTAAACAGACAGTCAGAAATGAGGTCTCCAGGGTAACATAAAAGAGGTCCTGCTAACCAAATTTATATTTGCCTTCAGGCAATACAGGCATATTTTAACCTCAAATTGCTCACTATTCTCATGCTTTCACTGAAATCTGATAAGGAAATTGTTTGTGTTCATCTGGCAAGTTGCATTTTCCAGTATTTTGGTAAATTACTTCTCCATATCATTCTCACAGAGCTTTATTCTGATAATAGACCCAAAATATTGATTCAGTTATCCTGCTGTTAATTCCCAGCTTTTGTTTCAACACTGTAGTGTCTCCTTGGCTAATTGTTGTTTTTAAAGGTCATGCCAAATGAATGTTTTGGATGAACGGCTGTGCCATGATTATCACGGGTCTTATCATGGCATACTAAACACGTGTAAATGTCACCAGGGAGAAAACTAGAAGACCCAGGCGCAGCCTAATTTAGGTGATGCCATTCTCTGCTCACATCCTCAGGATCACAAGCTGTGTTACCAAGGGGGCAGGTGGACTTTTCCAAAGCCAAACAACAGGTTGTTAATGTGCATGTTTGTATGTAGTAATATATCAGTGGCAAGAAACTTCACCCTGAGGCTGTGTCAACAACAGGTTACAACTGGTTGTTTGTTTGTTGTATTTTGCACACTTAAAATGGAAACATAAGAAAGATAAAAGAAAGCAACCAGTGCAGAGAGAGCCAGAAAGCCAAATTGGCTTGTTTGAACCATCCACCTTGAGAAATAGAAAACGAAAACTTGCATAATACAAATATTTAAGTGAACATATTGAATGTGGTATAAAGGAGGATAGTAATAATGTAGTAATAATAATATTTATTATCATTTGGACAAGAACATATAATGTAAAGTAACATGTAATAAGAACAATGAATCAAGGCGAGCAGTTAACGGTGGTAACTCATGTTATATTGCCTACGTGAACATGTCTTCTGTTTAACCTTTGCAGTTTTGAGTACAGTGTAAATCAGCCAGTACTCAAAATTTCAATGAAATCTATGATTTCTATGAAATTTGATTTCTAAATCAAATCACGTTCATATAGCTGACACCAATCTCAATTTTATAAGGTATGTCTTGCTAGTCAGGGATCCTTCTAAGTGAAATAATGTATTGTGTACCGGTGATAAAAAGTGGTGAGGGAGGAGGTCATTACTGTTGCTAAAAAAATAAATGTTGGACAGAGGAATAGTAGGCCACAGGGTAAGAAAAAAAATGACCCAGTCTTTCATGCATGGCCTCTGGTGGCCCCAAATACCCTTATTCTTGTTAGACAGTTCTATTCATCAGATTAGTATCCTATGCCACAACACAAGATGTTTCAATGAGCTTTTGGACTTGGACATGTCCCAAAATATTTTTCATTATGTTTTTGCTACTCTAGTCCCAGTAAATGAGTAAAACAGGATGCTATACTACAGTAAGACCATTCTGTGTTTTTACTGTGTGTATCTCTCACTCTCTCTCTCCCTCTCTCTTTCTCTCTCTCCCTCTCTTTAAAGTTTGTTCATTTGTGAGTGTCAGGGCGTATGTGTGTGTTCATGCGCTTGCACGCACACACACACACACACACACACACACTCATGCATGCACACACACACACACACACACACACACACACACACACACACACACACAGTGGAATCTCTATTAGCCCATTGTGTTCAGGAACTGTGTCTGCACAGTGATTCCAGTGTTGCACTGTTGTAAGTCAGTTTGATGAGCGTCATCAGTGACTTCACCTTTGATGTGAAAGGGCAGAAGACAGAGTTATTTTACAGATGAAAGGATTAAGATAATTGCAAAGGGTGGATGTTCCAGTGGCACAAACAGGCAGATGGAAAAAGGAACCTTGCTGATTTATGGCAGCTCAGGGGAATTTACCACAAACCATATATGTGGTTATTGGCTTGCTTACACATGAAAGTAAATAAATATATTTGGACAATGTGCTTGTTTTAATGGTTTGGTTTCACCAGCTGATGGTGGGTTAGGCTGCAATTATATTGTAAACAGTATCTCCTTATGTGAAAGAGTTGATTCAGCTTCACAATGTTGGTTGATGATTGGGAAAAAGTCCTCAAGAAAGTCTGTTAGAGGCTGTAACATGTCTGACATCAGATAACTGATGGCCCAGAAGATGTTTTAGATTTAAGAAATGTAATGCCCTATGCGATATATACCGCACATGCCCTATTTTCAGTAACGTGTGATCCATACTAAAACTCCAGTGGGCGCTCAATCACTTTGTTGTATTTTGTATTTTATCTCTCACTATTCTAGTGACAGTTCTTGGCTCCATTCTACCTCCTACATACTGAACACATGTTGTTCATCAGAATCGATTCAGCTGTAATTTCCCGTGCCACACATTTGCTTGTTTGTAGACACTTTCAGTCAGATTTGTCATAATGCATATTTATAGAAGATCAATCTCCATAGTACCACATCCTGAGAAAGTAAAGCCATGAGATGCTTGTCAACAAACTGGATCACAAACTGCAGGCACTGGGGAGCAGATGAAAATCTTGTCACGTTTTCCCACCAATCTGTGCCAGTCTCCATGGAATCGGTCTGTGTAATTGGGTGAGAAAGTAGCAATGATGAGGAGCAACCAAGGCACAGAGGCCTCGTGTCTGATGATGGTAGATGGTCTGATGATCATGGGAAGGTCATCATAATTCCATAGAAAGCCATGACCTTCATGTGTATGTTTCATTAATAAATACAGGGCTTTGCCTGTGCCACACTGTGGTCTGGCTAGACATGCATGTTATTATGTAGAATCAATTCCTTTATCATCCCCTGCAAATGACGACTGGAAAAAAAACATTACATTTTCACTTTTCTGGACAAATGAAAAAAAAAATCCATATCTGCACTGTTAGCAGAAAGATGGTGTTCACACTAATGTCAGTTCTAGATATGTCGCTAGTACTAGCTGACTTTCGTTAGTCCAATTCTCCACAATTGTTTGACATTTGAAGTGTAGAAAAGTGGGCTAAGCAGAAGGATATGAGCTGATTTCAGCATAGGTCTCATTCTCCCCTCATCATATTGCAGAAAGACAAACCAGATGTGCACTGTATGTGCTGTGGTGTGGAGTTTGTAATGATTTCATCACAAGATGGTAAACATTCTTTACAGTCCTGTAAGACAAATTTGTTAAGTGGATTAATTAGTGAAAACCTATTTATATTCTTATATATTAGTTAATTAAGAAAACCTATTTATATTCTTGACTGAGCAATGAAATGCCTTTCACAGAAAGAGGTCAGGTTAGGCATTATTTTACTTACACTATAGAGTTCCTTTCATTAACACAAATTTGTTTAACTAATGAATTTGACTTTGAAATAATCTCCTGATAATTTGTGTATTAGTCAGCTCACTAATGCCAGCTGTCATTGACAAGTCACTGCTAATCGGTTCTGCAGGACAAGATTCTTCCCTTATGAAAGCATGGAAAAAATGCAATTCAGACTATTAGTTACAGAGGACATTATTGCAAGGCTGCTTTTTCCTGCCCCTACTGCCAGTATTCTTTCACTTCAATAAATACCACTGTGACCATATGACTGCCACAGCAGAGAAAGCTTGCGGCTAGATTAGCTACTACATCTCACAGTTATACTGTGTATCATTCTTCCTTTGCTTTCAAGTTCACATACATGCTGTACCTCACAACGTGCGTTCAGGTTTTCATGCGTTCAGTTTTTCCCCATATCTGTTTCTGCATACCTGACATTTATGCTTCACCGTCCTTCTATGCCTTTCTGCCATTCATCTCCTTGGCTACATTTTATAGTTATGGTGCTGATGTGATGAAATGACATAGGCAGTGCAAGTGACAAGATTGGGCCCCACATGAAACATGAATGCTTTCAATAATTCATAGGCATATGAAAAATGAATCAGGACATCCATGTCCTCACCTCGAGTGGCAGAACTGTCTGGAAATCTAGTGGTGCCAGAGAGGGCATGGTAGTTAGCTCAAAAATGCTTCAGGATAGGATTTTTTATTTTATTTTTGAATCTCACTTTGTTTACTGTCTGTTTTAGCAAGGGAACTCCTGCAGCCAGTAAATTAATAGAGTAAATAGAAAGGATCTCCTCAAGAAATGGGATGATGGTCCCGGGAGTGTTTCCACTGCAGTGGTTGTTCTGATGGTCAGAAATGGGTTGAACTTCCTCCCATGAGAGAAAATCTCTGCTAGACTGGAAAAGCATTCATTGGTCTGTAACAGACTTCAGCTTACTTTTTGTCTGTAAGGCAGCCAACTATCCAATAGTTTTATACAATTTTATACACTTTCTCTAGGCAAGAGAGGTTAAAAAACACATATAAATATTATAAATATATATATAAAAAGTTAAACAAGTTGCAGCTGACCTTTTGTCTAATGAAACATTGCTTTCAGGAAGTCTAGTAATGTATAAAACACAAAGAAATCATAGGTACTGAGAGTAGGTCACAACGTAAATACATTATGAATACATGGGCAATAAGGTTGTACAATTGTAATTTGCTATGGGGTGACTGGTATTTCTAAAACAGTTATGAAATCAAATATATCATTCAATACTGAGGAGCCCTCATCTTCAATGTTCACTGGTAATAGGCCCTTTGTGCTCCCTGGCCCTAGTGTGGCTGCAGCCCCTGAGCTTGCAATAGTTACACTCAAATTGCTGGTAAAATTGTGTGCTGATGAGTACATTTTGTCTTTACCTGCCACTATGGTCAGTAGGCTACATGGTCCATTCGAGCCAGATCAGACTGAATTATCTTTTCCACTGACTGGTATCAGCTCTGCTTGTCTCAACTATATTTTTTTGCGTTTCCATTACAAAAATCCATTTTGGTACCACCTCTGTCAAGGTTCAAGTGAGCATAAGTGATACTAAACCACAACATGTAAATATTTGAGGTTACTGAGTGGTCATTATCATCACTATTAATGTTCTAATCAAACGCTCAGCAGCTAGCTGTCAGTGTTATTTATGATTATCATTATGTTCTAACTGTGCAAATAAGACTAACAATAAGAAAATGTTTGGAAGGTTTTGGGTGACGAGAGAATACGATGTTGAAAGAAGAGAGACATCCTCTTATTCTATTTTTATAGACTTGAGGAAGAGAGACTGAGGGGTTTGAGGGAAAAGAAGGGGAGTTTAATAGAGGAACAATGGAAAAAAAAATGTTGCAGAGAAACACTGGAAGTGTCCTCTGATGAGGAAAAATCCACCTGTGTGCCACGTGACAACTCCAGAGTCAGGAGCACCTGCCTTAATACAACATGCAAAGATACCTAAAAAGAATGTCCACATATGTTGGAGCAGATTGATTTTGTTTGCTCAACAGAAGAACAGTAATTATCCTTTTATTATCATTAACATTAATGTATCAGATACTGCAGCTTTTTCTGTAAACTTTGACCTTTTGTCAAATGTCAGAGGCAACAGACCTCCAAGAACACTGCAACCCATCAGTGAAAAAACAAACGTTGATATCCCCAGGTAAGACAGCACTCTGTTTAAACAGGCATAGATTTAGTAGTATCAGTGTCTCATTATTTTAAACAAAATAGTCAGTCAGGACATGCATTCTTCACTGTAAAGTAAAATGCTCAGTGAAGGAAACTCTAAGACCCTGCATGCTTAAGCAGCAATGACTTTGCTATCTATTATGAGCTTAAACATGGCAAATTCCTAGCACCCAAACACCCTAGGTGGTTTTCTTCCAGTTCTGTATCTCATCAGTGCCACCACAGTGATTCTCATTAGATGCCTCCCACTGTGGACCACCTGCATTCAGGCACCAGATGATATGAAAGGGCTGGTTGGAATCTTATCCAGCGCTCAGACTGTTTACCCCAAATATGGTCCTTTTGAAGGTAATCGAGGTGTTCTGCCGGCGAAACCCTGCACCCTGCCCCAACATGACAAGCCCTGTCAAAGACACCTTGTTACATACTTCTCCATTCCTTGTGATCATAACTTTCAGTGTTTTATGTGAGAGAGGATCCATCACAGTAAACAAAAATGGCAGAAATTGCTATAATACATTTTAGCGACCAGGAATAGTCAATGCAAAGAAATACAGAGGAAAGCTAAAACAAAATGACTTAAAATGACTGGCCGGTAATTAAAAGTGAGGTTGGTTTTAATATGACTGTTAATCTTAATCATGTTTCAGCATGTTTCAGAGATGTTTCAGCCATGTCCACTGAAAACCATTGTTTTCAGAGCCATTTACTTTCATTGAAATACATTAGAAAACTATAGTCCATGGGATGAAGGAAGTTGGAAAGTTTCAATGCATGTTAAATCACATCCAGAGATCATAGGCTTTCAGGAAATATGTAGTTTATGCTGTGAGGTGCTGCACTTTGGTACTGTAATGGCATTAAGGTTGTTTAACCTATGGTGTTGAGTGCACCAAAAGCTGTCTTTCTGAAAGCAATCCACACATTAATGAAAGCAGTGTTCACCTTTGCTGTTCTGTTCGACTCTTCCTTAAGGCAAACCATTCCAAGCTATATTATCACCAGGGGTGTAGTGGGTGTTGGACGCTGGGGTACGGAGTCCCCCCACTTCTTGAAATTTTTTAATATTAGGCACTCATTCATAGCATAATATTGTGAATATCTATCTATCTATCTATCTGCAGCCTGCAGTGAGACTAGTGCACCCAAATATCCTTCCTTTTTTAAACCTATTCGTGGCAGAACAGAACAGACACATGGCTCAGTCATTAATAATTTTGTGGCAGAGAACAAAGGGTCATACCTTGACTTGAATGTATCCAAAACCATTATAGAATTAGAGAATTATACCATTAGAGAATTATAAATATCTGGGTTCTGAATTAGATAACAAAGTACAAACATGCCCAGGCCAATGCAGAGGCTGTCTCCAAGGACATCCAACATCTTTACATCTTGAGGAAAATTCATTATTTTAATATCTATATAATGGACGTCCATGTGTAACAGAATATGATTGAATTAGTCCTTCTCTGTTGTTACATGATACGATAACCTGAATCTCAACACAGCAAATAAGCTTGGTTGTTGTGGTAAAATAGCCAGCAAGGCCATCAGGGTAAATGGTAACACTTTATTTGAAGGTGAGGTCTACATAAGAGTGACATGAGTCTGTCATTAACATGACATGACACATATAATAAACATTAATCTCACTTACATTAATGTTTATGACTTTGTAATGTTTGCACCCCAAACAATGTCAACTTTACAAAAAACGATGAAACTTAATGACAACAGTCTTAAACATTAATGAAGTGCCATCAACGTTCATAATACACGTTATGTCATGCTAATGACAGGTTCATGCCACTCTTATTTAGATGCCTTCAAATAAAGTGTTACTGGGTAAATCAAGCTCAGCTGTCTGACCTTTATGATCACAATGTCTTTATAGGAAAGGTCAGGTCATACAGGACTGCCCTATACTTATGTCTACTAATGGTGTGCTTCTGTTTTCAGGTAGAAGATAGTTCCAACTAACCCAGAGGACTACAAGATTCCTTTGTCTACACTGGAATTAATAGGCTGAATTTGTGCAAATGATCGTGCCACTGATGTACTTATTGTTCTGTACATTGTTCTATCCCTGCCTGTACTAAGTGTTGTGTACATTGTTGTTTGTTGTGATATTTTAAATGCTGGAATGCAACCTATTTTCCCCTGCTATGATAATACATTTGACTTAATTAGTTGTTTTTTTTTTTCAGTTTTTCCCCCTGTTACTGTAGACTGTAGGCTGTAGGCTGTAGGCTGTTGGCTATGTTTCTTTTTCCATTGCATTGATGACATTAAAGCAACACTACATCGTTTTTGGTGTAAAACTAGTGGTAAAACTACCTTAAAGGCACATAATGCCTTCTAAACATTTTCCATAGCCTTATTGATATTGCTAAAACATGCCAATTGACGTTTAATGGCAGTACATGCAGCAGGATCATGCTGGGAAGCTTTTTCTTTTATTTTGTGGTGGCTTCCTATCCTACACCCAGAACTGCACAGCATATATATATATATATACCTATATATAACATCCAAATTAATTTGGTGATGGTACAGAGACAAATAGTCTGACAAATGGATACTTCATATTGTGTTGATAAGTTACATAGAGTTACTTTAACATTTACATGCTTCTTATGTCTTTCCATTCTGCGGATGTAAATTCTTTCACAGGGAAAAAAATGTGACTGTACCTTGGGCTTATTTTTGGTTTTGGCAAAGTATAGTCAAAGAAGCACACAGGTTTTTAGAAATCACTCCATTTGCAGCTGCTTTTTCAATTCTTTTCACTAGCGAAGGGCAAGGCCAAGACATTGTAGAGTAGGCTCTCTCTCTCTCTCCATTTCTCTCTTTGGCCTTTAACCCTCGCCTCTGTTGCCCACATTGGCATATTTGAATAGTTTGGTCAGTAGGAACAGAGAGAGACATATGTGATTTTTTTTTGGAACAGCTCCTCTCAGTATGTGAGACTTAAATGAGAATCTGCTAGATTTTATTTTTTCCAGTCAGTTGGTTTATTTCAGTACCTTCATCCCAGTTTGCTAATAGATTGTGGTGCAGTGCCCTTTTTACTCTGCTTCAAAGAAGTTCTGTTTGTGGTCATGAAAAAAAGGTAGAGCATTGTGGAAGGGTTAAAGAGGTTGCTTTCAAAACATGTATGTCATTCCTCAGGGCAGTTATTTTTTCAATGTCATTTGAACCCTGGCAGTTGAGTTGGCCCCTTGAACCACGGATCTGCCCAAGGTTTCTTCCTATACTAACTACCACAAGGGAGTGTTTCCTTGCCCCTGTTGCTCTTAGGTGTTCCTTACTGTAAAGCACCATGAGAATACTATTGTAAAAGGCACTGTATAAATATAATTTTTAATTGAACTGAATCTCCTTTGCCCTTCCCAATGTTCTATTTTGAGAAATGTTTAATCTTAACAAACATTTCATTACATGTCTGTAAGGCACATTTTTTATTAGATCAACCTGGTGTTCATTGTTGCTTTTATTATGTACTGTAGATTTCTGCTAAATCCTACTTCAAGCTGTGTCAATAAAATTTAGTTTTGTTTTTTTTGTTGTTTTATTTTAACTTTATAGATTAACATCAAGGAAGATTTTCCCCTGAAAGGTATGTGTTACAAGCACAATCATGTGACCTCTTTCCTGAAAAATAAGAACTTTTTTCTATACTACTGTATGTTCTGTATAGAATAAAACCTGGCATTGACTGGGTGCTCAGACTGTAATAAAATCTAGAGCACATAACATCACTAAGCCCTTAAACACATCATTAACCTTCTCAACTCACTGAGGTAATGTCTCTCGCCATGTCAGAGGTGTATGTATTTGGAACTGATACCAGTGTGAGATTTACACATCCTTTCCTGAAGTGTGTTTCATTTCATCTCGTTAATAAACAAGAGCAGGGATGGATCAGCTTCACATTCTGGAATGTTCTCTCGTCTACTCAACCCCAGTCTTCTTTGTGAGACATTCAGATTCTGTCACAGCAAACAGTTACTATAATGTGGCCACTTTGATGCAATGCCCTTTAGAAATTCTGTTTCATTATTTGAAAGTTATCAAGTTTATTGGCATACATGACTTCTACATTAAAAAAGGCCCCAAATGATTACTATTTAGCAGTTATTATTACAGTTTGAACTCTCATTAAGTTATTGACTGCTACATGCCAGTCAAAGATATTGGAAGGACAAAGTGTCAAGTTTATTTATTTCTTTGTTATTTTTATGATTTCTTACCAATACATTGTTTTGTCAGGTACCACTTTTCAAATCCTCCAAAATACTGTAGCATTATTTTTATTTTTTTTAAACGCATTGTCTGATTGTGAGATTACTCAAAACATATGTAAGAATATATGGCATGGTGATGGAGTGGACTGCACAAGAATGTATTCAGCTTTTGTTGTATTCGCGACTCTTGCCTACTGTCATCATTTGTTGCCCTTGTGTTCTGAGCACTGTTTCATGACTGTAATATTTTTAACCCTTACTGGTTAGACCACTATGAGTTATCTATTCAATCAGGTAAATCTCATTACAGTGGAAAGCGTGTTTGTACAGTAGTTGTGTGTGTGTGAGACAAAGAGAGATAGAGAATGAGAGAGAGAGAGATCATGCGTGTGATAGAAAGATAGAAAGACAGATAGCGAGAGATGTAGAATGAAAAGGATGGAAGGTAGTTGTTTGTGTACATGCAATGCTCTACCTCTGAAGAAATGTTTCTTCAAGTGATCCTGCTTTATATACTGATGCTTGCTTTCTTACTCACAATACTGAGTTTTACCTGAATCTCTCCCTTGCCCATCTTGTTATTCTTAGGTTGGGATGTTTGGAAGGCTCTTTTTATTTTAGGGAGCTTTATTTAGCGCTTAATGCACTCTGTTGTTGTTTTCCCTTCTTGCTCTGTGTACACACACACACACACACACACACACACACAATGTTGATTTTGTTTTGCGTATGAATGGTATTTTCCACCTATTATCCCATCCTATCTCTCTGCGCTCCATTTCTCTTTTGTTTGCAAGTGTGTTTTGCTGAAGCATCGATCTTCTTTTGCACTCAAGACATTTTTACATCAGTGTAGTTGACATAAGTCAGGTAGTATATATTGTTCCTAATTCAATCTTGGCTGTCTTTCAAAAGTACTTGAAAAGTACCTTTTCCATATGTACTACTTGACAGGATGACAGTGTTATCTTCTCTTTCTGAATGCATACTGCACAGAATTTACCCTCTTACTGTTAGTCCTGTGCAAATGTTTTTCTAGCTACATATATACATGCTGAGCACTGCATTAGCTGATATGGCCTCAGGTCATTCTATACTCCCAAATAATGTCCATAGAAACCCTACTAAACCCATGTACATTATCCTTGCCAGTGGAACTTAGACACTTTCCCTCACATGGTGTTTTTGCTACACTAAGACACAGATTAACTTTTTCTTAATCTGTGTCAAATACACCTTTTTCCTTGAGCATCTTGTTAATACCCCATCACCTGTCATCTGTGTTCCTGTGTCCTCCTTCCACCCATTTCAAGTTTTCTCTCTCCCCCTTGCTCTCTCTCACTGTCTCTCCCATACATTCTTAGGTATGAAATATGTTTAATTATTATTCATCATTATTTCTAATTATTCACAAACTAAGCGTCATAATAATCAAATCAAACCCCAAAACATCTCACTAATCATAAGCACTAATCACACAGCACTCCTATCCTACCCACAGAACTCCTCTCAGCATCTGTGTGTAGACTGTGGGGGACCATTCAAATCAAGTGGGGCCATCCTTTTTCGGTGGTTGTTTAATTCCCTCTGTTTTTGTCCCTGGTTCTGAGGGGAATTTTAGTTTGAATATCCAGCAATTTCCTCTGCGCTGTGGGTTCATTACATGGTTCATGAATAGATTAACAACACAGTTGTTATTGCTGGCCTTTGTCATGATTTCCTCTTTCACGACACGTGTTGTATTAACATTCTATTCAAGCGTTTGAAAAGAGAAAAAACATTTCATTTCACCCCACCGACTATCCTGTGCTGCTTTTAAAAAGGTGGGTTAATATTATTTATTTGTTTTATTTGTTCCTCAAAAAAGATCAAACAGACAGTACAGATAATAAGATGTGGTGGTGTGGAGATGTACACACTCATCAAGTCAAAGGAATGAGACAGGTTTATCTGATTTTAAAGTTGCCTTCCCTGGTTCATTTGCCTTGCTACTCTTTTAATGAGGGGGAGGAGAGGTCTCAGAAAATATGTAGAGCCATCTCCTGTGCCAAGACTTTAAATAGAAATACATTTTATTTATTTATTTATTTATTTATTTATTTATTTATTTATTTATGACTTCCCTTTTACTCCCCCTCATTCACCCCTCCATCAGTTTCCATTTATTGCTTTTTGTTGTCAAGAAGAAATGCTTTTGAAATGGAAATGCATTTCCTGAAAACAATGCCACTGTTTGAGCTCCCTCTGATTACTGTCTCGTGTTTCTCCTGCCCCTTGCTAAGTGATGTCGCCAATTTCCGCCCATCACGTAGAAACTGCAGCGATCTCTTAGAGCCATTAACATAAACATCTAATGGAATTTTAAGTGCTCTTTAGACTCACATACCAAAGAGGAAAATGTACACAGTGTGCTTGAACGTACACGTGGGGTATGTAAAAATTAGATTTGAAATATGTGAAATATGTGTAGACTTCAAATTATTGCACTACTTTTGTGTGAGTGTGGGTAGGATAGCTGGAAAATGTATGAATGTACACAAGATTATTATTACTGATCATGTTTACTTGTTTAAGGTTAGTAGTATATATATATATATATATAAAATTATGGCATTCCTTATTGAATAATGATTGTTGTGAGATAAACTGAGTGTGTGGCACAAGGCAATCTTATGATGATAAGTCTCCTTATCATCTAGAGAGAGAGAGAGAAAGAGGAGGAAAGTACTGCAAAGCAAGAAATGATATTTCCCTTGCTTGTAAGAATATAGGTAAACTGGATTGCTAAAGCCCTTGCTTCCCATGCATTCACACATCTTACACAGCTTTCACACAGCAAAGTAGGTGAGAGATAAGTGTGAGGACCTGTGAGGGGGAGACAGGTTCACACAAAGACTGAAATGACAGCTTCCAACTAGTCCCTCTGCAAGCTCACACCTAACAAGTCCAATGTGTGACACACTCTTCACTGCATTCTACACACTGATACCGCACTCCGAGTAGAACTGAGCAAACAATACAAGTGATCATGCTACTACCACTGCAACCATAGGAGATAGACCTGTATATTTTTACCTGCCTTTCTATTCTAAATGTAGCCTATCTCTAAACATTACAAAGCCTCAAGCTTTGATATATGGCTTAAAGGGATACAGTGCCATTTATGGACTAATTAATTTTCCACCTCCCCTCGAGTTAAAGAATTGAGTTTTACCTTTCTCCAGTTCATCCAGCTGTTCTCTGAGTCACACTTTTAGCTCTCGCCTAGCGCAGATCATTGAATCAGATTAGGATCTTGCTCAAAAGTGACTACGAATTCTGATATCTTTCCTAATCAAAACTTGACTCTTCTGTAGTTGCAAAGAGCACTAAGACTAATGGAAAATAAATTGTGGCATTTTTTTAAGGCTGATATGACATGGATCATTGCTGTCATTCATCAAGTAACTTTGCAACCTACCATGCAATCAGTGACTTGCACTATTTTGACACATAGAAGGACTATCTTCAGATGTGGGTTTCTGTGTGTTTGGGTGCTGTGAACAGTGCTGTACATGAACAGCTTAATGGTTTCGGGTTCAACTTTGGCATAGCTCCTGATTTCTTTTTCTCTCAAAGAGGCAACGGGGTTGAGGGCTAAACATTAATATCTCAATATTGAGTCATATTGAAAGGAGGAGACTGGGATGCAGACTGATGTAGAAATTGTTGCTGATGTGTCTGTTCCTGAAGTTAAGTAAATGAATTTCCCTCCCCTAGCTTCACCAGAACATCTTTTTTCTGTTTGTGGAGATAATTTTCCAGTAAACAGCTTTGTGTTGCATGCAATTCCCTGTCTTTATTTCGATATGTGCAACATGCGCAATAATCTCTGTTTTACTGGCAGTAGGTAGATGTGATGTAGCAGAGGCTGGACTTGAGTTATGAGAACAGCTTTGGCAGAGTGCGCTCTTGCACAAAACTCTTTACTGTCTTTTGCTGTGCTTCAGATCATTGTCATGCAATGTATTACACAACACAACACTGCACTAGCCCTCATCCTTAGACACAGGCATTCCAGCACCATGGCCAGCAACCAAGCCCAACATGCTCAGTTTTATTAGCATTCCTAATTAAGCATCCAGAACCACATTTAAATATGCTCACTCTCTAGCTCTCTCTCTCTGTCTGTCTCTCTCTGTCTTTGTCTGTGTGTGTGTGTGTCTGTGTGTGTGTGTGTGTTGTATGTGTGTATGTTAAATTCTATGTCTACATATATATTGTGTGTGTGTTTGGGTTCTTCTTTTCTATGTCTATTTTCTATATATATATATATATATATATATATTATCTGTGTGTGTGTGTGTGCATGCTCTTGGCTCTCCTCTCTTTTCAACTGTGTTGTAGCATTAGCATACACCCACAACTATTCAGTGGCGAGAAGTAAATTAAATTAACCAGTGGAGCTGAGACCCAAAATTCCTGTGACATTCTCCTAAATGCACTTAACTGTGTCAGTGTGAGTTTTTCTTTCATGAATATAATTTTGTTCCCATATAGCACGTGGGCTGCGTAACACAATAACTCATGTGTAAAAGGTCCAACATGAATAATACAACAACCCCCCCCTTGCCCGCCATCCTGACTCAAATGATGAAAGACATCTCAGGCACTATTTCTCTTCAGCTTCTCTGTGGCCCCTGGTGCTCCTGAGACAGAAATATGATCAGGTTAGGAGGACTTCATTTCCCACACACAGCAGCTGATACTGTACGGAGAACGCTGCCTTTTTCCACTGAGGGCTGAAGGAACGTTATTGATGACTCCAGCATTAATCGCATGTTATTGATGGCCAGTCATTAAGTCCATTCAGTGCGACTTCACATATAGTCACTTAGCTCTTAGTTCTTTTTAAGGCAACTACCTTGGGATTATAAAATCTACTGCCCCTCCACCATAACATTGTTTATTATTCAATGCGTGGAATGCCAGATGTCAGACTCAGGCTTGCTATTTCTCTAGACCTAAAGGGCATTTACATCTATTTACTGAACTGATGATTTTACAGTGTTGAGAGCAAATAACTGTTTTGGGTCAGAATATATTTAGATCTTTCATGTACAGAGTAAGATTTGAAATCATGACCTTGGTGTTTTAGGCACCTGTCCTACCAACTGCAGCTTAAGAAGTGTATGCTAATGTAAGCCTATTCTACGGGGTGGCCTAATTGTCCCTTGGCACAATTTCCAATTACCATGTAAATACAAAGTGTTCTGCTCTGGTTGGATATTTAAGCAAAGCACAAAGACATAGTCTTATTATCAGACCTCCCATGCCTTGTATGTAGCCATATCTATTTCAGGTATGCTATGCAGTAAGTTTGACAATTATCTTGTTTGATTGATTTGTTGACTATTCGATTATTACTAGGATTACCTTAGGACTACTGTTCTATTGATCGTACGATAATTTTGGTTACAATAAACTGTTAACCGTAGTATTACCTTATTGCATCAGATCTCATTTGTCTTGGTTCGGGGACCCCCATGGGTTCGCAGCCCATTGCCAGCGGGTCCGTGAAAAAGTTAGCTACAAAACAGCTTCTAGAATCTAATAGAACAAATAAGCCTGTAGGGTTCTTGGATTTTTTTTCTGCTCCATGAGGGGTCCCTGGTCCAATAAAGTTTGAGACCTGCCTTATTGAGATAGCTTTTCTAGTTTGCCTAAGTGCCTAGGAGTGTAGTCTGAGATTCTTTAAGTTTCTAGACTTATAGCTATATAGTGAGTTTCACTGGGTGCTAATCCACACTCTAGCCTCTGAGGGGAATAGAAAAGATTGAATATTACGTCCTGCAACAGCTAGGTGTGACTAGGAAGTTCTGGACCTCTGAGCATTTCAACGCAGGCACCGGGCCCACATGCTATGTAGTTTTGTTGGATAGCCTTTATACCTTTATTTCCTATCACTGAACTATTTTGCCAGATTCAGTTATGTTTGAACAGAACTTAATTCTTATGAGGTGTGCTACTGATCATGGTTAATTTCCACCTAGTGATTATTTTCTAAATTGGAGTCAGATTGGTTAAAATTAATATCTCACCTAAATCTCATCTAAAGCTCCAGAAAGACAGAACACACATTTGAGGGACAAGGCACAGGCCTTCTGTCTTTTCTCAACACTAATCACTATTTTTCAGCTTGTGTTTCAAAAATTCAACAATATTAAGGTGTTATTAAAATGAAGCATCTGAAATGATATGTAAAATGGCAGTGTGTTTCTGGAAAACACACTGCCATTTGTGAAATGCCAAACTGGTGGCTATATTTGACAGCAACCTGAAAATTGGCAGTTTAACTGTAAAAAAAATGAAAGAGCTTTAATTACATCTGAAATAGTGCATTAACCATCTGTTGACAGTAATGTGTTAATTGGATGTTTGAAGCAGGCCACTGAGATGCCTACATGACAAGAAATTCTCCCTGAAAAAATAAATGAGCTCAATTATGAACTCTAAAAATCTCCTGGGCCTCACAGCGTCTTGGTGCTCCTGACATTCTGAGTCACCAAATGCGATATATTATATCTGATCGCGCTGTTGATATGCAGAGTGATTAGATTAATCAGAAAATTGTGAACATTACCTGCACTCAGTGAGTTAATTTCAGACAATAAAAAGGTGTTTTTGTTGTTGTTTTTTCAAGTGGATATAATCAAAGCAAGACAAAAACAAAGCTGTGTTGGATTGGTGACTGGAATGATATCAGGCCAGAATAAACATGCCAGAATTTTAGAAGATTTTCTGTTTTCATTTTCTGTTTTCATTTAATTTTATTTTTTATGGTGTTTTTGTTAAGATTAATGGTTTGCTTTGTTTCTCTGTCCAGAATAGTACTCCACTGGTCTCTAAATATTGCGTTTTTATCACCACGGAAACCAAATGCAAAAGAGGCAGAATCTGAGATTTCCTCCAGTGTTAGATTCTTGGATTCTCAGTTTAATGCTTTCACTTGAAAGCATCCACTATGCACACAACAAAGCAATTTAGTTTGGAAGTCATTTTGAAATTACAGTTGTCCACTAGATTTATTCGGAGCGAATCATCACACTCCAGAAAAAGGATGCCATGGATGAAAACGCCTCCTGAAATCTAAACATTCAAAAGCTAAAAGCAATGACAGATTTAGTTGACTTTGACAGAAAGAGAGCTTTTGTCCAAAAAGATCAATCATGTTGCTCTGCCTCAAAAGAGTGGAAATGTATGACATTGGACATGGCATTTTGAGTAATTCACATATACCAATGCAAAAGCTGCATTCAGCTTGCAATATTTTTTATACTCTAGAATGTAGAATACACATACTCCACATAATGTCTTTTCACAAGTCCATTTTCAAATATTTGTCGGTCCTTTAATGTAAGGTTGAACAACGGCATAATTACAAATAATTACATAATTACAGTTTTTATTGATATAGACTATATGTTTTCCATATTGTTCAAGCATAATGTTTTATTCATAAAAAGCCACATGGAGAGAGAAACACATGGTAGCAATAATAACCATTATTGATCAGCCAATCAAGAAGCCCAATCTTTTTGTTCACGCTCCATGGCCTTCTGGTGTGATGATGGATGAAAAGAAATTAAATCTTAATACCCATGCAAAAGAAGGAATGGGTTGTAGAGAGGGAGCGAGAGTGGTTAAGGAGAATCCCACACAGCTCTTGGGTGTCTGCTTTCCCTTTAGCTCAGTAGATGAACATGGTCACCTGAGATGCAGAAATGAGGAATGACTTGGTAATGACGGTAGTGTGCAGAGAGTCATCTAAGTAAATTGGAATACTCATGGTGGCAACAAAATGAGTGCAAAATCCCACAGCAAAGTTATTTCCAGTTGCTGTGTTATATTTTACAGCAGGAAAGTTTCTCCCTATTGACATGACATCAGTTCAGACTAACAAGCATTAATTCTGGTTTAAATGAGACATAAATGAGAAATTATCAGATCTATACAATTAATTAGCTATTCTGTTTGATTCCACACCATATCTCTGAAAAATTACGGTCAAACATTTGGAATTACAACCCTTTTCAAAGACCATCAAACAACTGTTTGGTCTGTTGTGCAATAACAATAAAGTGCGTATATAAAAACTATACCATCACAAGCCCATCACGTTTTAAAATGAGCCACTGTGCTCATTCCTTATTAGCATCAAGAAACAAGATCCTGTCATGAGCCGTGCACAGAAACCAGCAAGACTAGACCCGTTGCAGAATATCCACCTCCATACCACCGTATAGGTCTGTTTCTCTTTCAGTGGATCACAATATTTACTAATGGTGCCTAGACAACAAGCTATTTTTGCAACCATGGGGCCAAGGAACATGCTGTTCTGTAAATAAATTGCTTTATTTTCTTTGAGAGGGTAGGGGGCATTGGTTGGAATCAAATTATGGTGTATTATTTACAAACTGTCTGCTAGTTTCAATACTATACTTCTACAGTGTACCAAGCCTTTTTAAAATGAACTTTTTTTTTTTTGTTATTATCTTCATGTGTCAATACATCTGTTCTAGATGGGCTAGTGGTTTGTCTACAGATTATGAGCAGAGCAGCAAGAAAGGCTTTGACATTATGCACACCTTAAAGCTTGCAGTCTGCTTCAGTGTGTGAAACAGACTAAAAACAGATCAGGATTTTGTCATGCAAGCTGAGTGATAACCTCCCCAGTTATGTCTTGCCTTTGTGCACTAGGTACCTCACCTATCTGGGAACAAATATAGCTAACATTTATATTTTGTTCGTAATATTCATGTTGATGTTATATTCATATATATTCATATTGATGTATGTGTGGCCAAAACAAGATTACACAATGTGTACACGTTTATTTATTTTTCCACAAGACAAAGTTGTATGAATAAAAGTGCACTCCTATTGCCAGATAATTTCCATAAAATCTGTATATTTATGCAAGTGTGTCTACCAGGACTGTGCTGGGGTCTTTAGTGGGATCTTTTCTCCCCCTTCCTCAGGCAGCTTTGCCTTCACCTGAGTCATCCTGTCTGGATATAAGTGTGAATCTACATCACAAATGTATCATGCTCTCTAGCTGCCAGATTAGAAAAATAATTTTGCTGTCTTATTTAGCCAGTCATTCTTTGAAACACACGCACACACTTACACACACACGCACATACACACACGCACACACACACACACACACACACACACACACACACACACACACACACCAACCAGCAAACAAACAAACACTCAAACCAACATCATAGCCTCTTTTAAGTGCACTAGTAGGCCTACCAAAAGCAAAGCAGGTGACCTGGGTCATCGGCTGCCGACAGCTGAATCATTGTTGTTGATGTTTCTGCCCTTACTAATGAAAGTCACCCTGAGGTAAAATCCACTCCCTCAAGTCCTGTACATTTGTCACTGCTCCTGAAAAACTCATTCACCTTCCATTTTCTACCCTCTTTCTCAAAACCTATAAAATGGACCTTGGTATTGAGTCAGAGAATGGAGGGGTGAAGATCTCATATCCTGTTTGGTGCCATTGCTAGAATTAAGGCACCTATAAAAACAACGTTGTGTTGGTTAGTGTGTTACAGTAAGAAAAGCTGTCTGGTGTCACATAAATGGCTGCACAGTATCCTCCCTGGGTTAGACTCAAAAGAACATACATTTTGCCTCCTTTGAACCTTGGGAGAGGTTTTTGTGGATAAAGACGGTCACAGAAATGCAACCATTCCCTTACAGTATATATTTTTCCAGTATATATACTTTTCCATACATAATCTGTGAGTGTGTGTATGTATGTGTGCGCATGTGTGTGTGTGTGTGTGTTGAGTGACTGGTGAGGTGATTCAGATGAAAATGTAGGAGGTAGTATTCCTCTACAGAGTGCTCACAACCCTTGTGTTGTCAGTGTGTCACAGTAGATAAGATATGACAAAGTGTGGACGGTGCTTTTGTTTGCTTTTTTCCCCTGCCCCTCTGACAGAGGGTCAGTGGCAGCTTCTAAGCCCAGATGGTGAGGAGGGAAACAGTAGGAAGTGCTCACCAAATGACCTCTTTGTCTGAGTCACGAAAGACATTTCAGCCCTCAAGTTATTATGTAAGCCAAAGCGGAGCAAAGACATGCAAATGAAAGCAAGAGTAATGCACCTTTCAAAGTTCACCTTTCTGCCATGATTTAGCAAAAAATAGAGTGTTAAGGAAAAGTGATTTTCAAATGTGGGTTTGTAGTGTCCTGATATCTTTCACCGTTACTGCTCCTAAGGCCTCTTCCTGATTCTTTTTTCACTTAGCAAAGTTATTCAGAAGGAAAGAAAATCCTCCTTTATCTAAGTTCGATAAAACTTTTTCTCAGGTCATAGCTGGGGACAAAATAAGGTAATCACACGTTATGTCTTATCAGAAGATTTAATGTGAAAGCGCTGCAAATAGAGACAGAGAGAAAGGCTATCTGTAGGTCAACCACAGAGAGACTTCATTATTTTGCCTGGGCTTATCAGCCCGCCCACATGTAGACAAAGCTACTTTTACATTTAATATTTTTGTTTAAACTTGTGCCCTAGACAGCCAATTGTCTACATCATAATTACAAAGTATGCTATCTGGTTTACCTGGCCATATTAAAAAAACCCTGAGCCATAACGCTTTCAGGCAAAGCGACACAACCCAAAAATGTGCTGGTCCTTAGCCTCTGTCATTTAAGGATTCAAGTGACGTTACAAAGTGTATATTACTACTACCCTTGATTCTGTAACCTAATTTGAGAAGACAGGCTGACATAACAATAGGCTAAATTCATACTTATGAGCACTGGAGAGGCGGCATCCACGGCTGCCAAGTTTTATCTCATCTGTCTTCAGAGGGAAAGATATCTGAAAAGTGCTCACATGAATTGCATTCATACAGTAATTGTTTCTTCAATGTCTCATGCTGACATTACAGTAGATGCCAATTACTTGGTTGTATACCACAGGATAACTGGGTTGGTACTGTGTTTGCATTCAGAGCAAGACATGAATGAAATATACATTATGTTTGTCAAATTACCTGACTGTGTGAACGATCACATTGGCAAATTGCATTAATGCTTCAACAGACAGTCCACGAATTTGTTTCAAGAGACCTTTATTTCATAGTTGACTGAGACATGTGTGTGGGTTTCAGTGGTGGATGGAGGCATTGTATATTGAGTGTTGGTTCTGATAAGGGTGCTGAAATGCCCCAACAGATTGCCTATTAAGTGATAAGGGGGAGAAATGGGCCCTTTCAGCAATGGATTCACAAGCACAGCAGACAAATACCATGTTAGTGATAAGATGTGGTGGCATCAAGGCTGACATTTAATAAGGTACACACAGCCTTCACATTCACAATAATGCAATCAGGCTCATCCACGCATGCATATATTCACGTATGTCTAGTGAAGAGAGGTCAAACCCCTGGAGATGTTATTTTTCACCATGTGAATGACACAAAAGATATATATGATGAGGGACGACTTAAAAGGGCTGTTTGTGTCTATCTTGAACACGATATGATAGGAGAAAAGAAATCCACTGTGCATGATACATAGCACACATTTAAATTATAGCAAAGCACTGTGCCTGTTGTCTGTTTATGCTAATGAGATGAGATGAAAGTCATTAATAATAGTCATACTCAGTGTTGTTTTATGAATTTATTTTGTCAGTGTATCAGTGAAGCAAATCCATCACTGTAGTATGTTTATGGAATGCCTCTCTACAGTTACTTTGGTCTACAATTGTTTTTGTAAAGTTTTCATGCTGGCTTTGTTGGAATTCTCCATGAATTATTTTACTATTTTACACAAACAACACACATAGACCTACACATTCCACACACATTCTCTGTCCCTTATACACTCTCTAACAGGCACACACATATACACTATTTCTCTCATTCGCTCTCTTTCATACACACATTCACACACATACATACACATACACACTCACACACACACACACACAATAACACACACGCAAGCACACACAGAGCGCAACAAAGACACGGCACCATCAACACTGTGAAGAAGTGACGGCTGCAGTGCCCACATGGTCTTTCAGGCTTGAACTGAAGAACTGAGGAAGACAATCAGATGAGAAGGAAATAGCAGAGCCAAATGCCTGCAGTCTTTTACTCTCATCTCCACCTCCTCAGCTCTTTGCTTCTTGCTTTAGCTCAGGGTACAACTCTGATGTCTCTGTCTTGGCCTCTGTCTGGTTATTACTAAGACAGTAACGGGAGAGCTGTCTTTGTTTCTCCTGCAGAGACCTGAGTGTCACTGTCATTGCAATACCAAGAAAGTGCAGGCATGCAATACAAGCTATTTTTTACATCACGTCTACAAAACAAGAGAAGTGAACAATAGATAAAGTCATGTGTTGCGCTGAGTGATGAAATTATGAAAAGTTTCTTGCAGTTGTTGCAAATGAGGCACAATAAATCATGTCTGTTTTGGCATTTGCCTCTTTGTTCTAAAATGCTGTGTTATGTTTGCTTCCGATGTGATACATCAAGCAAAACCCTTTAAGCAGCTGTACTCAGCTCTTTGTTATGCCTTAAACATCGACACAACCACAAAAACCTGCAATCTTACCATTTTTTCACCCAAGATATAATGTACATAGTGCCCTCATACATCTGAGATATCTGTCATATCGTTGTCAAGAGGGATACTTTTTGACAATAACAATGCAATGAGACTGAGACTGAGAGAGAGAAAGAGAGAGAGATGAGACGAGGGGGCACAGTTAGAGAAAAGGGTGCAGAGAGAAAGTAAAGGCATTGGCTGCTAATGGTGCTTTGCAGTACTAAATGGACAGCATTAATGGTTGGATGACATCTGATGCAATTAAAATAGCATGTTTTGAAATCGGCATTTGTGTGTCTAATTACTGGTGCTGCGCTAATTGTGTTAATTAATCAACCTGACAAAACCAGATGTCAAATTCAAAAATGCCCACATATCTACACAAGTAAACTGACTTTTCAAAAAGGTGTCAAATGTTCAATTACATCAAAATGATTAGGACACCTAACATTTACTGGTATTTATATCGACTTTTACAATGGCATACACAAAACAATACTCTCTATTAAAAGCATTATAAGCAATACCTTCATAGAAGCAATACTTTCATAGAAGCATTATAACCATTCTATTTCATTCCCAAACTACACACAGTAAGTTTATACCCTATCAAACAACCAGATGAACTAACAATAAGGGTCCATTTGGAATGATGAACCCTGTAGGAACAACTATGACACTAATAATCAAACCCTCTTGAAACTGCCTACAGGAACTTATAAAGGAACTCTACTGACACAAAAAAACTAACTTGATGTTCAATGCAGACATATTTCAAGGTCTTACAGTAAACAATGGTATCTATGGAGGACCATTATGGGCACAGTTTTAGCCCCTACAGCAGCAGATATAAATAAACTTTTATTTGGACTCTCACAATGAGAACTGCAGAAGGAAAGTCACTGGATAGGCACTGGACACCCTGATCCATGTGTGTGAGCCCAGTTCTTGACCTCACCCTGGGGAGCAGAGAATCCACAGAGACTCTTCGCCTGTAGAATGTGTCCTAAAAACCACAGAGGTCTATCTGTCACAGTGAGTAGCTGGGAAGGCAGGTTATCCTCTATGTGTGTGTTTGTTTGTGTGTGTGTGTGTGTGTGTTTGTGTGTGTGTGTGTGTGTGTGTGTGTGTGTGTGTGTGTGTGTGTGTGTGTGTGTGAACTGACACTAAGAGGACGAACAAACTTCTCTGTATCCAGGCATTCCGTTGAGAATGAGCCAAATAGATTAGTCCAGACTGACTAATAGCTCAGATCTCACAGTGGAACAATTCCTGCCTGGCAGCCATTGGCTGCTCATTCAACCATTGGATTTTTCCTCCCCAAGTCTCAGACCTGACTAAGCGATGAGAAATGATCATTGCAAGGTCCTATTGACCCAGGGGGAACACGGTAGTGTTTCCTCAAGCAAGCTTAAAAAAAAATCTTGTCTGTCTTCCGTAAAATATTAGTGACCAAAAAAAAACATTAACTTGATAGCTTTTTCATAGATAGCAGTCTAAACGTACTTTATAAATAGATGAAGCATATCGGCTGCTCAGGCTGTCTGATGATAGTGAGAATAATATCCAAAGCTAATAGGTTATGCATTACATGTGCCGGCATATCTTGTCTACATTACCCCTGTTAAATACAATAGCCCTTTCAAAAAACTTTTACTTCAGCACCCTTTTGCCCATTCACTGAAAGATACCTCCGTATCTCCTAGCACAACTAAGGATTCAGCACATGACAGTACTCCATATTTCCATCAGTATAGCTGCTGAGCGTGTGTGAGTGCGAGTGTGACACAGGGCAGCTAAAGACAACCATGAACCTTATTTCATACCCGACACTGCATATACTGTACATGCTGACCGGTCAGGGCCGTGGGCTACAGTTACAGATGACAAATTGCAGTTGTGGGACAAATAATGACTGACATTTTCTCTGATGACTTCACCAGGCTGTGACCATTATGGGATCTTTCCCTCTGGTGTGATCGGTTCTGCCATTTGACTCCAGGGTGGTAGCGTCTTGCTGCCTGTGGTAAGGTCACAGATGTATGATGTGGCTATTCGACTGTAGGAAATGTGTTGAAAATGTTCTTAATGAGAGGTT
Organism: Tenualosa thibaudeaui; assembly: GCA_027481765.1. Classification (NCBI taxonomy): domain Eukaryota; kingdom Metazoa; phylum Chordata; class Actinopteri; order Clupeiformes; family Clupeidae; genus Tenualosa; species Tenualosa thibaudeaui. The sequence goes on along the minus strand of JAIFZK010000006.1, from coordinate 10,491,801 downwards.
TGTAACATCTGTCAAACACAGCCACCATATGGTTCAACCCCCTCCTTTCAATGTGTGTCAGACATGGAAGAAGACCAGCCAGAAGAAATTTTGGTCTCTGTGTTGAAATTTCCTGATCGGTTACAGCCAATTACTGATTACAGACCTTTGACTGGTAAGACTTCAAAAAGAAATGCTACTATTATTATTATTGTACTTATTATTACTATTATATATTTGCTGTCTCTGATAGTGTTATTCTTTGAAAATTATATGGTATTTTAACAAATCCATGAGAGAAATACTTTCTGATACAATGCTATTTATTTCCATTTTTGGGTAAAAAAGAAAAAAAAATTATGTTCCTTTTTGAATAGATTACATCTGGAAGAAAGCCCAGCACTAATTATAATATTTTACTTTCCAGTGGCTCTGACAGGACCCTTGTGGGGCTCAGCAACACAATATGGAGATGAGCTGGCTGCTCTCAGCCTCTCGCGCTGATGAGATATAATCAGACTGATTATGAATGCCACCCCAGGAAATGGGAAGGACCTGATGGTCGTGTTTTGGGTCAGCCCAAGCCCACACTCAAGTGCAGCTTCACACAGATTGTTTAAAGGCTCAGGAAGTCATACTGGACGACAGAGTCAACATGAATATGACTTTGAGATGGGTATGAGTAACGCATTCATTTGTCTCCTTAAGTTGTGATCATCATTAAGTACACTCACTGAAGCAAATACATATGATTACTAGTGTCATACTGCACTGCAGCTTAAACCCATAAACTCACTGACTGATTGATAAAAATTTCCTTAGATTACACTTCTTGCAAAGGTTCTTTTTAAAAGAATTTGAGCCTACTTATTTAGCACTTTAACATATCCAAAGCCACTTACATTTATCAGTTCCCTCAGGACTAGTCTCCCCTGGAGCTCAGGGTTGAGCCTTGCTCAGGGGCTCATTGGTGGCAGCCAGTCAGGCAACAAGCATGCTAGCCTGACTCCATAAGCACTATACTGCCACCACCACCCCTTTCAAAGAACCCAAGGTTCTACATTTAGTTGTTTTATGACAGTAATGACATGTCCTGGAATTATGCTGTGAAAAAACAAAGTGGGAAAGCAAGGTAAGTGCTCCAGTCCATATACCAGTTTTCCCATTGTTGTAGATGTGCCCATGAGCAGCACTCCTATTTTCACTGACTTGTGAAAATAGCTTCAGTGATCTCTCTTTTAGTTTTTAGTAGATGCAGGTTTATTCCATTTTTGGTGGAAAAACACAAGACACAAGATAGTGTAGTAGAATGTTATTGTCTATAGTAAAATTCTGCATGTTGCTTTCAAACAGTCTTTTTTTCTCCAGACTGCCGATGCATCTAAATACTTGTCGTCCACCTAATTAACATGGCAATTCAATGAAGAATTAACAAGCCATAATCCTGTCCTGCTTGTAGTGATATGGCTGTTTCCACGGAGAACTGCTAATACCATTAGTCTTGCCATAGATGGATTCTTCAAGTCCGCCTTAATACATTGCATTATTGCAGTGGTCATTAATTTAGATGCAACTAAAAGAAAACAACCAAAGCTAAGTAATTTAGGGTGATGGTGGTGGTGGAGAGCTGTCTAATGAATGAGGTTACTCAAGAACAACATTTTTATCTAAATTCTCTACTTTCAGTAAGATACAAAGAAGCAAAGATACAAAAGCAAATCTGAGCCATTGGCACTTACCTGTAACCTTACCATTAGATCCTTCAGCCATCAGAACAGGCTACTCAGCACTTACGTCCGTTCCACCTTCACATCCAAGTGACACTTCAGGGGCCCTTTCCATTAACACTTCCTTGGCAACCTCTGTCTTGCTTGACCTGCTTAATGTGATTACTTTGACAGAGACTTTTAGTGATGACATAAGACTCATAACTTAGATCTGTATAGTTATTTAGTTTGTTTGTGTTTTTTAAGATACATTTTGTCTGGTTCCTACCAAGAACTTGCTCAAGTGTTTGTCTTCTTGCTAATGCTGCAATATGTCACTGATGTCTCCAGCTTGTATTCTCAAACTCAGCACAATGTGATCAAGCTGTGTTACAGTTTGTTTACTGAGATATATATTGTGGCACTTCTGGGCGTTCCCAGAGACAGAACGAGACTGAGCCAGACAACTTCCCCATGCAGATAACACCAAAGCCCAGAGTGTGTTGACTTGACTCTGTAAAGAAACTGACCACTATGCAGAAAATGTTTTTAGTGCTTATAGCACTGATACCATCTTCCAATTAATTTTTAGGGTATATGGTCATGCGGATACAAAAAAAACACTGCACATCCACTGTTGCACATCCAAAACATATTGCCAAACATTTGATCTATCCCATTGGTATCTGTAAGATGCAACCTACAGTACATTTATTTTTTGACCAAAAATTTAAATTCATGCTCTAAACTAGAAAAGCACTGAGAGCACAGCCCTCTGCCAAGGCAATATAGGGTCACTGACACAATACAGATGGTGTTCTGGATCATCACCACAATGTAATCATCTGTTCCTTGTCCTAACACCCACGTTGTCCGAATATTTTATCTAAATCCGCGCAGTACTTTTTGAGTAATTTTGCACACAGACAAAAAAGATAGACAAACGCCAGTGAAAACACTGGCAACTGACAAAAATGTTATTTTGTTTTTAACCAACAATTTCTGTAGTAATTCTTTTTCAGTGGATATAGATGTGAGGAGAATGTAGGTGTGTAAACAAACTATTGCCTGCCTATTGGTGCCACCTATGCTTTGATGTTATAAATGCAGCAGACTATATGTTTATATAGCTGGATTTGCACACACGTCTGAGTAGTTACACCTGTCTTTTGGTTGAATGGTTAAAACGTTTTTAAAAATTCATTTGGCAGTGGTGTGTGAACCGTACTGAGTAAAAATAGAACTATGGAATCCTGAAGGACCTTTTTCAGCAGTGACACTCCGGGTGTCACTGTCTACTCCAGTGAACCAAGAACACATGACATGGAGAGAAATGAGAGAAAATACAATATCTGGCCATTGTCTTTCATGCACAGGAAAACTCAGACAAAGAAAACCGATAGCAAATCAAAGACCCAAAACCGTCTCTGTTTTGAAAGACACAGGGAGAAATGATGGCATCTAATAAGCAAATCATATACTATCCCTGTCTGCGCAATGAACACATTCACAACATTTAACATAACTGTCTGAGCCATGTCATATGTACAGTAATTAAACACTGAGAGAGTGAGAGTAGATCTGGAAGTGACAGACAGATATTTACATAGTTGTGTTTGATGCCTAGAAATAAATATTTCATCTCTAGGTTTTAGATTTTAGTTTTCTGGGAGGCCTTGACTTCTCTTGGTTTTCCTTTCAAAGTATGAAACGCCTGTCACCATCTTATAAATCAATTCTAGACTCACTGGCAAAAAAAGAGTCAATTATGAAGCAAAGATTTCATGCCGATCACATAAATGTCTGTTTAAAGGTCTGTTTGAACCTTTCTGTCTGATTAGTCTAACAAACAGACAAAGCTTTGGTCAAAGCAAATGTATAAAAGCTGCTTTGCCAGAGGATATTAATGTGGGTTTTGTACTGAGATTAAACATCATCAAACCCCCTTTCAGGCTGCCTGGCAAATTCTCCTTTCTATCTTATCTCCTTTTGGTCACTGATGTAATCCACCGCAAACAGTGAGAAACTAAGATAAAGTGGTTCAACTTGGTGGAAAACAAGGATGTGGTAAAAGCACAGGCCTTCCCTATTAGCACGGAGTGGTCAAACACACACAAATTGAGATTGGGGAAAAACAAAAACAAACACAGTTTTGGCATGTAAATATGTCAAATAGAATAAAGAAGCCTTTGAATTCTCTTTTAGAAGCATTCTGAGGCAAGCTGAGGACTGAGAACGTTACTGGTAAACAAAAGAAGCTTGCTTATCTCTGTGAACAGACACCTTCAAAGGTTCTCTGCTGATCATCACACACTAATTTTGAGCATATGGCATTTTAAATAAGATCAAAAAATTATATGCTACACATGCAGATGTAGACTGTATTTTGCCCTTAATTCTTCCCCTATTTTTTGTTGAACATTTTGCTTTACATTATTACATATTTGTTTACAATTTACTGACAACGTAAAATTCAAAGCTAAATTGTACTATGCACAGGTTCCTCACTAGTAAGAATTTATTATTTTCACATACACAGATACAGTTTCATATAACAACAATCCACATTGTTTATGCAACACTTCATTGGACGGATGTCTGTGGTGCTGGACATGAATAAATAAGATGTTGTTTTGTATGGGTCCATCACCCCTCACCCATGTTCTCACAACACCCACACATGGCTGGTCAAAGCTTCGTTAGCAGCCAAATTAATTGGTATGTCAGTTGGATTAAGAATTAGACTCATTATAATCCCACCCGTGCCATCAAGAAAACTGGCCACTGAATGTCCTTTCATTCCTTTGGCAGCGGGGAAATGGCTGCTGATTGATTTTCGGCATGTTACACTGCTGTGAAAAGGGGACAAAAGCACTGCATCTTAATTAGACTTGTTGAGATTTTCCCTGTCACACTCTCCATTTTCTTAGTCTGGTCAACAAAGCAAAACAAACACAAGGAACAGGAAAGTGCCTAAAATGTCTGGAAGGGTTCTTTAAAAGAACTTTAATCGCCCTTTAAGCCTTTCTGTCCTCCACACACAGACACACTGAGACAGACAGTGTCTCTCTCTCTCTCTCTCTCTGAAATGACTTCCTTTTACTCTATCATATTTGCCATCAATCCTAACTACTGAGTCAGTCTCCATAGAACAGCAGTGATTGCATCAAAGGCACATGTGGTCCAAATATTCTTTGTGGTTGTGAATGTCTCACTCAAAGTTTTCTCCCACTGTTACTGTCCGGCAAGGGCACAAATGCAGATAGAGTCAATGCATCATCCCTGCTTATAAACAACTGTGATTCTCTCTCTCTCTCTCTCCCTCTCTCTTTCTCTCTCTCTCTCTCTCTCTGTGTGTGTGTGTGTGTGTGTGTGTGTGTGTGTGTGTGTCACACTAAAATTCAACTAAAATTCAGCAAATTCATTATTAACCAAAGGTCCAGCTTGTGCTTGTGTGAGTGAGAAGAGGATACAACCTGTATAACCAGGGACAAATGGAAGTCTTTCACCTCACGCTAGTATAACAGAGGCACATAACTCAGCCAAACCAGCTCCTATTTCCCCTTCTACCTCTGCTCTAATGGAGGGTTCACATTGCATTTTTCATCAGGGTGGAGGGCAGAATAGATCATGTGCTGCCGAATGGAGATTAGCGCAGAAATTGAAGATGGCAGGAGGCTATTTACACTCGGCACTGCAAGTAATGGGCTATATGGAATAACAGTGCTGGGCGTTGATCTAATTTAGTGTGGGAAGAGCAGAGAAATGGTGCAAGTCGAGAGCAGAGGAATGACACCAAGAGTGAGATCTCTATGCATTTATCTTTTTACTCTTTTGGAACAGATGTCCATTTTTATGGACGGAGGTAGTGGGGATGGTGATGGTGTTTTTATAAATCCATGGACATACTTGAGAGTGTTTTCATATGTGCAGATATTAGTATATAATAGTATATGACAAATCTGTAAATAATACTCATTAGAATTGCTGCTTCAACAGTTTGTCTGTGTCAGTCTATCAGCTATGATGGCAGGATAACCATGGGCTTCAGCAGTGAGACAGTGGACATCGCCAAGTCAGCCAGAGCCAAAACAACAAACAAAGTCCTACGGCCCATGGGGAGGCACAGGGGAGAGGAGCTTCTGTAATAAGACCCATCTGACACCCATCATCAGCACCACCTGCCTCATGTCTGGGAGTATCCCCGCTGACCCACACAGGCACAGAGAAATAGAGGCAATGCAGAGAAAAGATAAAGCAGAGTTAATATCCAAGAATTGTTTGATCTTGCCATCTCACAGAATTAGTAGGACATGCTGGATGAGAAGTGTTTTATTCACCTCTGAGCATTTGGACTGACAGCTATCCATCGCTCTGGTAAACTCCAGAATGTCTCAGAATCCGTTTGTGATGTGTCAGGACAAGTGACACTTTGGCTGGATAATTGCCTGTTACTAGGAGCACTGAACCAAATTTTGTCTGCCTTCTGCCCAGTTTTCTTACTGTGTCTCTGCACAGTATTTGGCATTTCCAAAAAGCTCTTTGAGATTGTATTTTTCCTCAGTGGTATTACACTCATGCCATCAGTTATAATGACTGTAATATCCTCAAATGTATGATACATGCCAGGTATAGAAATCACATCAATACAACAGAAACAGAAAAGCACCGGAGGACCTCCATTTGAAGAAAAATATATTTAAAGTCTGGTCTTCTGTGTTTCCAGGCAGAGCGATTCTTTGTGTTACATCTAAAATCTCTGTATTCTGACATGCCTTTCACAATCAAGTTCCCACCTTGTCATAGCACATCTGTTATAGGACTTCCTTTCTTTATTGGAATATTGACATTTTCTACACTCAAGTGGGCAATTTGCACCTGCTACAAGTTTTGCATTTCAATGCAGCTACTGTTTTTGACAGCACTGCTGTCTATTTGAAGCCTATATTTGGCTTGCAACTCTGCCTCTGGCCTCTACTGAATTTCTTGAACAAGCTACCAGTAACCATACATTATAAATAAACACATCATTAACTGAAACTGTATTTCATTCAAATAATCACATTGCCAGATGTGGTCATAATACATTGACGTTACTGGTGACACTAACATCTGCCAGTTTTACAGGGATGGATTTAACCTAATTCTAGACTAAAACCAGGCTTAATCCATATAGGAAAAGAGCTAAATTCTAAGTATTACACACCATTTACATCAGTATATTGATGGCTACATCTTGAAATGTTTGTTTCCATAAACAATGATGACAACACTTGATTAATGAAAAATGAATGTATTGGCTAGAGGCATCCTCATGCATGTCATCAGAAATTGACTTTTGATTTGATTTGATTCATCAAGACAGTTACAGGCACGGTCCTGCCGTCTGGGTAATTACCCTTTATAGATAGCTACTAATGGAGAGTACTTGGGCATCCTCAAAGATGAGGATACATTCTGTGAATCTCACTTTTGTCATAAAATAAGCTCCCATTTTATGTCAGTGCTGGACATTGGCAATATGAGAAATGTTAACACATCATGTAACTAGTTAAATATGTAAACTATCTGAAAAAGAGGTAACACTAGTTCATTTGTAATTTTGGTACACTAGGGTCTAAAGCCTGCATTTGATTAAATGCATGTTATCACCCCGGAAGCTTGTTCATCAAGGAGGCGTTAATTTCCCAGAGGATTCCCCATTAGTCTGGGTTTCTTCATTACAGGCCTGACAAGATAACATTATCTGAGACACTCCACAGCGTCCTGTCAATAAGGAGGCATTGCCAAGCAACTCACCAGCCAGCCAGTGTGCTTTTCACTGTAGGTCTTCACTCTTCCTTAATTCAGTGACAGGGTGACTGGGTGACCTCAACTGCACTGAGCAACGAAAGAGATTTGGGTCAGATCCGGGTCAGTCTCTGATCTTTTGAGTTAAATAGGCATTAATTTGTCAAACTAGGCTGTGCTGGATATTTTCAGTGCAAGATAAATAAGCATATTTAATAACCTGTCAAAGACACATTTTGCCACGTCACTGGATTTGCACTTATTAGTGTTATCTAGACAAATGGAGACTCATCCACTGAGTCTGTCTCCATCTAGTGGCATGCAGTGACAGACTGAAGAAAAACTCATACTTACTCTTCAGTAGATTAAACAAAAACAGATATTCTGGATAATCTGGATTATCATCCAACTATTATTATTGTTGAGATTTTTTTTATATCTTTCTGTTGTATAATTATATTTGTTAGACAATCAATCTGTTACCTAGAATGTCAACTGTGTTATTTATCACATTTTGAGGTCATCTCACTCATACAACTCTGACATCTTTAAGCTATTACAGGACATGATCCTAAAAGGCATTCAAGTAATACTGGACCATGTAAAATGTTTGTGCTGTGATTGGCTCAGAGTCATGGGCGGCTCTTCCTCTTCCTCCTCCCACTCTTAGCCTTCTCACAGATTTAAAGCCTTCCAAGATTACATCTCCTTATCCCTTAAGGAGATACTCTGTGTAAGTTGTAAGTGTGAGTGTGTGTGGCGCACACATTTATAGGTGTCTGCAGAAGCATGTGTGTGTGTGTGTGTGTGTGTGTGTGTGTGTGTGCATATCCGTAAGGTGTGTGAGAGGGTGAGAGAACCAAACAGAGAACAGAGGGAGTACTGGAGCAAGAGTGAGAGACATGGTACATTAAACACTTAACAGTTTGTTAAATTACCAATATGGTACTCAGCAGTGCATTAAGCTCTGTGCCATCCTCCTTTCTCTAATATCTCATTTTCCACATGCAGTTGTCTGTCTGCTTTAATATATATGTGGTGTCTAGAGCAGTGCTCTGTGTCTATTTCAGCTGCTCATTGCAGGCTCTCAGTCAAGCCAGAGCCTTGTCTGAGGTGTCATTGCTGTCAGGACTGATGGATGGATCAGTCGACTCTTTTTGCTGACACTGGAATTAGGCCCGCTGGCTTTGTTCACGTCTAATCTCCCCGGCTGTGCACATGACCTCTGGCTCTGCTTCATGTAGAGTACTGTACACCTGACAGACTCACCTGTGCCTGGATAACAATGTGCTAAGGTGCTAAGAACTAGTCAAAAAAGTCTTTACCTTGGCTCCCAATAGTTTGACATGAGTATAACATAAGACAGCAAACATTGAAAACCACTAATGAGGGCAACAAGGTCATTGCCACAGAGTGCTGACATATGGACCCCAATCTCCTTCACCGAACAGACCTGATTTCTGATGTCTGAATCCATATTGGTGGTGGCAGGGTCTTAAACACTTCATCAGGTCTTAGCAAGGTCAGAGTTAATTGAGCTAAGCACTGAGCCTTTGCTGTGACAGTAACCCCTGACATTGTGATCGCTGGCAAACAATTTGTCCCCTGGGTGTCCTCTTTTCAGTGCTAATCAGAGGAAGCACTTCTCATCCAGAGCAAAAGACAAACAGCACTAATAACTTACCACCAACTTCAGTCTAAGGCTAATAGCTATAGAATACATCTCCAGATGAAAGGTCAGCATATAAAGTTTTGTCATGATAGTTGTCAACTTGTTGACTAGCTGCTATGTACTGATACTATACCACTACATCTCCAGATCGGTGAAGTACATAAACACTTGCCTTGACTTCAACATCAATTAGTGATTTCAGTAACTGACAGGTGAACTAGGTGATCAAACCCCTAGCATGTAATATCTAAAGTAGAGAACGTATTGAACTCATGCAATTAGCAAGTATTGTACCCATTGTCCAAGATATAATGTATAGATTTCTTACTGGATTGGAATAATGGAAATGAAAATAGGCTGGAAAACTGGGCTATTTGTATGCCACCATTTTTCTGAAAAGACAGGATAACCTGAAGAAGCTGCTTCGAATGCCACCAGATTGAAAAGCAGGCATATAAAATGCAGTTCAATCAGTGGAGGATTAAGTTTTATGACAAAGGCATTAATATGAGAAATGAGACACAGTGTGGGTCGCAAGGGCCTCAAAGGATTGGAAAGTGACAGATGAGGAGATCAGAGGCACTGTTAAAAGCGGTTTCACTCAGGACAGACATTTAGAAATGGAACTGTTTGAAAATTAGACATTATTACCCTGTCATACTGATGCATGATGACAACAAAAATGAAAGGAAGTCGAGGTGCTAAAACATGAAAAAGTTTAAAAAAGGGTGGAAATGTTCAGGTCTGGTTATCCTGTCTGTTCAGAGCGTTACAAATGTACACAGATAGTATACAGATATTTCAAATATAGTTCTTGTAAATATTAGGTAGGGAACATTAACTAATTTTTATACTGTATGAAATAAAGAAGAAACATACAGGATTCACACTTATCATTGAGCTAGTATATACATATGCCTACTGAAATGGCATTATGCATTCGATATTTCAGGTGAGTCCATCACATATAAAAGAAGTCATTATTACTACATGTGTTAACACACTGTTATCATCTACACTATATGAATATAGCCCCAGACTGTGTTATATGGCATTTCCATCAAGGATGTATGTCAGTAAATAATACTAATCAATATTTATGGTAACACGTATGCATTTTATGTGTGGATGCTGTGGGAAATCTGATCTTGTGAGCTGTGCTTCTAAACTTGGAAGTACAGACTGACCCCTGTGATCTTCATTATGTGGGTTATTTAGTTGTTTTCTGTCTGGTGCTCCAGTTCTTTGGGGTTCCTCATTGGTAGGCAGGCAGGCAGGCAGGCCGTGCTGCTCTCAGCGCTGGTTTCTCCTGGGGCTAATCTGAGCTAGCCTTAGCCCTCCCCTGTCGTGTATAAAAACTGTCCCTCAACTCCTAATCCTGTTAGCCTCCTGAGTGTCGTCCCCTCTAATCCACCCCATCTCCTTCTTCTTCTCCCTCTCCTCCAGTCCTGCACAACTGCCTCAAGGGGATGTTGGCCTGCAACTGAGCAATCAGGTAAGTCTTTATTGAGTTCTGCGATCGAAGAAAAGCAGCTAATTCCAAGATTTTCTTCCCTTGCTCAGCATCTTTTAAATTCTCTCATCCTACCATGTTGCCCATCTTAGTTGTGTTTACCCAAAGGTGTCATTCTCAATGGAGGGGGAGGAGGAGGAGGAGAGGGGGTCTCTTTGGCCAATAATAGCTGAGCTGTGCAGTTAAACTATCTGTTTGCCATCAAATACTTTATTTTCCCACCTTTTATATGTTTTGTAGTGGTCTAGCAGACAGTATTTCCTGCTGTCATTGCCTGTTTATGGCCATGACCTTCTGGCTAGGGTCAAGGCTGCCAGTACTTCTTGTTTGTCCATGTATGGGTTTTAAAGACTGCAGCTCAGGTGTCAGGTGTATAAACGCCCTAGCAAAGATCTTAGGTAAGGTAAGAAACAGGTTATTTGCCTTTGCATAGCACAATGGCTCACGTTTCCATGTGAGAAGATAAAGAGGTGTGTTCAAGGCCTTTAGGGGCTTGTTTAGAATCTGGTGTTCACCATAACATTGTAATGTTTTTGAGTTTGCCTGGAAATGAATATCGCTGGAGACTTTTGCCAAATACATTTTTTTGTTTGCCAGCTGGCAGAGGTGTTTATTCCTGCCACTCTTCTGGTCAGGAGAGATTAGGGTCATCCACATTAATTCACTAATTAGAGCTGACAGTTCCCTAGTCATGCTGCCCTGCAACTACTGCTTGGGCTCATGCTACTATATACAACCAACTCAACAGATACTCAGAAAAAAAATCTAATGCAATCAAAGCCATTCAATTATTTGTCCAGTAATTTAATTTTTGTTTGCAGAATTAGGTACTCTCTTGTGAAAAATAGGCCTTTGTGTACATATTCTAGATATATTGAATGTAAATGAAATTACCAGGCACAACATTTTTTTATTGTTTGCACATGGATGAGGTGTATATTTTCTCGCAATGGTAGATTCCATTCACCTATGTGTTCATAACAATACATAACTGCATACATTTATAGCTGCTATGATTTTTTCAAGCTACTAATACATTTTAATCAATATGTGTAAGTCCTCAACATGTGTAGGTCCTCAACTATGTCAACATTTTGATTTGGTGTGTTCAGAGAGTGTGTGTTTTGTTGTGCTTAGGATGTTTACCTGGGTGGCGAAAGTGGTTCCCCAGCCTCCTGAACCTCCGGGAAAATTAGGGGAGGAAGAAAAACCCAATCCCCCAGCTCCAGTATGTTAGAGTGTGTGTGTGTGTGTGTGTGTGTGTGTGTGTGTGTCTGTGTGTGTGTGTGTGTGTGCATGTGTGTGTCAGTGTGTGTATGTGTGTGTGTCTGTGTGTGCCTGTGCATATGTGTGTGTGCATGCGCGCATGTGTGTGTGTGTGTGTGTGTGTGTGTGTGTGTGTGTGTGTGTGTGTGCATGTGTGTTTTTCATCAGCTCCCAATTCCATCACGTGACTTAATGTAATCCTTTTATACAGGAGAAGAAAGTGGTACCCAAAGAGGAAGCTCCAAAAGAAGGTAATGTTTGTATCAGTGGCAATTAATATCATATCACATTTACATAACACCAGTTATTGAGATCTTATTTAATTATATTGTACCTGCAGCTCCCAAAGCAGCTCCCAAAGCAGCTCCAATAGCAGCTCCCAAAGCAGCTCTCAAGCCCAAAGAGGAAGAAGTCTCAGAAGAAACTAGGTATGTGAATCTAAATCCCTTATCCGCATCACAACAGGTTCTTAAGTGGACACCTGTGCTTTGTATCAGTGGATGTATTGTTTATGTCTGTCCTGAGGTTTGTCGTGCCTGGTGCTGGCCCATTGCCGTGTCCTAATGACCCACTACTAGATTGGGACACAAATGCCTGGGCAGGTTGCTTGAGATGACTGTAGGAAAATCCAAGCAAACCTTACATAAGCTTACAGCCTCAGGCAGGTTTTATCTGCCTATCTGCACCTGACTCTCTCTCTCTCTTTCCCTCCCTTCCTCTTTTTCAACCTCTTTCTCTCTACATTATCTCTCTTCTCTCTCCCTCTCCCCCACCCACCCTCTCTCCACTCCTTTCCTCTCCTCTGCAGTACCCAGACTGGAGTGTTAACCTGGTTCTCACATGGCTTCTCCAGTGCACTGCCCCAGCCAGCAGGAAGCCCGAGGCTGGCCAGAGCAGACATGGATGGGAAGGTAGAGAACATCCACATTCACAACAGGACATGGTCACACTTTCATCAGCCAAAACCCAAGCCCAGCTTTGTCAATCCTAAAATATGCTAAATGCCCTAATGGTGATGCATTTGGAGAAACCTCTCTGAAGCAAGGCACCGATGTAGAATAGTCAATGCATAGCCACACAGTGCTGGTCTAGAGCATATTAAATGTATTCATTACTAGCTGATGTAATTATCAGAGCATCTATTTTTAAATGGATGGAAAAAGACCCCAGTCAGCCTGGCCACAGTGTTTTTTAGATGTGGCCATCTGGCAAAAGGTTATCACAGACTCAAGATCCAGACCAATAGGCTAAGTATTTTCTCCACCAGAAAACCACGCTGTTGAACACTGGGCAATGTGGGACAAATGTGTCTAAACACACACACACACACATAAAAACACACACACACACACACAGACCCCACATGCACAGTCCCATACACACATATCCCTTTTTCATACAGGGCTGTTACAACTTATCTACAACTACAGCTTATCACGAAATACACTGTAATACTAATCACTCATGCAATACACTTCTAGGCACAGCCAAAACACAATATTACATAACATTTTTATATAAAACATTATATTACATAATATTTTTAGATTTACTGTATACAGTGTCTTCAATTTTAAGTAATATGTTATCATTTGGGTTTTTTTTTCAGGGCAACGTATTAGGTTCCAGGTAAGGTTTATTTCTACATAATATTTGTTTTTCAATATATTGGCAATGTTCCACAGTATGCTGTGTATCTGTTCTGATTAAGAGTATCTGAAACTGACTTTGACATGTTCTTACTCTCCTGTTACCGACCTCAGTAAGGCAGATGAAGCGTAAGTAGTCTCATTCCAGCTCTGCTGTTGCCAATGTAGCTAAACCAAATTTGCTAAAGATCCATTTGTCTATATTGCATCTCCTCATGATATAACACTGGCAGCTTAGCATGTAAATGAATGTCACGCTTCTTTTATGCAATCATATTGTTATGCAAATTGTAAACAGAGTTTGCATACAAAGTACCATCATGCTGTGTATACCCATACAGAAAACCTGCTGTAGCAAATCACATTTATTTAGCTCTCTCAGTATACAAAAACTTTCATCAGCAATGCCAGTAGCCCATTAACTCCACCAACATAAATATCAAGGCTGTGGCAGCTCTTATTGTACCTGTGTCCAGCTGACTGTCCTATTGTTTCCCTGAAATGAGCCTAACCCCCCATTCCTGTAATCTGTTGGATACTGTTTCGATCCCTTTCCGAAATGGCAGCTGGTTCACCTCAAATGACAGTCTCCCGAAAGCCTTGCTTAATTTCTTCCCGTTGTTTTCTTTCAAATGGGTCAATAATTCTGCTCATACATTTCAATGGCTTCTAGAGAGGCACACAATAATGTAATAGCCTCACTCGTCAATCATTTAGCAAAAATGAACAATCCACCTGCCTGATATTTCACTGAGCTAAGAAAACTGAGCTGAAATTGCTGATAAGCCATCCTCAGATTGTGGATAAAAGAAAGCCAAGAAGTAATTTTAAAAAGTATTCATTATTAAGTAGCTGTTCCTCAGCCTAAAGTGTCTGAAAAACTAAATTAGAGCTTTACATAAGAGATCAGGTTCATCAACAGTTCCTTTTCAGTAATCCTAGTTCAGACATGTTAAGACTCTGCAAGTCTTGCACAAAATGTGATAACTCTCATTTCATAACTATATTTTATCTGAGATACTGTCATGATGAAACTGACCCTACACTCGTTAGACAGCTCTTGTGCTGCAGCAGCCGTTTATCTGTGCACTGCCTTCTGCTGCCCCCTAGTGCTTACTTGATGCATTAATGCTTCCTACTGCCAACCATAGGCTGCTTTACAGTCTTGTGTTTCCTCAGCCAGGGCAGTGGAGTCATTGGCTGGATCGTGCAGGGATTAGGGAAAGTGGTTCCTCAACCAGATGAGAAATATAAAGAAGAAGCAACAGCAGCTGAACCTGAAGAGACCACAGAGGTATTCGAGAGACCATTACTGTCCAGCCCTCAGTCCCATAGACATGAGATCAGCTAGTTTGTATGTCTGTGTGTTTGTCTCTACAGGGGGACCTTTAATTATGACCCTGTGCTAGATTGCAAAGAACTTTTAAGAGTTCAGTCCTGCAATTAAATGGTCTTTAAAAGCTCCTTATTGTGATAGCAAAAATCTGATAGTTGTTAGCCTGATGTAGTTGTTAGCCTGATGTTGTTAGCTATGTGATATTTTCTACTCTTCCAGCTAAGGGTTCTTCAAGCCAGAAAAGGCTGAATGAAGAACCTCTTAGTTTGAGATAGCATTAGGACAATGATTAAGCTATTGGTGACCCTACCATGTGTACAGTAACCTCTCAAGATACTGAAGCAATTTACTTGCTCTGGGTTTACCATTTCATTTAGGTTACAGAAGCTGTGGAGGTTCAGGTGCAGCCCTGTGTAAGTAAAGAATGGGAGCGATTCTCAACCAATCCAGGCCAGCAGATTTCTAGCCACAATGCTCTCCTTCCACCTCCCAGTCCTGATCATCCACTTCTCCACAACAAGGGTTTTACTAGACACCAACTTGCCATGGAACTCACCATCAATAATCAGATCACTAGGTGATCCATGTGCTTGACCTATTTTTAACGCTATGTGATTAAGTATGATGGTCTCAGACAGACCATGACCCTGGTGGATCTCAGTGGATACATGCTGTTCCCTCGTGGCATAAGGCCCCGATCTCCCCTGAACACCCTTCTCCTCCTCCCTACTGACCACAGCTGTTTCTTAGTATACAACAGGGTTTGCTCTAAACAGTTGGCCTCTAAGCATGTTCTCTGATCTCTGCTTTGGGAGTTTCTTGAGCCAGAGCATGTTCCTTCCAACCCCAACACAAGTTAACTTCCCTGTTTTACACATGACAGGATGTCACCAGTGGGGGGAAAAAAGGAAATGGGAATGAAAAAGCTCTGGCAAGGTTTTTTATTTCAGAAGCAGGACAGGGAGACAGTGCTCTTCCCTCAGACAGAAGAGTTTAATTTACTACAGAGAGTAAACCCAGCTGTGGAAGTGGAACACTGCCTTTCCATTCTGATCATCCTCCGGGTTGAGACTTGAGGCTTCATGTGTTGAAGAATAGCTTATTTTCATTTTAAAATTACATTATGTGATTGTTTGCATTAAATGCCTCTCTGATTGTAAAATTACAACAGTGTTGTATGAGTGTTGGTGTAGTCATCAATACTTAAAAACAGTGATAAGAATGTATCAATACAGTTATTCCTTTTATTAAATTATTCCTCAATTTCCTGTAAAAAGTTCTTTCCTACTAAGTTCTAATTGTTTTAAAAATACCTGGTGACTTGCCACTAGTATACTGAGGTTGTAATGCAAAAATCACAAAATGTGCCAATTAAAATGATTATTCAACAGCTAACTAGGAGCAGAGTGGCTTTTTGATGTACAATGGTTTTACCCAGCTGCTTTTGCAATCTTCATAAATTTACAAAGTAAAAGTTGTGGTTTTCATAAATCACAAAAGGTAAGCACATAAGGCTTTGTAAAGTCAGGGTCTTGACAAAATTCTCTCCAAAAATGAATTATATAGGTCAACAGAGAACCTGCATATTACAGTACAGCTTAACATTGTACATTATGATAGAGATAATGACACTAACTCCCACTGAATCTTGCTTTCTCCTCAGGTGCATGAAATGAAAGATGTCCCCGGTGAGTAATCTGCATAATTTATGTCATGAATAAGGCTATTCTAACAAAATAGATTTGGCTAAGACAAGAAGCTCACCAAATTGCATTCAGAAGACAGGATTTGGTGTATGGAGACATGAGCAAGGAACATCTGATTGGTGGTGTTTTTATCTTCCCTGATTGGTAGATGCAGAGCCTCTCCCCCATATTCCCGTTGTGGAGCTAATGTCAGACGATGAAGGAGGTCAGGAGGACAGCAAAGCTGCTCCTGCAAGGTGAGCTTTCCATCTCTTCATCTGTGTCTGTCTCTCTGTGACCTGCCTCTCTTGTGGTCTCCTTTCATTAATGTAATTTGTCCCTCGCAGTGTGATTGAGTGGTTGAAGCACGGTTTCGAGAAGGTGGTGCCACAGCCGGTCGATAGCCACTCTGAGGTCTCTATGAAGAAGGCAACAGGTAGACCATCAGGGGACTGTTTATTAACAGGAACATTCATCAAGAAAGTTTTCGAAAGCTCTAAATCTTTTTAATTTATCGTTAATTTATCTTTTTTTAAATGTATCATTTTTTAATTCATGCTTATTCACCTTGTAGTGATATCCCCTCCTCCTGAGACCTTCAAGACTGAAGAGGACTCTGTGAGCTCACAGTAAGAGCAACACTGAGTGACATTACTTGTGTAGTACTTGTTTATCTACATTTTGTCAATATCCATTTGTAAGGTAAACCAGTACCAACATTAAGTAGAGGAACAACTTTAAAAGATTTGCAAAAGCCTAGCATACTTTGTTGGTAAGATGTCTCTTCTCTGTGTCTACCCTTTCCTTCTGTCAGTGTGGTGGGATGGTTTGTGTCAGGCTTGGGCCGCATTATACCTCAGCCTGTCCTGAAAAGTGCGGTAAGTGAAGCCTTCCTATAAGAGCCTTCTCTACTCAAGCTGCCCAAAGACCCATTTCATCTTGGGAATACACTACAAGTGCTTGTATTTTTCACCAATGGTGGCTCCAACTAATTTTTCATTTGATTTACTTTGCAGGAGAATAGTGAAGCACTACAAAATGGTGAGTAGATCTTGTAATTTCCTCTGATAAAAAGTTGTTCTTGAGTATAAGCCATAGGTTTCACACAGACTAAAGCAACTGAGGGAAAACTGGCCTTGAGAGTAGATTTTAATTTGAAATTAGCACTTCTTCCCCATGTCGTCATGACGTGATAAGATGCAGATGGCTTGTAGTCTAGAGATCCTGGCTAAGGCAAGAAGCCCACATGTCGAATTAGCTCAGGAAATTGGCTTTTGTAAGATTTACCTGGTGTTGCTGAGGCCAGGGTGAAAGGTGACAAAGTGTGAGGACAGCACTAAAGCACAGTTTCCCAACCCTGCACCAAGTCTGACTCGCCTCACTGCAAATTCACCTAAATCAGGATTACCTGATGCAATGCTATGAGGCACCACTGGCAGCAGCACGTTTGGGAAATGCTCGACAGAGGTGAGGTGCTTAGCTGTGGGACAGACTCTAACACGGCCATTCTTCTCCTTCTGTTTCAGGGAGAGCCCCCTAAACAAAAGGAGAGGAGGACTGGGAGAGTCACCCACATGCACCTACTGACATGCAGACATGCAGTGACACACAGAATGGCAGACAGACAGACAGACAGAAAGATAGTGCAGCAATTTGGCAGCTTCAGGCAGCTTCATGTCAGAGCAGCTATGCTTCATGTGCTTTTTTTTCGTGTGGATAGGATTGCAATGCAAAGAAATGTTAGCAATGTTCATTTTGTCCAGAGGGTTAATTGAATGCTGTGGTTTGTTTTGAATCAGGAAGAAAAAAATAGTTTTCATTGCACTGTAGTGATGCTTTCACTGCTTGCCTCTGAGATTATGCTTTCCAACACTTGCACTTTGAAAGTTAAATTACTTATAAGCTACTTTTAGTTCAGTTTATTCTGAAACATTTCAACATTTCAGAATAAACGTTCTCAAACGTTTCCATAAGAGGAACTGTTTTAAGAATATACTGTCACCAAAGGCCATCAATAGCATGCTTTCGCCACGAATGCAGAAAAACTCTTGAGCTGCTTTCACCTTGCGCCTTGAACTGGTTATGTACCTACATCATGCAGGTATTATATTTGGTCATATCATATTTAAAAATAATGAAAGCCATCACTGGTGATAGTTTGTTGTATGTTGATTATATGACAAAATATTTACACAGTTCAGGCAGCTAATATTTAATTATACAGTGTATATAATGACAGAACTTTGCATTGTGATTAATACTGATGTTATCATTAATGTTAATGGGAAACAAAAGTTACATTTAGAGCATTTTTTTGGTATACGCACAAAAATCTGTGAACATACAAGGTTTTGTCATGTATCAGATATTAAGCGGTATGTTTTATTATTAAATAAATGAACAGATAATTAAATCATGTTGCTATGTGAACTTATGTGAAGCCTCAGTTGTATTTGTTTAATAAACATTATGTATTAAGACATGTCTGTGTCAAAGAACTACTGTACATTATGAATCAACACACATTACTCTATTCCTGAATGAAGGATTTATTAACAGTTAACGTAGAAATCTGTTGTGAATCAATCCATAACCCTACATTAACATACATTAACATTAACTGAATGGGGCACAGAAACGTTTATACTAAGTTTCATTTTTCTATGCCCCATTCAGTTAATGTTAGCTGCCGGTTTGCTATTCAGTCCATATTATATCAAATTTTCTCATTCTTTTTCCATAACAGCACTTCAACCAACAGGGCTATGGATTTATTCACACCAGATTTCTCCTTTAATACTCAGTCAACAGTCCTATCATGCCTCTGTTAACAGGACCAGGGATGGTTTCTTTCTTTTTGGGCATGTTAAATGTGAGAAGATGGTGTCTATATATAGTAGGGAATTACTTGTTAAACTTTTCACATAGAGGACCATTCATTCTATAACCCTTATAACTGCCAACAACTGGATGTCACCAAAATGTTTTCTTTTGTTAATATTCATTGACATTCATTTTATGACTTGGCATATTTCCAGATTTTTGTCATATCATTTATCATATTAACTTCCTTTTTTATAGAAAGAAATAGTATTATAAGTCTGAGACTGAATGCTATATTCTATTTAAAGTCACATAATGTATGTCATTATATGCTACAGCATTTGAAGTCATATAATGTATCTCATTCATGATGAGGAAATCTTATCATTTCTATATTATTACCATAATCACCCACCCAGATGTTTTCATCCTTAATCAGATGCTTTCATTCCTGTTACATGACACTGTACAGTGAATGGTGTTTGGTAGATGTAGTGTGTCTGCTGCAGGACCCAGAGGACATGGTCCTGGAGGAGGTGGAGTCTGACTGGGAAGCTGATCAGAAAGAGCAGGCCTCTGCACCACCTGTCTCAGCATGTGAGGGGCCCATGCCTGAGCCCCAGGGCGTGTCCCTGCTGCAGGCCCTGCCCGCTTTGATACCACAGGTGCTGGCCATGCAGGAGCAGCAGGAGGATGCCGAGACCCAAACGGAGAGGTGGACGCCACTCGTGGAAAGCATGAAGAAAGAGGCAGAGCAGAACGCAATGGCCAGTCTGGAGGAGAGGTGATGGAGATTTTCACTCATCTTTATCATCTCTCTACCTCTGGGTCGAGTTTAATTAAATACCTCATCCTTACAGTCAGCTCACTTACTTGTAAGGATTTTTATTAAATGTAACAGAAATTCTTTTTAGTTTTCATGATTTTACACTTACAGTCTGTGTTGCATGCTCTCATAGCCTGGTAGACAATACTCTTTTCTTTTACAAAGGTCAGGGGTGTGTTATCGACTTTGATGGTTGTCAGTCAACTAAATACCTAACTGGTTAGTAACTATGGTTATGGGATCATGCCCCTGGACACTCTTGTTAGGAATATGTTTACTTTGCAGGGGGAGAGAACTTTGTTTGCCAATTGGTCCGCAGAACATTCTGTCGATACAATTCTGTCAAAGCCTTTGGAGAGTTCCCTGACACTGTACTGTAGCTAAATGCAATATTGAGTAGAGGAACCAGGTGGCGCTAGCCTGGCTAATGCTCTCGAGTCGACTCACTGCTCTGAATGACTGCTGATGTGTGACAGCAGGCTGCAGCAGCAGAGACTGGAGGCGGCCAGGATTGCAGAGGATTTGGCCCGTCAGGCAGCAGAGGAGGCCGTCCGGCAGCTGGAGGAGGACACGGGCACTCCTATCGCCCAGCTGGCAGAGCCTGAAGATGGAGAGCAGTAAGTCATATGCCAACACACACCCTGTTGGGGTCAAAGGGCACAAACAAGGCACTGACACGCCCTATTATCCAGGACATATGGAGCTTGTCTATATTGGGATATGTAGTGCTTTACCCTGTAGTGTCCTTTGTAGACATACTTGGTTGACCTGTGTGTGTGTGTTGATTCTGAGATCTGGGATTGTGATTGAAGCAGTACATGTGCGCACACATGCACACACACACACACCACATACAGGCATACTATACACAGCAGGGCCCAGCCTGAAGCATGTGAAATGTGGATCCGTTTTCACTTGCTAACTGTTTGTTTCACAAAGACTGCCTGATATCCTGGAGGAAGAGAATGAGGAAGACCCAGAGTAAGTGCACTCTCTCTCTCATTTATCATCTCGCTATTGCACGCAGTCTCTAAATCTTTACCCTCTCAGATTCTGCCTGTGTGTGTGTGTGTGTGTGTGTGTGTGGTGTTTACATGATGCTGTGTGTGTATGTGTGAGACTTTTTTGCACGGCCAATTACTCTGTGCCTTGTCCTCTCTCTGTGCTTTGCTGCACTGGGTTTTTTTTTTGGTCCGTCCCATGTCTGTTTGAGCGCTAAGGCTCTGTTTGTCCTCTCTGGCATGCTGTACAGGCTGCAAGGGCTACGTGAGGACAGTGAGGAAGAGAGTATGCAGAATAAGACTGAGTAAGAGTTGGCCTCTCCCTGGTGCTTGGCCTGCATAGGAACACCCATACAACACCCTGCATCCTGTTTAAGGATGATATCTCAACTTTTATTTTCTTGTGGAGTACTTTTGCTCCCAAAAATGAAAATTCACCGCTCCGCTTGCCTGCTTGAACCACTAGTGTTGGACAATTCAGCAAGTGTACAAGCAAGTCCTTCTGTACACAAATAGTGTCTCTTGGTATTGGCAACTCTGGCAGTTGCCTAGAGCACCAGTGCTTAGATGCAATATCCCATAGAATGCAGAAAAACTTGTACTGAAGAAAACTTTGAATTGTATTATTTCTTTCATTTTGAATATATTGTGATATGTGAACATTTTTGCCTCTGTATTTTCTGTATTCCTTCACGGCTTTAGATCAGGACAATTTGCAAACAAAATCAAACATACTGCCATATATATATATATATAGATAGATAGATAGATAGATAGATAGATAAATTGATTGATTGATTGATAGATTGATAGATAGATATATATGGCAGGAATATGTGGACGAATATGTTATATGCTTTTCCAATATTCCTCATCCCAACGCTTCAAATCATGGCATCTCCCAATTAGAATATGCTTTGCTATATCTTTAATAGATGAAAATCTATTTTTTTACACCAATTTAATCATGTTAATGCCACTGACATGAGTGTTTTTTGCATACAGCCTCTAACAGAGCTGAGGTGAAGAGGTAGATTGTGAAATGTAAATGACAATATGTTTTCATAATCTGACCAAATTTAACCCAAAGGCAAACATTTGCTTGACTGTTTGTAAATGAAAGCATAGTTGGGTTGACATCCATTCTTCAGACAACTACACCAAACTTGGTTGAGGAGGTGGAGATAATATGCTTCTCTCTTTGTGTGGATAGAACAGCATGGCTATAGCTCCTGGCATAATATTTTGCCAGGAGCTAATGATTATATAAATATAATATCATTAATATGAAAAAGAAAATATATAACTTTTTCATATTATTTCAGACAGCCAGAGCCAGAGAGGATTCCATCCCCAGAGCCTCCTCCACCTCCAAAGAAAGCATCTATCACTGAGACGGCACCAGTAACTGTTCAGCCTCAGACGTCTGAGAAAGAGCCCACTCCTTCGGCTAAAGAACAGGTACAGTATGTCTGACTTAACGTCTGGTTTAGGGGCGAGTAGAGTAATAATGCTTTAAACACTGCCATTTGTACAGACTTCAGACAGTCAGTAATGGGGTCATCTGCTTGTTTTACAGGAGGAGGACACCACAGAGGATGGCTGTGGAGGTTAGTGAGTTTGCATGAAGTCATGCAATGCAACAGTGTACTGTTCATAATCAGTTCAAATACAGATTGTTTTGGCATTATGCTAATAAGGTGTCCTTATCTACGACGGTTGGAGTTGATTCAGCACACATTCAATATGGTGCTTTGCTGCATCGCTTGCTAACTGATAAGCTGTAACATCTTGGTTTGGTATTGTGAGGGTTACTTTGTGGTGCTAAGGTGCTCTGTGTCCTGCAGTGCCTGCTAACTGCTCAGCGGTAAAGGGCTGGGTCCTGGGCATCCCATACGCTACTCGGTGCCTTGACCGCTTCAATGTGCTACTGAAGAAGAATGACATCAGCCTGCCCAAGCTGCCCTCGCTGTCCCCCGAGATTTACGAGATAGCCGACGAGATCACTCAGCTGCCCAAGCAGGCCCACCAGTGCTACCTTAATGTCCTCCATCGCCTCAACACCCTTAACCCCCTTCAGACTGCCTAAGCAGATGTGCCAAGACCTGGAGTTAGAGCCTGTAGACTAATGAGTACCCACACCCCACCCCCCTTCAATAAAATACAAGTAGTGAAACAAATATCCCCCCTCTGCTTGCCAATCACTAGAGGCATCACAGCCTTTCCAAAGCCCTCCCTGATTCCATCTTGCATCTTGCCAAGGCCCCACTCAACTTGCCATCATCCAGGTGAACTAATTGGCCTTAGGATGGCCTTTGCTGTGCTGTGCTGTGCTGTGCCGTGCCGTGCCGTGCCGTACTGTGAAATTTCATCCATTGTTCTATGGTGGGCCTTGTGTTGTACTTATAATTTCCTCTGTTTAGCTTGATAGAATCGGAAGAGGTTACAAATAGCTATTTGACCCCAATGGTAAAGTAACTTTGCTGTTGACTGACACTAATGCTCTTGACCCACATTTAGCCAAAGTGTGTCGTCTTTGACCTGTAGCCTGCGAAGTGACCTATTTTTTTAGACTCCCCTGATCCTCCTTTCTAACATAGCATTTTTGTCTTGCATCTCTCAGAGGTCACCCACGCTCAGCCAATTGTGTTTGTGGAGCTTGTAGAGGAAGCAGACGTAACAGCTCCGGCCTCCATACCACAGATTATCGTCCCTGATGACCCTGAGGCCATGGGCATCAGTGTGCCTGGGTAGGTGAATAATGCCCACTGGCATCTGGATGTAAACATTCCATAAACACAGCTGTTTAGAGATCATTACAAGACCATATTGACTAAATACCTTGATTAGCTAAACTTGAAACTAAGCTCTTTCTGTTTATTTAACTTCACATTTCATTTTTTTGTGGAGAGTAAGAATAAATCAATGAGTCTAAGGTGTCTGCAGAGTGAAAAGACTCCTGAGACTTTTGTTAAGGCAAAAACTAGTTCACGTATATTACTAAGAAAGTATAAAAACCTGCATAACAGTGGTTTGTAAGTTGGACCACTGCATGCATTACATTGCACTATAGTACAAAAATGGATGTATATTTTAAACCATATACCATCAGTAACAACTTTGAAAGTTTCCATGTGACACCAAATTTAAACTTTAAACTCTTCCCCATGTTCAGAAAAGTGCTTCAGGAGGATCAGGGCCTTCTCACCGTGGATGAAGAGTGAGTAACATAGCACTTTGTGCCACTCAATGTTCCACCAGCCACACCCAATGTGGTCAAGGGAAATCGTTTGTTTCCAAGTCATTACACCAACCATAGATCATAGATCATGCCAAGGCAGTTAGAACACACAAGGATGGAGGGGAGAGGGAGGGGTGCTTCTGTGCTGCAGCTTGTTCTGGTGTGGTATATGTACTTTGATGTTGTTCCTGGCAGAGCGAAACAGCGGTCGCACTCCTCAGCAAGTCACATCGTGGTAAGCGAGAGGCTACAGGAGCTGGTCATGCTGTTCAAAGAACGCACAGAGCGTGTTCGGGACAGACTCATTGACCCCGACGAGTCTGAGGAAGAGAGTCCATCCTCCTGTGAGTCACCCACACCAGACTCAACTCTAGAGCCCTAACGTGTGCGTTTCTAGCCAAGAGCATTGTGAAAACCTGAATGCAATATAAAACAAGAACATTTAGAGAATCATAGCCTTAATACTACATTTAGAGAATCATAGCCTTAATGCTGGGTGGAGTCGTTTTAATCCTAGGCAAAGCCTAATGTAACCCATGGCCAAACTTGCTCCTCTGATGTCTCATCTGCCCTCTGCAGCTCCTGTGAAGAAGCCTGCACCAGGGGCACCTCCTCCACCACCGCCCGAAGGGACGAAAGACGTTCCTGCTGATGAGGTGCCTGCAGAAGAAGAGCAAGAGCAAACCTTTGAATTCATGGGCCATCAAATCAGAATACCAAAATTCAAACTTCCCCCTCTTCCTGGCTGGGTTAGAACCATCATTGACTATCGCTTCCCTAAAAGTATTGACCCTTACACCAGTAAGTTTTTCTTTGTACAGGTATTAAGAACAAAAATTCATTTAGAAATGATTTTCAAGATCTGTATGTCAGAGACCAACCAAGGCCTTGTTTTTCTTTCCCCCCACCCCAGACCTGATTTACGTATTGTGGCTGTTCTTTGTGACGTGCGCCTGGAACTGGAACATCTGGCTCATCCCCGTTCGCTGGGCCTTCCCCTATCAGACCCCCGACAACATCCACTGGTGGCTCCTCATTGACTACACCTGTGACCTCATCTACCTCTTGGACATTCTAGTATTCCAGCCCAGACTCCAGTTTGTCCGTGCTGGAGACATTGTGGTGTGTGGGAGACTTATTAAATGAATATGTATATACCCCAGCAGACCACTTCAACTACTGTCAGATGTATTGACTTTTGTCACAAATGCATGTACTACAAACTACAAACTGTACCGTATTTATTTTAAATATGGAAAACTAATGATGATCATTCTAATGATTAACAGTAAACAACTTATTGATTTCAGACTGACAAGAAGGACATGAGAGAACACTACATGAAAACTCAGAGATTCCAGGTGAGGTGAAAGTCAGGGAGTGTTTCATTGCTGTTTGTTGACTTCTGATCAAACGAGGCATTAACAGTCTATGCCGCTGTTGTTTCCTCTGGGCTCTTTCAGATGGATGTGATCAGTCTGTTCCCTTTTGACATAGTGTACCTCAAAACAGGTGTCCTTCCCCTGCTACGCTTTCCTCGTATCCTAAAGGTAGGACAGTATGCCATTACTATTCTATACTATACTATAGTATACTATACTGAATAAGCTCCTGAACCAATCCTGCCATAAAATATGCATTCCTTCATGCAATTAATTGTCAGATTGTGTCTTAATCTCAATCTCCTGTCTCTCTTACAATGGCAGTACATGGCATTCTTCGAGTTTAACGACCGCGTGGAGGCAGTCATGAGAAAAGCCTACATTTACAGGTAATACCACATGGCTCCAGCAGGTGGCGATACATGAAGGATCACATTGGATCCTACTGTGAGAAGTCTTCCATTGGATCAGCCTGAGAGTGGTTATTCATGCATTACTTTCTGTTTCTGTCTTTTTTTCCCACAGAGTAATCAGAACCACAGCCTACCTGTTGTACTCCTTGCACATCAACGCCTGTCTGTTTTACTACTTCTCAGACTACCATGGCCTGGGATCCACTAAGTGGGTTTATAATGGCAAAGGCAACAAGTGAGTGACTCAATCATAATGTCCTTAATCTCCCCCCAAAAATAAATAGAATCAATAATGTTTGAAACCTTGTGATAAACTGAATAAACAGCCTCAACCCAGTCTTGTATAACTCTTTGTATTGCTCTGTATTCCCCCACAGGTACATACGCTGTTATTATTTTGCTGTAAAGACCCTGATCACCATTGGTGGTTTGCCGGATCCCACCTCAGTTTATGAAATTACCTTTCAAGGGGTCAATTACTTTGTGGGTGTGTTTGCTTTCTCTATCATGATTGGTCAGGTTTGTGGATAATTTGTTTCTTCTCTTTAATATAGGCTTAACTGAGTACCTGTCTTGCTTAGCATTAGTGGGCTTAATTGTATTTATCAGATAAGAGGTGTCATTTATAATTGTATGTTCTAGATGAGGGATGTGATTGGAGCAGCTACAGCAGGAGAGACATACTACAGAGCTTGCATGGACAGCACCATCAAGTACATGACCACCTATCGCATTCCTCATGAAGTTCAGAACCGGGTCAAAACCTGGTATGACTACACCTGGCAGTCCCAAGGCATGCTGGGTAAGGTTCAGCTTCTGCCTAGCGAAATACCTCCTATGAGAGAGCCTGTCACAGCTGTGATAAAGACAACAGGGAACCTAAATATGTCTCTTATTTATTTAATACTTATTCAATTTCTACCACTAGATGAGCAGGAGTTGCTTGTGCAGCTTCCAGATAAAATGCGTCTTGACATTGCGGAGGATGTGAACTATGCCATTGTCAGCAAAGTGGCCCTTTTCCAGGTGAAGCCCTGCATTAAACGTTTCTCAATAGACGGAAGTTTATTTTTGAAAATACTTCTACTAGATTTAACTGCCCTCTAATTTCTGCATTTACTTCTTCCTTAGGGTTGTGACAGACAGCTGATCTTTGACATGCTCACCAGGCTGAAGTCTGTGGTTTATCTCCCTGGAGATTTTGTCTGTAAAAAGGTAGTTTTTACATGCTCTCATGAGTTTTGTCAACTCATTGTCAACTCTTTTGTCAACTGATGCTGACAGCATGGTGACCCATACCTAATTTCTCCTGTTGACAGGGTGAGATTGGTCGTGAAATGTATATCATAAAAGCAGGGGAGGTGCAAGTGGTTGGTGGTCCTGATAACACAATTGTGTTTGTGACTATCAGAGCAGGATCTGTGTTTGGAGAAATCAGGTGAGTCCTGTGGCTGTGTTGTGAAGAGATGCCTATTGCCAGGTGCCTTTTGAATCTTCCTGCCAGTGATGTCATGAAACATGTCTGTGTCTGTGTTCAGCCTCTTAGCAGGGGGTGGAGGTAATAGACGCACAGCGAATGTCAAGGCTCATGGCTTTGCTAACTTAATGATCCTGGACAAGAAGGACCTGGCTGACATCTTGGTGAACTACCCTGAGTCCCAGAAGCTGCTCCGCAAGAAGGCCAAGTGAGGGAGATGGCCGTCCAATCCCCTGTACCCCGACCGAGAGCTGCCAGCACACCCACTGGCACAACCTAACAACACACTCCAACACATGTGCTTGCAGACCCGGCGCGGGACTAAACCACACACACACACAGACACACTCACACACACACATTTTACTTTCCATCACACCTCCAGATCTCTGAATCATGTGAATCAAGTCCCATGGTACAGCACGCTGACAGTCTCTTACCTTCCCTCTTTTTGAAACCTCCCTCAAGCCTTACTGTAATCCCAGAGAGTAATATTAGATGCACCGTATGTCTTGTGATACTGTCTGTTCTTTTCTTGTGTATCTAATTTACAAACAGCTAAAGAACATGTGTATGTGTGTTCATATGTAGGTGTGCATTATTGACAGTGACTGTGCAGTTTGCTTCTGTCTACTTGAAACGAATTATTCAATATTACTTCATACGATCTTCCTTTATCTTCACTCCACAGGAAAATGCTGACAAAGGATAAGAAACCTGAAGCTGAAGGAGGCAAAAAAGCTGAGGAGGTGATTCCACCACGCCCGGAGACGCCCAAGCTCTTCAAAGCCGCCCTGGTCGTGACCGAGCAAGCTGGCATTAAGGGCACCTTTGCCAAGCTAAAAGAAACATATCCTACACTTGAGGTGCTTACTTATTTAGCACATACATCTATGAACAATCTATGACAGACAGAGAAAGTGTCCAGTGAGCATGCCAGAATCCAAGTGCATAGATAACTATTATTATACCTTACTTAACTATTATTATTATTATAACTATTATAACATTTTTCCCTCTCTGCCTCAGCCACCTGAAACAGCCTCCATGTCCCCCATGCCACCCCCAACACCCACACGCCGGCGCTCTCCGATCCCGAAGATGCAGCCTCAAGAGATGGACGACACTGTAGCAGAGACCGCCGACAGCAGCATGGTTATCCGCATGACCCCACGTCAGGGGGGTGAGGAGGTCCTGTCTGTGGAGAAGGAAAAGGAGGAACCCGTGAAGAAGGAGGAGCAAAGGAAGAAAGGAAGGAAGAAGTAGAACTCCATCACAAGTTATCTCAGCCACTGGAAATGACATCATCTGAATCTCAGGGCCACACTCTAGACAATATACCCCCAGTGCTTCTCCCCAGGACAGTGGGCCTAACCATGGTTAATTCTGAGGAGGATTCTTCTTTGTATAAACAGTATAAAACCTTGTATTATTTATTGTGTGAGTGTGTGTGTTACCCAGTGTCTATTAGTCATTCTATGTGTATAGTGTACAGGACTGATAATCAGTCCAAGCTCTAATTCCAGGTCTACTTACTCTGCTTTTTATTTGACTGCCACAGTCCTGCTAGGGACATGTGTCAGTTTCACTATGGCCTTAGCTGTTCCCTTTACTGACAACAATAAAGGTCCATTGCACAAACCACTCAAAAAGCAAACACTTTTCACCCAGCACAAAACTGATCTGCACTCATATATGCACAGCCACACACTACATGTGCACATATGATGTAGGTATGCATCACAGAGAAGCATCAATCACTTTATTACCAACTCCTCCCAGAGGTCCCCATGGATTTGTGATTATATGTACCTTGTCTTAGTCAGCAGTTGTAATCAGTGTCGAAGAATCTCATGGAGATAATGCAGTGTACTATTTGTTATTGTGTTCCTAGTCTTAGGGATGTCCTACTGGTGACTGACTAGAGGACGAAGCCATTAGGATATCAGCAGAAATGGAACAGGATGTTAGTTCAATCAAATGTTTTCCACCATGGGAGTGAGAATCAATGGCTTGTGATCTGTCCCTGTACACTCTCTGCAGCCAATCACATGATCAATTATCTTTCACAGTGATTTTGTCTCTCAGAGTTTTTTTTCCTTTGGTCTGGTAGACTGAAAGGACATCTTGTATGCCTCAAATGGAAATAAATAATACTTTGCTTCAATGTTATCACTAACTTTTTAAAAATAATTGTCTACAAAGCACATTATTAGCAACTGAATTAGTATTGCCGTATAAGCATCTGTGAATCACTTCAAGAATCTCTTCTTTCCTGTTTAAGTTTAAGTTACTGCATAACGGAGGAAGAATGAATGTTTTCTCCGAGAATGACCCACAGGAAGGGAACAGGATAACTTGAGGTTCACATTGTAATTCCCTCCACCAAAGGAAGAGGAGGAAGTGAGTGAGAAAATGCCCTGATTTTGAAGCATTGCAGACCACACACACCAGGCAGGCCCCAACCCAGACAAATTTCAGTCACACAGCTGGTGCTTATGTAGTTGCCTACTATTTTATGTAATGATCAAATGTTTCAACTAGTAGGTATCAAAACTGACTGTGTTGATTTTGCTTTATGTTGCTTTGAGTTATAAGTATAAACTAAATTTTAAGATGTGTCTACTTCATAACAGACCAACTATCAAGTGGAAATAAGCCTACATGATTAAATGTGTTTGTCCATGTTAACATAGCCCATGATAGGTCTTTAGCAAACACAAGATGTGACACAGGTTTAATTAGAAAAACTCTAAATGTTTAATAATCCTATACTTGATCATTTATCGCCCCAGTTGCGAATGTGTTTCACTTCGATTCGTACAAACTGAACATGGTAACCGAAGGCACATAATCCTTGTTTCGCCCATGCGCAGTTCAATGCCGCTAACATCGAGGTGGAAAAACATAAGATTCTTGAACTCGTGACAAGACGGCGTACTAGTTCATGTTAATGTAAGACGTCAAGTAAACAATAACGCACATTTGCCTTGTTTATTAGGTCTATCCGTAAGACGGATAACTGCAGCCTGTAAGGGTTTCTGCATAAAACAAACCCGTCCTTCTCTAGAAAGCCTCATGTTCCTATGTCGTGGAGTGAACTAATAAGGGTTGCTCTGATTGTGGGGCAGAACATTTTTTTTGAGTGATCCCAGTCGCGCCTCTTTTTTTCCACTTGATGGGAGACGAGTATACGTCACTGTGTCTGACTCCAGTCAGCTGTGCGCGCAGCGGGGTTCACTCATTCTTCACCTCGCTTTTACCTGCCTTTAATACGTTTTAATCATCATGGTTAACATAATCATGTTCTCAAGACTTACTTTTTGCCTCGTTTAAGTGAACGTGGTGTACAGGCTTAAATATAACCTTTGAGAACGTTTTTTTTTTTTAAAAAAAACTCTTCACTTTATTGTTAGGAACACAAGAAATACGCAAACAAAGTGGAAAAAGGCAGGACTCACGAGAAGTTTGGCGTGCTGACCCTCAAGTAAGTCTTGATTTTAATCTAGTATAACGTTAGGTTTAACGATTTTCGCTCTGCCTCGTCATACAATCTTCTTCCAAATCTCATTCAATGGCAGAGTCTACGTTTCAAGTAATTTCTCCATCCAACAACAATCGTTGCTAAGTTAGGTTTAGGGAAATATGCCGTTTTCCTTAAACGCTCACAACACAAAATGCGCATCGAATAGCGTTCGTGGACTGCAGCATCCACCAGCATCTAACCATAACTGTGCCTAACTCTAACTGTTGCCTTAACTGTGAAATGCCTTGTTTGGAGTCTGCTGGTTTCGGTGTTTTTACAGAAGTCTCTCGGGAAAGGAAATGGAAAATCAAGACTTCAGACCGAGATTTTAGACTCACTGTGATTTATCATGTCTTATGTTTCTTCAAGTAGTGCTTAAAGGTATAAATATCGACGTTAGCCATTTATTTGCGAAATAATGAAAAATAAGCATCACACGTGGAAAAAGTCGTCGGCTCGGGTGTGCCCAGAAAAGAGCGGCCCGTCAGGCGGATGTTCTAAAAATACTCAAGTGAAGAAGTCGTCTGAGATGGCTCATTTCGGGATAATGGGACCAAGTGTGATGGTCTTCCTACAGTTGTATCTGACATAGTGAATCACTTTTGTAAAAGGTCTCCGAATGGGAAGTGCCAATAAAATATCGCTGGTTCGCTACATCACGATAAAGTGTCATTCGCATTCTAGCGAGGTTGTGGAAAGCTCGACATGGTTCATATGCAGACTTTTGACAGAAGCGCTGTTGTTTTTTATGCTTACCAGTTGTTTTCTATGGAATGGGGCCCGTGTATGGAGTCTAAAGGCAGAACTAACAAAACAGAATACAACCAGAGGGGCCCACAACTTTCCTTACACATACTCACCATAAACACATCAGCATTACAGCAAACACCTTGTTATTAGATTGCCACAAACTTATAAACCAAGCATTGCATAGGCCTATTGTTGATGTTCATGTTCTATGAATGCCTAGCACTTTGTGTTTTGGTTCAGAGCCATGACACTTTACCGTCACACTGGTAGGCCAATGCCCACGGGCTTTTTACACCCAGGTCAGAGCTCTGCATACTGATCGATCTCCTTCCCAAAATCGACCCGGAAGTTTACTTTATGAAAGTGCAGTATGTTCCCAAACCTTCGTCTTTAAAATAGATGTGTTCTTCACCACGTGTTCATGAACCATGTTATGTAAAAGTGTGATTGAAAACAGACTGTGGCGAGTTACCAGGCCCAAACACAAACAGCAGATGGCGTATTATCCCTTCTCTTTCTGTGAAAGTAGCCTACACGCTGTCAAACTCAGTAACCTCTCCAACATTAGATTTGCAGATTGTTTAAAAGCACCAGGGCAGCCGTTCGAGAATGACCTGGAGCTTTCATCATTTTCATTGTCCAAAAGAAAGATTTTCTGGCTTCGTAAAGATGTTTAGTAACCTATTGCCGACCTTTTGGCTCGAAAGGAGTTTGTATACTAGTCTGTCTGTTTTTATTTTGTTGTCTGTCTAGATCAGCTAAATTTGCCTTAGCGAGAGACCTCAGGCGAGTGAAGTTTTTAGCAGCTGCAACATGTGTAGACCAGATGTATCTCATGCCTCTAACCCAGTGGCTGTTTTCTGTGTTAAGGACAGGGTTGTGCGTACTAATTCCCAACCCACCCTAAAATGCTTTGTTTGTTTCCTTAGTGGTTCAGGGAAAAAAATGGCACAAATGTGTAACAGCACAAATATTTCATGATCCACATATTGCACATGCATTTCATTCACATAGCCTATAGTATACTGCATTTCATTCACATATTGTATTCTCTTAATAATTCATAAGACAACTGAGAGAGTTTTTCTTTCTCAACGTGACATACTGCTTTCTGTCAGCAACCCCATGTTTAACTGTTACCATTATTTCCTCTCTGCATGAAGCACTATAATTTATGCCTGAAATAGCCTGCAGAAGGAGTTCATGGGATGGGTGTGTGTAGTGTACTGTGGGCAATGGGTGGATGGACAACATTAGCTGCTCTTTTTTCTTTCTCTCTCTGTCACACACACACTCACTCACTCTTACTCAGTGCATGTTTTGAATGAGATGACAAGCTTAAGTCATTTGCCTAACTGAAAGACTTGCATATCTCAGTGTTAAGCCGATTATAGTCGGTGGTCTTAGCTTTTTAAATAGAGACCCATCATCCTCTTACGTGACCAAACATACAGAAAGACAGAAGGAAATTTGCTCTCCTTTATGGATTCATAACATCCCTTATATAGACTTGTTCCCTCTGAAGTAAACAATCCACAGGTGTTTTCTCAGTGAATGTGGTCGTGGGGTCAAACATTTTCCTGTTAAGTTAAAGTTTGTTTTTTTTCTATTAATATTAAAAGTTATTAATCACTTATCTTCAGTAATGATTGACGGCAGATTGTTCTCCTTATCCTGAACCTTATCTCTACTTTTATTGTTGCGTACCTTTGATTTCCTTGTTTTCCTTCAGGCACAGTCAGGAATCACAGAAGTTATGTACTGTATTGTTTGGCTACTCTGTGACCTGAGTGGCAGTATGAGGCCATGCTTTTGGACTGCTGGCTGCCCGTCTGCATAGCCTGTCCCCCCTTCTGCCTTTTCTCCCTGTCTCTCTGTCTTTGGTCCAAAGCACCTAATGAGCTGGAAGAACACACCATTGTCCCTTGACTGACAGAATTTCTTCATGAGGGCTTTAGTCATGATTTTAGCATGGAGAGCGCTGCGAGGTCCAATGTGCACAAAAAGTTCCCGTTGTGGCTGCGACTGATCATCATTGAACCACACATATCACCTTTGTCATGTTCCCACTGGGAAGCTTTCCCATGGTGCACCACTCTGCTGTCAGCGCTTTTACGCTGGACGGTCACACAGCGAGGTAACGGGCTGAGGCATTCAGGGCACGGAATAATGAGGTCGTCGTCTCACCATGGCGACCACCAATCACAGCCTGGCATCCCTCCGCTGCAGCACATCTAAGTAGATGCAGTGGTAGATTTAGATAATTTTCTTTTCATATTCCATGAGTTCAAAGTAGAAATATTACATCATCAGAGCAGAGGGGCTTTATGATCCAGCATTAACTGAGCCCTTGTCGTGACAGATGGATGATGTAGAGAGAGGGAGGGTGACAAACTACACAGTCCTTTTTTTCCAGGACTTTCAGGGCACTCGAAGACAAGGTGGGTGGTGGGAAGTGAATATGCTGTGTTTTTGGCTAACACTGGTTCAGGAAATCTTTGGGAGCAATGGAATGGGACTGAAGCGGGACTCTCCCTGATTTACTTGGAGGAAGTAGGGAGCTGTAACCACACCAACCTGTTGGATTTACATGGACTACAGACAGAGGATTGAATTGACATATTGGTGACACTTTTTTTTGGCAAATGCGATTTGTATAGGAATCAATATTCCCTGGTGTGATATTATCCCTGGTTTGCCCTTGTTGGACTGTGAGCTTTTATGGCAGAGAGGTGTACGTGGTCAATAAACAGAAGATTTATAGTTTATCAAGAAAATGGGTGAGGCTTGGTTAGTGAAGGGTGACTAAGGCAGAATATAAACAGGTGTGGGTTGCCTAAAACTCACAAGAGTTAGAGAGAATGAGAAGAGTGAATGAGAGAGAGAGAGAGGAGCTGGAAGCTATCTCATTTGCTGAGAGTTGAAGGATTACCAGTTTAATTTGGAATTAGAACACTACCCTTGTCTGACAGTCTTCACATACAGTTAGTTTAGTGGACTGCACAGAAGAGACTCAATCTTGCAGTCTAAATGTGTTTGGGATGATTTTGATTATTGTGAAGTCTTTAATTTTTTTTCTTGAATCTGTTACTTTTGGTTAAGTTGGAGATTTAGAAAATGAAAGTGACAAGCTTTAGCTTCCCGTAGAACATCAATAAGGACGTGCAGACTGACTGCCAGAATGATTTCTGGTCATAACATTGCGGTATGTGTTGTGGTGACGGCGTTGGAGTGCTGAGAACTGATTTTTTTTTTTTTTGGAGGATTCTCTCTGGATTTCCAAATCGGAAGCTGTGACCCTCAGAATGTCTGCGTTACACCCTCTCCCCGCTGCTTCTGGCTGAGTGTGTTTGGTACGAAGGGGAGTCTGTCTGCGTGTGGAGGATCATGTATGTTCTCTGCACCCTGGTGCTGCTGTCCCTCCACAACCTATTCAAGAGACCCAGGGCCCTGGAGCCAGGCGAATCGGGGGCCGACGAGGGGCCCAAACGGTCCAAAGATGAGGTGGTGAAGTGTGGGTATGAGCAGATGGTCAAGCCCCCCTGGCATGAAGGTTTGGGATCGGCACAAGGTGGTATGTCCATATCTCAGAGCCCCTGCGGCTGTGTGGTCCGTCACTGCCATGACATACGGCAGCACAGACAGCGCAAGGAGAGTGTCCATGACAACAAAAGTGATGTGTCTACCAGCCATAAGAAAGCACAGGTGAGCGAGGGAGATCACAGAATTATGTTATTGGTGGGAGTTATCAGTAACATATTTCTAATATTGGAAAGTGGGATTGTGGACATTGGCTAGAACTACATTTTAACATTTTGTCTGGTACTAGGGAATTCTGCTGTGAAATACATTGAATAAACATTGAATTACTTCTGTGTATGAAATTCACTATATAAATAAACTTTCCCTGCCTTGCCTTGAATGAAGGTTGAGTATCGGAGTATTGCAGCTTACCTGAAAGGCTTTTTTTGATGTCTGTCTGGTTTTTGCAGCAACCCCCATCCATTACCAGACTGAACAGGTTGCTGCAATTTAATCATTTATTTCTGATGTATTATTGATGAACAGAACCACAGATGGCTCGATGTCACCTGAGTTTTGAAGAAGCAATTTTGTTTTATTAGTCCTGCTGTACCACTCAGAAAACTCATCATTCTTCAAAAATATAGTTAAAAAGAATATTTTAATCCTGATATTATTGGAGTATTGGAGTATATACTTGTGTATTTTGGCTTGGACACTGTGGTGAATCTTTGAGAGTATTGAAGTGCACACTACACAGGTTTCGTATGGTAATGTCAATGTATGAGGATGAGCCTACTGACTTGAAGCATAACCTGGAAAAACAATTATGGAAGTTATGGCTATATTTTCTAACGCTAGTCTTTTAAAAAAATGCATTTTATTCCACGACAAAGCCCAGCTCTTTGAAGATTCTAAATAGTGTGATTTTACTTGGTTGCAGGTGATGTAACCTTTGGACACAGAATATAGGCACATTCCTTTATGCCTTGATCTGTCCATGAACTCATTTGATATTGACTCCTTTGTCCTTGAATAGAGAGATGTGCCAGTCGTTGGGTTGAGTGCTGTTCTGTTTCACAGTCTCCTAGATCCTGTTAGCGTGCCATCACAGTAAACAGACCCAGATCGCTGGATCATTGGTTATGTAAGCAGGGCTTCGTTAATCTCTGTCTCTCCATCCATCTCGCCTCCAACTGCGACCCTCTCTCCCTCTCTCTCCCTCCCTTTCCTCCCTTCCCTCTCTGTACCTTTCTGTCACTCTAATCCCACTTTAATTCAGGCCATCTATTTGGCCCCTGCCCTAAAGATTGATGCATCATCAATCCACTAGTACATGCCCAACCCACGCACCTACAGTCCACTGTCCTTCTCCTGAACACGCACACACTCATACATACACACACACCATCATTTCTCATACACACCCCTGGGATGGAAACAGCATTGATGTAATGACTTTCATTGGACTTGGCCTTACCTACATTATATAGCCATGTTTTTTATGATGATCTGATCAGTCTAAACACTGGACTTTGACTATGTGGTACTTGATAATGTGCTGACGACATTCTCCTTCACCATAACAGTGTTTATTGGTAGCCAATGGTTTGCTGTTATCACAGTGAGCTAGTGACCCGTAAATCAGTCTTCCCATAAAGCACACTGTTTGATAGATTTTACACAGTAACCTTGTTCTCCCTGAAGCCCTCAAAAAGTGTGTGACAGAGAGAGATTTTCTGTTCTGACACTGGCGTTTGGTGTCTGAGCTGAAGAATGGTGCCAGTGTACCAGCTCAAAACAGGGCTTCTACATCAGTCAATGGAAGACCCCATTGTCGGCACATGTCAGTACGAATCATTTTTACTGCTCCGTTTGAAAGAAGTGACACAGATGTCCTAGACATCTAACAGTAGTCATTGAAGAAACGCATCTTTTGTGAGGAGCCACATTGTTTTCCCACAACGATGAATTGGATTGGTGGAGGGTGCCTGCTGGCCTGAAAGCACTGGGGGGGGGCGGGTATGTACAGAATACTGCTGCTTTTCTGGGCCACGCTCTTTACAATAGTGTTCTTTTTATGGAACAGTAGACTAAGTGGGAGGAGCAGTGAGTTTTACACCCGTTAGTATGGAATTACACACACACACAAAACGCACAAAACACAGAGATCCAGTAGAGAGAGCGATGGTTAATATTTCAGGCAGTAGGAGGGGCTTCTGCCAATGCCTACGCATAGCAGCAGTCACTCACACATAACTAGTGCCATAGGAAGACAGGATAGAGCAGCGCTATGCTTGATTTGTGGCTGAAATATTTATTTCCGTGGTTGCGAGAGAGGGAAATGGAGGAGAGAGAGGGGTAGGGAGGAGAAGGGGGGGATGCTGGAGAGGAGGAGTGGGGGCTGCGATGCTGGCTCAGATTCCACCGTTACTAAGGAACTGTGCGCCAGCAGAGTGTTTGTGTCACCGTGTGTGAGGGGAGAGTCATGTAAAAAAGGAATGCGCTTATGAGCGTGTGTGTGTGTGTGTGAAAGTGAGAGAGTGCACGCAAACGAGGGCTTGAGAAGGAGAAAAGGAAGAGCTGGTTGGCAGATACAGTCCGACACGTAGCTTGCAGCAATAGCCTTTGGCTCTGCAGGAGTGTGTGTGTGCGTGTGCGTGCACAAGGTGCTGGTTAAAGACAAGCTACAGCGATGCAGGGATGAACAGGGCCATGGGACCGCAGGCTAGGAGGTGAGTACACTGAAGGGAGAAGGAAGAATGTGTGTCTGTGTCTGTGTCTGTGTGTATAGACATGTACGTGAGCAGTCTCTCTCATCCTTTTCTCTCTCTTGTCTTTCCACACCGTTTATGGTGCTGTGTGGCCATTGTGTCAATAAGATCACATCTGCTGTGTTCTTGTTCACGGGTTAAGCTGATGTTGGGCTTAAAGTCAGATCTTAATCTCTTGCATCCCTGAGCAACAGCATACCTACTACCAGTATCAGCACTCTACTGGTGTCTTTGTCCGTATCATTGCTGGTGTGCGCGCGTGTATCTATGTATGTGTGTGGGAGAGAGAGAGAGATTGTGAGCTCAGTACATTGTGTGCATATTTGTGTCCAGAGGTATTTAAGGTTGTTGAGAGATCCAGCAGCCACTGGCAGATGTTGATACAGAAGGCTCAGTGTTTATGCTAGAGGGGAAGGGAGAGATTTAACCCTGCCTGAGCGACAGAGCGAGAGAGAGAAGGGGACATGTTTCGCTCTCTGTGGGGAAAGAGGGAGGGGGGTGAGGAGAGAGCAATATTTAAATCTTCTTGCTGTCCCTGTGCAGAAATGGAATCATTTCTAAGGTCTGTTTGAAAGCAGTACAGCTGGGCATGTAGAGAATGGCAGTAGACGGGTGTGTTTGTGTCTGTCTGTCTGTCTGTGTTGTTAGTGATTAGAGATGACTTGGTGAGTGGGACAGTAGCAGACATCGACAGACTGCCTGACCACAGGATCCATTATACTGTATTCAAGTGACAGACTGTGTGTGTGTGTGTGTGTGTGTGTGTGTGTGTGTGTGTGTCAGTGTGTCAGTGCCCGTCCTAAATTATTCATAGTAATGGGGAGGGTGGGTAATGAAGTGGTCTTTGTCAGCAAATGGCTCTCTGGTCGCTCATCAATGCCCCTCTCATGTTCCTCAGACCACTAGAGAAATGGCCCTCCAGTTCTCTCAGTACAGCCATATCATTACATGATCTCCTCCTTCACACTCTAAAATTAGTAGTATTTCTCTCAATGTGTCCCCTGAATGAATGCCTCTATGGGCTGTAGATTATGGCTCTAATGGTGTGGGCATGACTCGTCCTCCAGGCAAACAACCGTTATCATGCAATACTGCAGATTGGCAAAGCTCATGCACTTATTGCAACCAGCCAGCCAAGAATAGCACGCAAGCCCTTGGACGCAGCAGCGAGAGCTTAGCGCATTATGAATTTAAACCGTTGCGTCGGACGCGTTTCCTGTTTCGGGCTCTCGCTCCAAGCGGATGTGTTGACTTCAGAACAGGAGGTGCATAGGCAAGAAAGGGGAGGAAGTTCTAGAGAGAGGAGAGCTCTAGTTAGGCGTGAGGCATGTGATGGCTATCACCTCAGTGCGATGGGGTGTGTGTGTGTGTGTGTGTGTGTGTGTGTGTGTGTGGAGTTAGTGAGAGAGGGAAAGGGAGAGGCCTAGCAGAAATGGGCTAATGAGATTCAACAGCCGTCTCGGGAGACAAGCATTTCTGCACCCATACAGATGATCAGAGGATCCTCACAGAAGGGAGAGAGTGAGAAAAAAAAAGAGTGTGAGGAGTAAGTGAGAGATGAGGGAGAGGGAGAGAGAGGAAGAATTGCGCCCATTTAAACGCAGACTCTGAGAACACATCTGTGTGATGCAGTTGAGCCTGAGACAGGGATGGTATTCTATTAATTCAAGTGAATAAACTCCTCATTTGGCTGGTTTGACTTGGCCCCTTCCCTTTGCACACACTCAGGCACAGACAAAAAGAGCAGCCATGCCTCCTGACATGGATAGCCCTGGGGAGGTCGCGGCATTGTCTGATATTTTGCAGAGGGGAATGAAATTTAATCCTTTGGTTTGTTTACCTGTTGATGTTGCACAGATAAAGCACTTGACCTGTTGTGTGCTCTGTAGTCTGTGTGTGGGTGTCTGAGGGGTGTGTGTGTGTGTGTGTGTGTGTGTGTGTGTGTGCGCGCCTTAAGAAAGGGAGAGCTCAGCTGCATGTGCCCTCATGATACTCTTAGGAAACAGGCTGGTTAGTGTCATTAAGCTTGTTTTCTGTTTTTGCCAGCCATAAAGAACTACACTGCCCCCTAGTGGCGTAAGGAGAACATCAGCGATAATGAAAATTGAACACTCAATCTAATCTTTCTTCATCGATTGTCATTAACCCCACTGTTTGTCTGCTTGATCACACAGAATTATTGTTTTACCAGTTTTATCAGTGGAGATATTTGATGTGTCCTGTACATAAAGGTATCTCGGGCCAGAAAGAAAAGGACACTGCCAAAGTCTGGTCTCTGGTCTCTGTCAGAGGTCAGACGAGCAGAAAGGCGTGACTGCCCAGCGCAGACTGTCCGAGTGTGCCCATTTGTCCCCATGTGTCCCACGTCACAGGAAGCAGTCTAAGAGAAGGAGGCCATCTGCTGACTGGCTTAGAGGGGATTAAGATGGGCTGGAGAGTCCCGGTCATCCCAGCACACCTCAAGCAGTGTGAAGACGCTGCTGCTTCTGTTACTGCTACTGCACCTCCTCCACCTTCACCACCACCTCCTCCACCTTCACCACCACCCCCCTCCATCTCCCTGTCAGATGTCCTCTGTTTCCCTTCACTTTGGTTTCCTGAGCTTTGCTGCCCCACACTGCTCTAGTTCGGCTCCATACAGCATGGAAACATTATGTTGTGGTAGTAGCAGGAGTAGGAGGAAGAGTAGTTGTTGGCTGTGTGAACAGTGAGAGGTAACTGGGCAGCTGGAGCTAAGATGTTGGGATGGGTTGGCTCTCTCGTAAACAAGAGTTTTCTGGATGGGAACTATGAACGTGAGCGCTACACCCACAGGATGGATCGCAGGACCACAGGACCCAGGGTACTGTTGATGTAGGGTGTGTGTGTGTGTCTATGTTTGTGTGTGTCTGTGTAATATCTACATCTGTTGTGACACTTGTATTATGATATTTGATGATGTATGGTTCTGGAGTGTTATGTTGTGTAGTTAAAAATGGTTGTGCGGTGTAGCACATCAGGATCAGTGTTGGTCTGTGTGGATTCTGTCAGACATCTGGCCATTTAGGCATTTTATCAGTCTGGAGTGAGTGTGAGCTGTATTGATAAGGGCATATTGATTGGTTTTCAAGGCAGACACAACAGTAGAGGAAGGCTGGTCTGGGCTGCAGGCAGACTGTAGAGTTCATTTTATATTTAATTTAATTTTAATTATTTTACACACACACACACAGTCACGCACATCCACACACATCCACGTGGGTAAGTTGTGATCACCTCGGCTGGAGAATTAGTTGAGGTCCTGATAGGCTAAAGCGGGTTATCTGTCCAGAACAGGCCGTCCTCCTCCAAGCCAAACTGCAGATGGGGTTCATTAAGTGACACCCTGATACAGTCTTACTGTACACAGAAACATGACTTTTCACTGATTCTTGAAACAGGCCTGTATAAGTGGATGGTAACTGACAAACTGGATAAGTGATGGTAACTGA
>JAIFZK010000006.1:10322500-10445000 GCA_027481765.1 Tenualosa thibaudeaui | reverse complement strand
GTCTCAGTAAAGAGCACCGGGGCCCTGTGAGTCCAGACTGCAAGCTGACACAGGACTCCAGAGACCAACACCAACTGCAAGACTGCCACCAGAACCACAGAGAAGCTACTGCTGCTGGTGAGGGACACAAGCCATGCTAGCACTGCTGCAGTACCCTAGCTTAATATTGTATTTTGCCAGAGTACCACAATAGGCTACTTTCCCAAGGAATCCAACTACATTTTCTAACAGCCAATCAGTGAACAGAAATTGAAGTCAGAATCAGTAGGTTTGAAGCTCAGGAGTGTCCAGAATCTTTGGGCACACACAGTAACAACAGCGTTTGGGCACACACAGTAACAACTGAATATACCGACTGGCTGCTATCTATGTAAAATGTATCTTAAGTGTGTGTGTGTGTGTTTCAGGGGGGAGGTCACCTTGTTCCATTTCACACAGACTGGCACAATCTCTAAGTATTTCACCGGATGTGCAAGGCCATCTAGAACAAGACTTGAACGGCGTGGAAGGACAACAGTTAAAACTTATCACAGGGTTACGCACACAGGTACACACTCTAAAATCACCATTCACAGATCCACTCATTCAAGTCCTAACTTCAATATAGGAACATAGTGACCATATAGAGGCATCATATCCCATGTGTTAGTC
Source organism: Tenualosa thibaudeaui (assembly GCA_027481765.1). Lineage (NCBI taxonomy): Eukaryota > Metazoa > Chordata > Actinopteri > Clupeiformes > Clupeidae > Tenualosa > Tenualosa thibaudeaui. The sequence continues at coordinate 10,444,349 of JAIFZK010000006.1, read as the reverse complement.
ACCCATGCTGCCAGGAGGTAGAACTATTAATATAGATTACATATGTAGAACTATTAGTATAGATTACATGTGTAGAACTATTTGTATAGATGATATGTGTAGAACTATTTGTATATTTAAGACATGGCCTTCTATGCAGATTGAGGAGCTGGAGGAGAAACTGTTGGACCAGACGCAGGAGGTGGAGAGACTGCGCTCGGAGCTGGTGAGTGTCTGTGCGTGTGTGTGTGTGTGTGTGTGTGTGTGTGTGTGAGTGAGTGAGTGAGTGAGTGAGTGATCAGGGCATAATGTCAGTAAACAGGTTATACTGTTAAATTCCTAAGAAGGTATTAATTCCAGAGAATTGTGCTGACCTGGTTATTACAGAGGGGAATTAAGTACTTCAGACTGACCTGGTTTGGTTTCCTCGGGCAGTATGAAGATTTTCTGTCTGACACAGATTTGTGTGTGTGTGTGTGTGTGTGTGTGTTTTGTTGCTGATAATCTGTAGGGGGCGACAGACCTGGAGAAGCAGCTGGAGTTGCTGGAGAACGAGAACCAGCGGCTCAAACAGGAGCTGAAGGCCGCTCCAGCCACCTGCAGCAGCACCTGCCCACACAGCCAGGTCAGTCACACAGACGCACACACACAGCCAGGTCAGTCACACAGACGCGCACACACAGCCAGGTCAGTCACACAGACGCGCACACACAGCCAGGTCAGTCACACAGACGCGCACACACAGCCAGGTCAGTCACACAGACGCGCACACACAGCCAGGTCAGTCACACAGACGCGCACACACAGCCAGGTCAGGCACACAGACGCGCACACACAGCCAGGTCAGTCACACAGACGCGCACACACAGCCAGGTCAGTCACACAGACGCACACACAGTCCAGTCAGTCTCTCCCACATGCCCACACAGCCACGTCAGCAACAGTGACCACTCACACTCATGCTCACCCTACTGAGTGAGCCACAGAATGAACACTGCATGTAGCCACTGTGAACCACTGATAGCACTGATAGCACAAACGCGCACACATACACACACGCACACACGCACAGCTGTTTCTATGGATATACTCACAAAGCTACATTAGCCACCACAGCATAACCAAACAGACTTCAGTAAAGAATGGAGTTCAGTGGTCATACTGTTAGAGTATTTCAAATGCAAGTCGGTTGTCCACTCTCACTCGATTTTGTCTCATACCTCCCCGTCTGTCCTGTCTAGTCCATCAGTCTATTGTTTTTCTGTCTCTTTGTCTGTCAGAATAGCTTTGTCTGTCTGTCCTTGCCTGCCTTGTGCCCTGTGTATTTTCTCTCTCCTTCACTCTTCTCTGCTGCCCCCTGCAGGATGCGGAGCGGCTGCGTGAGGAGCTGTGTCGGCGGGAGGAGGAGTGCCGGCAGCGGGGGCAGCGGCTGGAGGCTCTGGAGCTGCAGGTGAGGGAGCGGGCGGCCCTGGTGGCCCAGCTGGAGCAGCAGCTGGAGGAGGCCCGGTGCCGCCAGCGTGAGCTGGAGCATCAGCTGGATGAGGCCACGCGGCGCAGGAACGACACCGAGCAGAAGCTCAGCACCAGGCTCCACGAATGTGAGCAGGCCCTCGCCCGACAGGCTGCCATGCCCCCGCAAGTCAAGGTCAGCAGGACACCCGGACACCTCTGCGCTTTTCAGTGAAACAAGAAATTTATTAAATGAGCTTATGATGATGAGACTTGACAGTCTTTACTATTGGAGACAGCACATATTATGCTAATCATGAAATGATGCCTCACAACATACAATTATGTATTGGGGTTCAACTTTTAAGATTCTGTGTTTGTGCATGCGTGTGTGTGTTTGTGTGTGTGTGTGTTTGCAGTATGTGACTAAGACAGTGGAAGTAGAGTCGGCCCAGTGTAGGGCAGCGCTGGCAGAATGTCAGTCACGGAACCAGGCCCTCCAGGAGCAGCTCAGTGTCCAGAGGCAGCTCCTCCGGGAGTTGGAGGACCAGCTACACGAGTCTCATAAGACCAGTGGACAGCTCCGACAACAGGTACAGATTTCTCTCTATCTCTCTTTTTTTTTTTTTTCTCTCTGTCTCTCTCTCTCTCTCTCTCTCTGTCTCTAACTTCTATCTCTCTTTTCTTTCTTTCTTTCTCTCTCTCTCATCTTCTTTCTCTCTCTCTCTGCTGTTTTTCTGTCCATATTTGTTGTTGTTGTGGTACTCTTAATCTATTCTCTCTTTGGCTGTTCAGTCCCCTGCGTGTTGACGAGTTCAGTGTGTGCTGCGATAACACTGGATTGATGTTTATTCAATCCTTGGCTCTGTGCGGGGATTTTTTTAAAATGAGACCATTCGTCCTACAATTGTGATGAAAGCTTAGCGCATCAGCCTCAAAATTAAGCCACAGTGCTTTGGGAATTACCCCTCCCCTATCAGAGTGTTGTCGTGACGGCTTTAGCCCTCTCCCAATCTCTCAGTTGTTAGCTGCTCCTACCTCCCAGTGCTTTGAGTTGCAATTGGCTCCTGCCTCAGTGTTGTGGATTGTGATTGGCTCCCCGACAGTCGGTCCCATTGTGGTGGTGCTGGTGCTGCTTGTGTGATTGGCTCCCCTGCCCTCTCCTCTACCCTGTGGTAGCTGTGCAGTGGTCCCCAAGTGTGGCTAACCACTCTCTCCACTTGCGTCCGCAGCTGAGGGCCGATCGCAGCCGGCTATGTGGCCTGCTCTCCAAGGCCGTGGGCTGGCACAACAGCGAGCTCGTCTGTAGGCTGTCGAAGGTGTGCCACTTTACTCTGCAGCTGGCCGGGGCCAGGGGCAAACATGAGGAGATCAGTGTCACTCTAGTCAGAGACCAGGGACAAAGGAAAGACATAGGGAATCAACATATAGGAGAAATTATACATTAATCACATAGTGTAATCCACAGTTTTAGACATTATGTCATTTGTTTACTTCTTAGATGTCTATTTGTATTACACTTGAAAACTTGGCATTGTAAGGAATTTGGAGACATGATCAGAATTAGAAGTCAGGATTTAGGAGTGTAGGGATTACTGATGCCCATTTTGCACCTTTGGATCCCATAAAGGCGTAGAGTAAATGACTCCAAATGGATGTTTTGAAAGCGTGTAATAGTGCACTATTTATAGATTCCTAATTGTATAGCGATAGTTTTCCCTGTGTGCTTTTAGCATAGCTGTCACTCACCCACTCACTCCTCTCATTGTGCAGTGTGCTCACTGACGGCCATTCCTCTGACCCACTAAGGTGTGTAGCGTAGCATAGCATAGCCAGTAGATCCAATGCTGATTCACTAACATTGGCAGCTGTGACAGTGTAGGGTGTCTGTCAAGTAGGATTCAGGATTCGCCTATTAATCTCATCCCTGTGGGAAGCCTAAGAATGGCAATTGATGCACTGTAGTGATGTAGTTGTAATTATTTAAACATAATTAGTAAGAGGAAAGTAAAGCTCTTTGTGGATAGATGGTAGACCAGTGGAATGTAGTCAATATGTGTGTGAGGAAGAGGTGTATGTTTGAGAGAGATAGAGTGAGAGACCGTGTGAAAGAGAGGAAGTGTGAAAGAGGAATGCAGAAGTGGAATGCCATTGTGTTCTGAGCTTTAAGGCTGGGCTCTAATTGGTGTTTGACCTTGGCCAGATCCTGGTGTATGAGGGGGAGATGGAGAGAGCTCAGGGGCAGCTGGAGGCAGAGATGCAGAGCTTAGAGGAGGAGAAGAACCGTGTGATCGAGGAGGCCTTCATCCGTGCCGAGAGCGAGATGAAGGCCGTGCACGAGAACCTGGCAGGTGAGATGGGGTTGTGTGGAAATAAGAAATAAGAAGTGTGTCAACGCAGTTGTCAGGGAGCATTTGTTTGACTCCTGCACCGTCTCTGTGCAGGTGTGCGCATGAACCTGTTGACCCTGCAGCCAGCCTTGCGCACCCTCACCTGTGACTACAACTGCTTAAAGAGACAAGTGCAGGAGTTTCCCTTCCTGCTGGAGAAGGCCATCGCAGAGGCCAAGCAAGAGGTCAGACCAAACTTAAGATAACAATGAAAATACAAGTTTCTAATAATGTGTTGTACATTAATACGATGGTCTCACGTGTGTGTGTGGGGTCAATCCACAGATCTGTCAAGTGATTGGGGAGGTAAGCAGTGCCAACCAAGAGCTACTGCGTAAGTACAAACGAGAGATGAACCTGAGGAAGAAATGTCACAATGAGCTGGTGCGACTCAAAGGTGAGAGACTTGCACAGCATCCTGGGAAATGTAGTCTGTGTCCAAGTCATTGAATAACATCATTTAGGAATAGCCAGAAATAATATGTGTGTGCTTTCCCTTCAGGAAACATCAGAGTATTCTGTCGTGTGCGTCCCGTCAGCCAGAATGAGATGGGTGCAGTAGACGCAAAGAACATGGTGACCTTTGACACCGACGATGACTCAGTCCTCTACCTGTCCAACAAGGGCAAGCTCATGACTTTTGAACTGGATAAGGTCTTTCCTCCTCAGGCCACACAAGAGGAGGTAGGTCATACAGTGCATGCTCAGTTGACGCCACTTGAGTGATGAGAAGAGGAATCTTGTGAATAACATTGATTGATTGCGGCTCTATTTATTGATTCCAGGTGTTTCAGGAAGTCCAGTCTCTAATCACCTCTTGCATCGATGGCTTTAATGTGTGTATCTTTGCCTATGGTCAAACTGGCTCAGGCAAGACATACACTATGGAGGTATGGCTCCTTTCTTAACCACGGTTTTGTGGTCAGAAGGATCTTTGTGTAAGTAGATGTTTAAGTAGCTTACTTTTGGATTTGTGTGCTGCTCCAGGGGGTATCCGAGAATCCTGGCATCAACCAGCGTGCTTTGAGACTGCTGTTCTCAGAGGTGTCTGAGAAGGAACCCGACTGGGATTATAACATCTCTGTTAGCATGGTGGAGATCTACAATGAGACGCTACGGTGAGGACACACACACACACAAATACACTTATTGTTTACATTGGGAATGGTAAAGTCAAACAGATGCATAGCATTTGGCCTGCCCAATTCAATACCACACACACACACACACACACACTCTAAAACAAACAGCCAGTCCCCAGTCAGTAGTGTTCAGACTGTAGACAGTCAGATAGTAAGAATCTTGAGATCCCCGCTGGGCTGTTGCCAAACTGCAGTCACAGGCAGCAGTTGTGCTGGCCAGCCACACAAAAGCAATTTGAAGATTCCAGCCAGGTGCTACCAAAAACACACTCCGCTCTCAAAAGTAATCTCTTTCTTTCTTTCTTTCTTTTTCTTTTTCTCTTTCTTTCTTTCTTTCTTTCTTTCTTCATTGTTCATCTCTGACCAGTGACAGTGCTGCTCCATGTTACTTGCTGCAGTGGCCGTGTCCTTGTTCCCCGTTAAGCTGGGCAGGTCAGCCATTACATAAAAAATGAATTCCATCTAATAACAGCAGCCATCTGTGGAATGGAAATGGGCAGCGTCTTGTGCTTTTTCTCTCTCTCTCGCTCTCTCTTTCTTTCTTTCTCTCTCACTCCCTCCATCTCCTTCCAAACCTCCTTCCCTCCATCCATCTGATTATGTAAGCCCTGTACATCTGCATGGTCAAAAGGCCTGTGTTTTCTAGAGGATTACAGGGGCAGATTTTGTTTTGTTTTTTTCAATGAGAAGGTCAATGGACACGCTATTACCAATATCCTAATTCGCTTGTGACGCTTCGGGGGGAGGGGCTGTGCTGCCCATCGTGACTCAGGAGATGTCTGATAGCATAGTGAGGAAGAAATCTGTGTTTTTTTGTGTTTTCCTACTCAGGAGCCTTTTAGGGGAGAACCTGAACGACAAGTTGGAGATTAAGATGTGTCCAGATGGCAGTGGCCAGCTCTACGTCCCAGGCCTCGCAGAGTTCCCTGTGAAGAGCGTAGAGGACATCAATAAGGTATGGGCAGTTTTGAAACATTGAGACATTGGTGTAGACATTTCATGATGTGCTTCTGTTAAGCAAGGGGCGAGATCAGCATATTAGTATGTTTGCTATATTTGAGAGATCATGCATAGTCATGGTTATGTATTAGCCGTTCAGCAGCCCAACATGCTACGATGGTTGATTAAAACAGTTTGGATTAGATGTGGATTAACAGTCTTTCTCTCGTACACAACGTTGGCATTCATTGAAGTATGATGTACTGTGTTGCAATTAAAACTCCAAATCTCCATGGGACGTAACTGAATGCAAACCCTTTGTTTGGCCAAGGGCCACAGAAAGCTGATTTGGGCTGCGTGCTGGTGAATGTTATCTAACTGTGCTGGTCGGGTTGAACGGGGTCCCTGCAGGTGCTGGAGTTGGGCCACATGAACAGGGCAACGGCCTGCACCAACTTGAACGAGCACAGCTCCCGCTCCCACGCATTGCTCATTGTCACAGTGGCTGGCTTCAACTCCTCCACAGGCCACCGCACCACAGGTACACATGTGTGCAATAATACACACAGATTCACACACCGTCACTGACATAAGGACTGTCCCTCTCTGTCTCTCTCTCTCTCTCTCTCTCTCACACACTCACACATACACTCAAGCTTATGCACATGCACACACGCAGTCTCCAAAGTCACACACAGTGGTATCTTGTGTTCACACAATGAAGATAGTCTAGCATTATCCATTTTGACCTTATTTCACGCTCATGTTTGAGCTGTGTTCTTTGGTCGTCTGTGTTACCTCAGGGAAGCTGAACCTGGTGGACCTGGCTGGCTCGGAGCGGATCACCAAGTCCGGTGCGGAGGGCAGTCGCTTGAGAGAGGCTCAGTGCATCAACAAGTCCCTTGCAGCCCTAGGTGATGTCATCAACGCGCTGCGCTCGCGTCAGTCGCACGTGCCCTTCCGCAACTCCCGCCTCACCTACCTGCTCCAGGACTCACTGAGTGGAGACAGCAAGACCCTCATGATGGTGCAGGTAAGGCTGAACATGCCCAAACCCTCTTGGTCCTGAGGCAGATGACCTTGAACATACTCAACCCCTTTAGCACTGACCAGATAACGCGGAAGATACCCAACCCAACTCAGACATATAAAGTAAAAATAAACAGAAATAAGTATAAACTAATATAATCTAGAGACATATCACTGAGTGAAGATGCTTTCTAGAAAAGGGAAGGAGAATTGCTCAAATATTAAATGAAATGTTTGATCGATCATATTGTTTTTGTGTAACCTGCGCGCATTTTGATTGGACTTCTCCATTAGTGATCTTTTCTTCTCTCTTGGTCTCCTCCTCTTCACAGGTCTCTCCTCTGGACACTAATGTCAGTGAGTCTGTCTGCTCGCTGAAGTTTGCACAGCGTGTCCGCAACGTGGAGCTGGGTCCCTCTTCTTCAAGGAAACCGACGGAAAACTCCTCCACCTCCTCCTCACCCACTCACGACAGTGTGGAGGTAAGTCCCCACTCTCCCCCCCCCCCCCGCCCCAGAAAGACACACACACACCTACACACACATAGACAAACACTTTCTCTCTTTGTTTTTTTTCTCTCTCTCTCCCTCTCTCACAACATATACAATCTCCCCATCATTCACACACACACACACACACACACACACACACACAGAGCAAACACACACAGAGCAAACACAATGTAGTCTCTGAGGTGCTGAGGTCTCAGACAGGGGATTCAGGTCAGGCGTTGGTGTGTAAGCCTTCAAGCTATCCTGCAGCTGTAACCTCTCTCCCTATGAGAGCCTCTCAGCCATTCACCTGCTGATAATCTCCTTACTCTCACTCACACATTTGGGCAGCGTAGGGAGTGTGGGTGTCTGTGTCGCTGTATTTGCATTCTGTGATTCTGAAGTAATCCTGAATGCTATGCATATGTATTAGTGTGTGTTCTCTGAGGATAAGACACACACACACACACACACACACACACACACACACTTTGAGTATTGTGTGACCTTGAGTATGACCTCTGTGACCTCTCTGGCCCCTCAGCTGGACTCTCCTCCGGTGACTCCAGTGCCACTGCCCATCTCCAGGGCCAGCAGCGCAGGCTCCACCCTCTCCTCCACCTCCAAAACCCCCAACACTCGCCGACGCTCACACAGTCAGCTGGCCACCGGTGAGAACACACGTGTACTCACACAAATACACACACACACATGCATACACACATACTCACGGTTCTGGCACGCAAAAAATGTATTCTAAGAGAAATTATGGAATGTAATGTAGTGAAGATAAGACCTTGTGTCAATGTTCTTATGAGCATCAAGTGAAACGTATCTAAATTTACCAGATCTGAATTTGTGTTCAAATTAAACACCCCCTTCCCTTTCCCTAATACTCCCTCCATTCCTTTCATGGTCTGTGTTGTGACTCAATGATTGGTTGGTTCACAGACAGACAGGTAGACAGAGCGAGCCCATTGGTTGGGGACGGTGGGCAGGTAGGTGGGGTTTTATCTGATTGGTTGGTTGGTCGCTTGGCATGGAAACGCTCAGCATGGCATGGTGCCCTTGTGTCACCTGGTCGATGCCCACCCGTCTAACACACTAACAAAGAACTAAGGAAGCTTCTGGAGTGAGCTCTGTGTGTGTGTGTGTGTGTATGCGCTGGTGTTTTACGTAAGTTGTGTGAATCCAACAGTTTTTTCAAAAGGCTGGCTGTTATGTGTATGTGTGCTGTTTAGTGTGTCTGTGCACTGTTTTTTCACGTACACCCTGTACTGTGCTGTCGTGTGTATGCACTGTTTAGTGTGTGTGTGTGTGTGTGTGTGTGTACACATGTATGTTTGTGCTTGTGCGAGTGCGTGTTTGAACTTGTGCGAGTGTGTGTGTTTGTGTGTGCATCCACTCTCCAATCCTGTCTGCTCTCTCTGGCTGGGTAGCGTGTGGTGGAGCTGCTTTGGTGGTGAACAGTGGCTTGCAAGGGAGCTGTGAGGTGTCAGTGGAGACCTACTGGATAGGTATAGTCATACAAAAACTGGGTTGTGTATTTATCTGTGTGTGTGTGTGTGGTTGCGTGTGTACGCGTGCGGGCGGACGGGCAGGCGTGTGCGTGTGTGAGTGCATTGAAAGGTACTGGTAGCATCACACTATTGTACAACTGTACAGTGCCTCACAGTGACGCCGTGATTGCTGCACTCATTCACGTCCTCTGGACTCTTTGTTTTAGTTGTGGTGTGATGAATCACAATATGACTCTTAACTCCTTACTTCACAACAAATGACAAACATTTGAAGTCATCTTTACAGATCAGTGCATGAGAATGAAGGCCTTATTCCAGTGCTTTAAGATGAGATGAGCAGAGATGAATATAAGATACTGAAATGTGGAGGAGCCGGTTGAGTGAAACCGTTCACACCGGAAGAGCTGGTTTCTTTGGCCCCTCTGGCCTATCTGGACATAGTTGGAACATGTTTGGGGTGTGTGTGTGTGTGTGTGTGTGTGTGTGTGTGTGTGTGTGTGTGTGTAACGTGCCATTAGTAGTTTTCCACAGGACCCTAACTAGCGATGTGTGTGGAGGCGTGTGACTCTGTAATTAACGGCCCTCTGGGAGCTGTTTGAGCTGAAGTGATTTGGCAACAGATTATGTTTCAAAGTACTTTTGAAAATCCCTCCGTGACCCTTTCACCAGACGGGTGCTGAATGGGCTATCAACAAAAAGTTATTTCTTTATGGCATTTTGAGTCACATCGTCCCCACACACTTTGAACAGGTCTGTTTTCCAAGCAAGACTAACTCCCATTAAAAGTGAACCATGTAGAACTATGTAAGTGACTCCCAGATTTGCCAGATAAGTTGATTGGTGTGGATAAAGTAAAATGATTGTGGTTTTGGAATCCTGTTTGGACTTTCATTGACAGGGAGCACAGGTAAAATTGAACCCTTCTGGTAGATTGTTTGCTCGGCTTGTAGAACTTACTCAGCCTTTAGTTTGATATCATCTTAATAATAACAATAATAATAATCTCAAAGTCTGAGTGCTTTGTTGCCGTTTGCACTAACTGTCTCACCCCCTGTGAATGGAGCGTTGAGCCGTGGGATTATATTGCCAAATTGCTGCCATGTTCCCTAATGTCTCTCCCTAACCTCTGTGTCTGTTTTGTTTTCCTTACAGGACGAATGAAACTAACTGCCTGAAGGCACAGCAGCCTGGGAGCTGTAGAAGAGTCTGTGCCCACCTGTGGACCATCTTTCCCTCTGTAGCAATGAATCACTGTCTTCCATAGGTTTAAGCTGAAGGGGGTGATGGATGTCAAGACAGAGAACAGAGGAGGGACCTGGACTTTAACTGGTCTATCAGGGCCAGAATCTGGACTTCACTGGCAAATCAGGGTCAGACTTGAGTGAGAAGGGTGGGAAGTTGTGAGGCCGAGGTATCGCCACCTGATGGAATTTTCTCTAATCATCAAATGAAGCAGACGCGCGCACACACACACACACACACACACACACACACACACACACACACACACACACACACACACACACACACACACACACTTTTTACCCATGAACCCCTGGTTGACTCTACCATGTGCCAGTTCATGCCCCCCCCCCTTGGGCCACCCTCTCAACCACAAGGAGCTGTGAGGGTAAAAGCTCTCGTTGGACCTCAGTATTTCTGGACGACAAAGAAGCACTTTAGACCAGGCTGCTAGCATCACCTCTGCTGTTCGGCCACCTGGGAGCTCAGATCAGCTCCTGACTAACTTGCCCACTCATGTACAAAAGTGTGTGTTCATCACTGACGGGACAGGACAGGACGGCGGAGGCATTGTTGATTCTGTATTGCTTTCGTCTCGAGACTTTGGTACAGGACTCTAGATCACCCTCCTACCTCCCATCCCCTTACACACGCACACACACACACACGCGCATGCTCCTCTGTGATTCCCTGCCATCAGGTGTAAGGACACTTCAAACATCTATTCACTCAGAATAACTGCAATACAGGGAACCCCAAGCGACACTACAGACCAGACCACGTCTCTTCACTCCTCTAGAGGAAGTTGTGTGTGTTTGTGCTTTTTTGTTCTCTACCATCTTTCCTGAAAAGTGCATGTGTTTTTAAATATTCAAGTGTCTTTGTGTTTTTACACTACAGTGTACTGCTTTCAGAGACAATCGTTAACCAGTGATCATGGTACATAACAGAACTCATACTGTGTCCACACACACACACACACACGCACACAGAGAGACACACAAACACATCTGATTTACCACACACAGCTAACCTAGAGCTGGCCACACACCAATGCCAGACTCACAATGCCAACCCAAGTCACCCCTTTTCCCTCAGTCACTGCTAGATGATGCTGAGTGAATTGTGATGGTGAAGATAAATGCCTCCAACTGGCTGGACTGCAAGGGATGCCACTACATCAGGGGGAGAAAGCCTTTTGGTTATTGTGGTTTGTTGGTCACCTGCTTGCTTTTGCTCATGGTGGTGTAGGATTTGTATGCAGTTTTGTTTTTGTACACTGTTTTTAATAAACACCCCTTTTTAAAACCAAACCATCTCGGCTCATTTTGGAGTGTGATGAAATGTGTTGGAGTGACAATAGTTGACATGGTTTATCTCAGCTGTCAAGAGGCTTGGTTGTGAATTGGAGCAAGAGTAGAACTGGATGAACCCTCCGTTAAAGATATTCCCTAACTAGATTTGACAGGACATAAATCCTTTTCAAAACTAAAACATACTACAGCTCAAGGCTGCCTCCTGGTGGGTGTCCTATATATTGAAATAACTAGGGAATTTAAAGCTGCTAGGTTAAGGCAAATGTCTTGGGGAAGAGGGGGCTTTTAATAGTAATGAGGAAGAAGCCTGTTCCATACTGTAAGACCTTGACATTGGGCTACTATATGACGATGTCAAGGCCTCAAAATGGCAGCTGACTGGAAAAAATATGCATTAACCCTGGTTGCTGTGAAATGGAATCGGTTGAACTCACTGGATGCATCAGTTATTTTCACAATCACCTCACTGGCTATATTTTGTTTAGAAGGCTATAGAATAATTAGGAGGAGCTGTGGCACAAATGAATAAAATGTCTGATCCACATTCAGACCCAAATGCCCATAGGGATCTGAATCTGACACGTGCTAATTTTCCAATTCTACATAATCTTTCTCACGCTCTCTTCCTATCACTCTTCATTGGCCTATCTGAATAAAGATAAAAGTCTTAAAATTCTTAATACATTAATTGTAATTAAGCACTAATGGTTGTGATGCAATTCTGTATGACTTGGACTATTTGAGATGCCACTATCTTAAAATTTATCATACATGAATGCGATAGCTTTCAGAGAAATAAAGACGGCATTGTGAGCGCCCCCAAGTGGTAGTGGTGGCTCCTCCTGGTTCAATTCAGGAATTACATGCATTTGGAGTTCATGTCCACCAGATGGCCTTGAGGTTAGTGTAATTCACCCATTTCTTTATTGATTCCATAAAAGATATTCTTACACCCATCTGGAAAGGTTGTGTCCAGATGGGTGTGAGAATGAACAGTTGTGAAGAAATGTTTTTTGTTCATGTTTTTCATGAATGAAATATGTTTCTAAATCCTCCCTGTGTTATATAAAGATCTCAAAAATGCTTGTTTGTTGCTTATGCTTTGTAACTATGAATGGTCATGACATAAGATTGCAAGACAGAATACCTTGCAAGACCTTGTACAGTGAACTCGGTGAAACGCAACAGGAAGTTGGGCAAATGCACTGAGGTTACCACCGTGACGCTGCTCAGTGACTTATTGACATGTTCCAGCAGCAAGATCAAAGAAACAACATGAAAGCCCTGATTTTTGAAAGTTGAAAAGATCTACTAGTAGTCTAGAAACCTGACCCACATTAATCAAAAAGTTGGGTTTTGGCAATGAGTGATTAATCTTACATTTCCAGGGGCATAACCACCCTAAGATGTGAAACATTAAACTCTCACCTAAAACTCTTTGGAAGTGCATCATACACATCATTCAAATAATTGTTTTAATTACAGTTGCTTGTTCAATTAGAATGGGAAAACCCATTCATGCTGGATAAGCCCTTAAAATTTTCAATACCCTCCTTGACCACCCAGACCCCAAAAATGGTTTGCCCATGTCCATATCGTAAGTAACCACACACATTTCTGTGCTCGGTGATTCAACTTTCAACATTAAAGCAAAAGCAAAATCTGAGTGGAAATTAGGGTGTGTTTTTAATAGAAAATGTATTGATTGTGTTAGAGTAGGAAATGCAATATATACAACAGAACTTGAAATATTTGTCAATTTCATACAAAATCTCTGCATTTACTTAATGTTCATTGAATAAAACCTCAGCAAACGGTAAAACCATCTACATCTTCTCTCCCAATGTAGCCAGTGCAACTAGTATCAGAATATATAAACAGTATATAGTCACAATATATCAAAAATTGAGATGATCTCAAATCAAAGGCACCATGAAGCATCTCACCGCCTCACCACACCCTTCATATACAATACTCTTATCATACAACATACTATTGGTGGACAGATGTGTGTGTTTGGTGTGTAAGTCAATTATAATCCTAACACACACACACACACACACACACACAGTGCATACTCACACAGGCGCACACTATGGGCATACTCACACACGTGACTCCTCCATGCCCCAACCACACCCAACACCCCCCACTCCCACCCCCCTGCCCCCAACACACACACACACACACACACACACACACACACACACTGACAGTTGTTGCCCTGAGCCTGGACATCTACTCTACTTAGAGGGGCGTGTGGAGTTTGTTGATGTTCCTCTGGTGCATGCTGTGGTGACGGACCAGCTCATCAGAGCGGGCAAACTTCTTCTGACAGCTGGACCAGCGACAGGTAAAAGGCTTCTCACCTGAGACAGAGATCAAAGCAGACAGGACATTTCATGATTCAGCACTTTCAACATAAAACAAATGATACTTTGGTCATTTGAAACTGAATAAATTGCTGGTGGTATTGGTGGTAATAACACAATTACACTTGGATCTATCAGCTGATATGAATAAAAGAAACGTGAATAATAAAAGTATACGCACTTGTTTTACCTGTATGAGTCCGAGTGTGGGTCTTAAGGTGATCTGAGCGTGAAAACTTTCTCTGACATGTCTCACACTGAAAGGGCTTCACTCCTACATAGTAAGAGGGTAAAAGAAGAGAAAGAGAGACAGAGTGAAGGTGAAAGATGAGGATGAGGAAAAGGTCAAAGGGCACCCTTATGAAGGCACAGGGCAGCAGTTAGAGTTGAGTGTAACCAGAGACACACGGGAGGGTGCAGAATGACAGACATGAGTGAGGGACACAACTCCAAGGAAAGAAATAGAGAGTTTGTAGAATGGAGGATTCTGCCATTCATACCTGAGACAACCAGCAAAGATCAACATCCAGAGATGTCAGTGACAGAGGAACGTACTTACCTGTGTGTCTACGCTGATGTCTCTTGAGCTGGTCTGATCTGGAGAACCTGCGTCCGCAGTCTGTGAAATCACACCAGTAAGGCTTTTCTCCTGAGAGGAAACAGTGGGTCATGAGTAAGACTTGTTGTACTTGTTGTACCTGTTGTACCTGACATAACTTGAATATATTTTGAAGATAAATAGATGTATTTCATTTAGATTAGATTTATTTTAGTCAAGTCAATTTGAGATAAATGAGTAGACAACATTATTTTGATCATAAAAGCTTTTCCCAAAACCCCTTGCAGTTACCATAAACCATTAGCATTCAGTGGGTTACACATTTTTTCCTTGTTTTGAATAAGGCGTACAAAAGACAGTGGCCCAGTTCATGAGACCTAAGCGCCTTGCACAAGCCTCTGACTGATCAAGTGATTTCTCAGTGGTGCTTGCACAGTGAGTGACCTCGGCCGAGCCTCCAAGATCTCTCTCTCACACACATACATACACACACACTCATACACACCTCGACTGAGCCTCCAAGACAGCACAGCCTCTCATTGACCCTTTAACGCTGTGTGTGTGTGTGTGTGTGTGTGTGTGTGCATGTGTGTGTGTGTGTGCATGTGTGTGTGTGTATGTGAGTAAGTCTGCAAGACTATGAATCCCAACATTTCCCAACGCCAACTGTTACTGCACTAAGACAGACAACACAGACACATTTCCAAGAACATGGCTCAGCATGAGGCTTACCAACAGGAAATCTGCTTGTTTTAGGAGTCCCCAAGGAAGACAAGTGAAGAGGCAAGAGGTAGCAGCACTACCAAATACCCTTGCAAAAATGTGTATCTTTTTTCTCTCTCTACTAAGAGCATAGTGCGTACCTGTATGCTTTCTACCATGCATCTGGAGGTGAGAGAGCTTGAAGTATCTTTTGTTGCAGCCTGGATAGTTACACATGAAGGGTCTTTTCTCATTGCTGTCTGGTGGCTTCACGATAGAGGGAGTGATGCTTGGAACCCGACGAACATCCTGAAAGTAAGAGATCACAATTCTTATTTGGCTTTTTAATGTGTGTCACCTTCTACTAAATGTTTGACTTGGATAAAAAAAATATGTAATCCTTTATATGTAATCTTCTATTAATTTATTTATTTTTAATCAAAAGGACTCAGGCAACCATTTTGACAACTTTATTCTAGCACTTTCCGCCTGCTTGACATGCAATGAGCATGCAAAGGCAGCAACCACAACAGAGGAGACGCAAGAAGAGGAGGTACTTAAGTAAATATCCCACACAAGGCCCCTGAAGAATCTCTCCTTTCTGAGTCACTGACGGACATTCATTAAGCCCTGATGATTTATCTGTGTGGGCTCACACCGTGCACAGAAACTCAATCTTTATTGCTAATGAACTCAGTGAGAGGTGATGCCCCCCCAACCCCCTCCTAACACCCACCGCCACCACCACGCTCGGACATAACCCTTTCTAAAAACACCTCCACTGTTCTGGCGACATCCCCGTTTTATTAAATGGTGTTGTTGAGTCTGAAATGGCAGGCGTTTGTTATTTTGCTCTTTGCTGAGAGGGAGAATGAGGTGAGTGTGGAAAAGACTATCGAGACTCACACTCCCTCCCCGACACTCCTTCATGCATGATCTGAGTGGGTTGTGCCATATGTCCTGCGGATCTCACAGCTTGGCAAGGCTGGTATGGAGTAGGGGAGTGAGTTAATGACCTTCAGATGAACCATACTTTATGTGTCTTTGCATATGAGTGAGTGTGTGTGTGTGCCCATGTGCATGCATGCATGTCCTTGTACACAGCATTTGGTAAGAGAAATAGAGGGGTGTCAACACAAACCTGGATGCCTCTGAAGATGATATGTGTATGTGTGTGTGTGTGTTTGTGTGTGTGTCTCTGTGTGTGTGTGTGTGTGTGTGTGTGTGTGTGTGTGTGTATGTGTGTGTGTGTGTGTGTGTGTGTGTGTGTGCATTCATGCATACATGTGTGCGTACAAACCTGGATCCCTCTGAGGAGGCCGTGTGTGTGGATGTGATACTGGGCACTGCAGCTGTACACCATGGGGGCTGTGGCAGTGGTGGGCTCAGCCTCGTACCCCGAGCCTTGGCTGGGTGATAACACGGATGGCAGACACACAGACAGGGCAGACAGTCAGACAAACACAGGCAGACAGGAGGCACAAGAGTCTTTCTCACAGGTGTTCATGTTTATTCGCCTACAGTAATTTATCCCACATGGAACACCGAGAACAGACCTGCTTGCGCTGCATGTCAAAAAGAGCACAGCACACAAAGCTTCTACGTGATTGCTACATAGTTGTGTGTTATCTTTATGTTGGCGTAAGAAATACAGTGTACTTTCAAATCCGTCACACGTTTCATCCAACTGCACTGCAGGATTGACTAACTCTTTTATTACACCCTCACAAATTATCTGAATTTAGCTGAAGTTATGATTCACGATTCATGATTGTTGTTACTGAATTATGGTGCAAAATAGTGGCCAACTCCATTAATTAAAATCCATCCGCAGATCTTAATCCCCCCCCCATCTAGAAGTTTTCTGGCGTCGAACAAGGGAAAATAAATTATGACCAGAGAGAAAAAGTTCAGGGTCAGAGATGTTACGAGCTTGGAGGTTGCACCTGATGAACGATTGCCACGCCATAAAGCTTCCTTTGTCCTGCCAGCCGTGTTTTGGAGACTGCACAGTCTGTTAACACACACCAGTCATCGTGCGGTCCTTCTACTCATTCACTGAGCAGATAAACACCTCGGTGCTTAAGGCAACTGGGAGCGAGAGGGGTTGGGAACCATGGTGATTATCTCTACAGCGAGCATAAATAATCTGGCTTGCATCCCCTTCCACCCTACACCACACTCTTCCTCAACCCCCCCCCCCCAACCCCGTTACCTCCCTGTACCCCTCTATCTACTCTCCACCACTGCATACCACCACCACCCCACCCATCACAACACCGCAGACTGGGTCAGAAGCCACATCTGGGGCAAGCAGTTCAGACACTGACAGAGAAAAGACCCAAACTCTAGTTAAACTGTAGATAAGTTGACTAATCATATCTGGTTTATGTTTTGCTCCATGCATTCTGTGTAGATGCATCACTGTGTGTGTGTGTGTGTGTGTGTGTGTGTGTGTGTGTGTGTGTGTGTGTGTGTGCGTATGTGTACATGAGACGTACAAACGTCTGTGTGAGGGGGTGGGTGTCTGTGGGAGGGGATGACTTAGTGTGTGTGCATCTGTGTGTGAGTGGGTGATCTTAGGGTCACAGACTCTTCCATGCAAGCCGCTCTTTGAAAGGGGATTCTGGATAGTGTTTGTCCAAAGAGTCCACTGACTTGAGGGGAACTGGACCTGATCTTTCTTTGTGTTCTGATCCGTTTCCGCTGTTCCCCAGGCCAGATCCACCACTACCTCACCCCCAAACCACCCACCAACCCACCCACACACCTCTTTCCGCCATTATGTCTTTGCATGTGGTCAAGGCCACTGGTCTGTTTCAGAAATATATCACAGGAAACCCCCCTCACCTCAACAGTCAACAATGTTACCACTTAAATGAACACTCAGGAGAGCAGAGACCTTTGCAGTCCGACAGAAATATATAGAAGAACATAAAGTTTTATGTGGTGGACGTATCTCTGTGAGTGCTTGCTGAAATCAATCCCAAAACGATAAACTTGGGAAGACGTCCAGGATAGGCTATCTCTCCACCTGTCATCAACCACAGCCGCATCAGCATAAAAATGCAGTGATGCCACTCGGTGATTGTATACTCTACATCCAATTCGTCATATGCGGCGTTGCTTCGGGAAATGTTATAGGGAAGTAGAACAAATGTTGCATTTCAGCCGACTAAATATAGCATGCCAGTAACAAGCAGTTTTGTAACAACCTGCCAGCCAACAGTAATCGCATGAGCAATTCAGAATCATGTTTTTCTAAACAAATTTCAGCTTACATAATATGTACTTTGTAACAGCATATGAACTCCTTCACAGCTGGATGTGTTGAATAGCTTTAACTATGGCACCTTTTATACTAGTTGGCCAGCAGGACAAGATCTAGTACAATGTGACAAATGACTTACATGTGCACATAAATAGTTTTCACATACTCACCTCTTGATGTTGGGTGTCAGGGCATTCACTGGACTCCAGGTGACACAATCAAGCTGTGAGGTCATCTGATATAAGTTATCACTGTCAGGGTCAAACAAAGCAAATAAAAATGAAACAGAGTAATACCAAGCTGAATCTTTGTCATGGCATTTGTATCCTCAGAATTAGTGTATTTGGCAAGGCACCAACCAGTCAATGACACTGTTCTCCCCCCCCTTCTATTTTTCATACCTCCTCTTTTAACTGCCCCATCTTAAATTGTTTCATCCTTGCTTCTACACACAGAGGAATTTAGACTATGAAGTGCTGAATGCTTAATCACAAACGCCAGACCAAAGCCACGTCACAACTGCCTCATACAGGGCTTACTGAGGGGGGAGGAAAAGACAATATCTCCTTGGCTGTCCATTACCCAACTGGCAGATGCTTACACTAACTCATAGCCCTGGAGTCACCTCGGGCAGCCAAGCATCACCACAGCCCCGCCGTGTCACAATAACTTAGGAGCGCTCCTCGCCCGGGCCGCCCAGCGCCTGGTACTGAGTGGTGGAGGCATGATGTCAGCTCCGCTGTGCCGTGTCAACAGGAGGGGAAATTTTTGGATGGAGACAAGTTGTTTTCAAGAAGGAGGAGGTGGGGTGACGTTGGGGTGGGGTGGTGTGGTGGGGGGTAGGTAGTGATTATGAACACAAGTCAACTCCTCATTAATTCTAAAACTCGCTCAAAGTCCTCAGTGAGCCATCCGTTACATTCTAAACGTCTAAAATGACTGCATAACATTTGTGAAGCACAAGCAGGGAAAGGACGATTTCATGGGATTAAGAAAAGTTTTTAAATCACTCCAGTTTTGCAATTAAGTTTCTTAGCTGTCAGATAGCCATTCTGGGAAGGGTCATAACTTACGAAAGACTCATCTTAATTTAGCACCTTGCCCCCTGGCCAAGTGAAATTTATCTTACAGTGCAATCTTTCTCAGCCAGAAAGATGAGCATTTAGACGCTGGGTAAACTCTATTCCAGTTATGATACTGAAGCCTCCTCTCAGTGGTTGTTTTACTGTAATCCACCTCCACCCAAAGCTGCTGGTACCAGGCCGTGACTGCAGAATGGGATTGGACTATTTGATTGGAGTGTTCCCATCAGCCGCCTGCTGCCAAGCAGCTTGAGTTAAGATGAGGTGGAGGGCTTCAGGCCAAGCAGAGAGAGACAGAGAGCCTATCTGCTCTTATCAAAGTCAGTTCCGTTATTTTGGGTTCTCTGTGTCCCCCTCTCTTAAAAACAAGTGGGAACAGCATTTATGGAATGTAAGCTCATTTGCTGAAGAGTCAGGATGGAGAAAGGTCTCCTTGTGTTGTTATATCACACCAGGCTGCTCTCATCTCTCTTTCTCTCTCTCCCATCTCTTTCTGACTAACCTCTCCTCTATTCTCCTCTTTCCTTCCCTCTCTACACCTCATCTCACACTCTTCCCTCTCACTTTTTCTATCCTACTATTCCTCTCTCCCCCTCCTCTTTGTTATCCTTCTTCTCTTCCCTCTGGGTTTCCAGGCTGCCGAACATTTCTATGGGGAAAGCCAGGCTGACCTGAAGAATTCTAGAGGAAGCGGGTAGTAGATCACTGTGAGTTTATTTTGGCCTGCCATGGGCTGCTGTTCGGCTCTTAACCTATGAGCAGACAGCCCAGCACACTGCTGGCTTAAGGGGGATTTACGCCGGGCCCATCCAGCCCAGATTGGACCCATCAGCGACTGTCTCAGCGCTCAGGAGCGGCTGATGGATGCGACTGAGAGACCAGGAGAGCCACAGAGAAGCCCCACTGTCTGCCAGACAGGGATGTGCTGTCCCATAAAAAAAATACTTCTTCACCTAAATAACACAAGATTCAAGTCAGATCAGCTGAGATATAAATAGCAACTGAAGTGAACTGAAGGAGCAAATTATCTGCTCATTTCATCTGATGGTGAAAAAATGCTTATGACTGATATATACTGATGTAATTCCAATGGACATATCCAATGAAACATGAAAATGGCAGGATTTAACTTTTCGTGCCAGATCACTACCATTCATTCCACTGTCTTTTTTTTAAGAAGGAAAGAAAATGTATTTCCTTCTCAACTGCGGTCACTTCCTTTTTTTGTTATCGGGTGAATATCCCGCCATTCATGTGTAGCCAGACATTCAGGCCGTTTGAGGTTTGGTGGAGCACAAGCTGAAAAGAAACACCCATGTGCTGCTCGAGGGCAGAGGTCACTGTCTGATACAGTGCAGCTGAGGGGACATCCTGTGTTGTGCGCTATTGATGTCGACACAAATTCATTCCCATGCCCTACAACAGCATATGTAGTTATGCAGTAGTGCAGCATAGCATAGCACAGTAGTGCAGCATAGCATAGCACAGCATAGCATAACGTCACATATAGATTGCCTTTGTTGAAACACTTATTATGCTGTAAGTAAATTTTGTCTGTTATAAAAGCATAGTTGTGTTGTACTGTACCTGTTGTATGTGTTTCTTAAGAGAAGAGCAGGACTACTTCCACAAGTGTCTGGGGGGCTGTGGCAGCCATACATGGGTGGAGGGGCTGGGTACTGTGGCTCTCCTGGAAGATAAAAACAAAAATAAGAATTAGGTACACTAAAACCGAGGATTGCTTGCTTTCTTCTATTTTGATCAACTCAACTGGGAAGTTTGTGAAATTCCGATAATATGCTATGACCCCCTAAGACTGTGTTTCACATTTAGAATTCCATAAAGACAAAGACAGTTAAAATATTACAGTGAGGGACCTTCCTCAGGCCAGCTCAATGAATTCTCCATTCCTGGATGACACCCAATCTGGTTAAAGGGGTGCGCAATTTTTAGCACTGTACTGTATACATGTGAAACAGGCCATTTTACAACAGCACAAACAGAGGGTCTCGGAGGAGCACGGATAACTGAGTGCGACCCCTTGCTTTTGTTAAGTTATCAAAACAGCAGGGTCTCCGCCACTGCCATAAAACCTGTCCCCCTTGCCTTGGACTCAAGCGCCAGTGAAGGCTCCCTCCATCTCTCCCAGCGGTTCATGAGGGGAACTACTCGGCCCCCAGTGGCTCATAACATTCCAAACAGGCTCTCACTATGCCGCTTGCTCAAATGAACATTTTCACAAAATTTATATTGTCCGAGTGACCAGTGTGAGTCACCCATGGCTTTGTGTAGGGAGACCTGCTATCATTTACTGTCTTGATTTGAAAACCTAACCTCAGTGTGACTTCACAGCAAACGGCTCAAGTATCTTGGGGAAGTTAATGGAAGTTTAACTCTGCGGCAATAAATTGAATGCACCCTTCCACACACACACACACACACACACACACACACACACACACACAAATACACACACACACACAAACACACACACACACACAAATGAGTAATCCCATGCAAAAAGTGTACACACTCAAACCTTGACACACATACACACACACACACACACACAAGCATACATGTAAATTTTGTTTACAAGTCACAACAAGCAAAGGATATTGTAAGGAGAAAGGGATATGGAGGAGAAGAGGAGAAAGAGGAGGAGGAAGAGGAGGAGGAAGAAGAGAAGTTGTGCCCATACCCATGGTTGTGGGTGGTGAAAGGGAGTCTTCATGTTTGAATGGATGGCTGGACGGCTGGGGGGAGAGATGAGGACGAGTCTGGCCAAACGCTGGTACAGGCTCCAAGCCCAGGCTGCTGTATCCTAGGACAGGAGGAGGGAAAAAGAGAAGCCAAGCTTATTTTCAACAGTACTGTTTTGATGTCTGAAACCCCGATTCCCTGCTTGGATCACTGAATCCATGTCCCAGAAATGTAATGTTTACTGCCTACAGTGCATGGTGGAGACAGCAGAAAGTTGGCATCCAGTTTGCTGTCAAAGAGCAGTAAATTTAAATGTGAATTTAGAGAAATCTCAGAATAATATCCATCTCAGATCTAATGTTTGCCCCTCTCTCAAAAAAAGAATTGGCATCAAAATGTGGCACATATCACATCACAGTGGTCCAGAATTGCCATTTGCTATGACAGTTTAGCTTATGATCCCTAACAATAACTCTTTATCAGCACGGCCAATTCAGAATGGAGGTGAGAAGGGAGTCATTTCAAGGGAAACCCTGGCTTGGCTTTTCAAACCCCTGGGATTAGTGATACTAGAGGAACAAACTGTCTCTGAACCTGACATTACATTGCACTGACTCAACTCAACTGGGCCTTATGACTTCAGCCTTGTTTTCTCTAATTAACCCAATGTTGCAGTGTTCTTAAGGATGTCTATTTAAATGCAAAATAGTACAACATTATTAGTTTATCCACACTGACTTCCTGTCATGTCACCTCTTCAGTAACTCCCCAGGTAAGACACAGAAGGAGAATTATGTGATTAAGCCACAGATCATAACA
Organism: Tenualosa thibaudeaui; assembly: GCA_027481765.1. Classification (NCBI taxonomy): domain Eukaryota; kingdom Metazoa; phylum Chordata; class Actinopteri; order Clupeiformes; family Clupeidae; genus Tenualosa; species Tenualosa thibaudeaui. Next base: position 10,421,344 of record JAIFZK010000006.1, on the reverse strand, counting down.
AATGCAACTTTAACATTACTAAATAATCACAAGCCAGTTTTGCTGGCACATGCTGACAAATATTTCTGTTCATTCAAGAATGTTTAGTGGTCACTGTTTCTGTTATGTTTGTCATACACTAGCAAGGTCGGTTGTTGGAACGATCAGGAAAAGCCAACAAATTATGCCATATTTCTTTGTATAGGACCTTTACAGGTTTCAGTCAATAGTGAATGCTGAAAATGGACAATGTACCCTTAAAGTCCAAATCCAAGTACACAACTTCTGTTGACAGTTATATAGTTACAGTTTGTTATCAATTCAAGCAGCAGAATATCACAAATGTCAAATATCATGATTTTTTTATTTTCTCAGTAAAAGTCATGGTTAATGCCAACACAAATACAAAACTGCATTTCTGTGCTATAAAATAAAATAATGATTTGGAGATATTTCATTAATTTATTGGTTTATTCAAAGGTGGTCAGCATTTAGCAGTAGAAGAGTAGAAAATAATTTTAGAGTAATATCTTCTACAACAATGAGTGCCAATGCTGTTAGTATGTAATATCTCTATAAGTCTGAATGTACACTGATAAATATTGAAAGCCATATACACACATTTCACCGGTTTGTCTAAACGATTTAATTTAACGTGATGTGAGATTACAATGCCTTGGAAGCCCGCTCTTATACATACGCATACGCTTCACAACTTCTTCAATTAAGCATGATCGTACACAAAGCAGGGCTCAGCCATGGGTAACACAGTGTTATTCTGGCATTTTGGACAGTGAGGAAGAATAGGTCATAGGTGGCTGAGACTTACCCTGGTTCTTAGGAACTGCTGTGCTCTCTACGCAGCCTGGAAGATAGGACCCACTGGTAAACATCCTTGCCTGGCTGCCATTGGTCTCTGTGAGCGCCCCGTGCCTGTAGCCTCCAGTTCCAGTCAGCTGTCCAGAGAAATGCACGGTAAAGGCTCCCAGGCCACAGTGGGGGTCCTCATGTAGATCAGTGGCCCCCCAGCCAGGCTCCTGTTTGATCAGGGAGTGGGTGGGCAGGGAGCCATAGGGAGAGCTTGGGTGGAAGTCGAGCATTGGGCTCCACTGAGGAGCGCCAGCGACAGGCAACGAGCAGCCACCAGCCCCGCCAGGCAGGGCGGGCACCACGGGCAACAGGGCTGCCAGGTCTCGGACATCCGACCCCATCAGCCCACTGGATTCTGTCAGCATTTATAAACAGTTGTCTACCTTTTCTACACACAGACACACAAAGGCACTAGTGCTGAAAAAGGCGATTTCCAAAAAATTTGAGGAACGCCCTAAAGAATGGCCTCAAGAGAAGTAAAAGATATGGCCAATAAATAAATATGGCCAAACAGCACTAAACAGAAAAGGGAGACTCTCTGCCAACCAGAATTCAATGGAATTTCTTTTTTCAAAATGTAGCAAAAGTTGTGTCTCCCATGTGATAAAAAAAACCTTCACCCCCTGAGGTCAGACGAACGAATGCGGTACCGCACTGCACTCACACGGACGTGGCAAGCGAGAACCCCACGGAAACCAAGTGTATGCAATGGGACAGGAGTTGGAGAACGGTGCCTCTCCTTTCCTACTGTGTCTGGAGCTGTTGGAGGCTCCCCTCAAGTCTCTAATACAGCCCTAAACAGTCAGCCTCGGAGGAGGAGTCTGGAGCCAGTAAGGAGAAATGATCCTTGATGAGTCCTTTAGTGTTACTGATGGGCTTAAGCAACACAAACTGACCTCAGACTAATGTCAGAGGACTGACTGAATCCCCTTAAGTGGGTGTGTGTTACAGGAGGCCAGGGGGTCAGCAGTATATCTTCACTCAACACACTTACACACACTAAAGCTGATCACAATCATCATGAAGGAGCACATCTTATTTGACTAAATCACTGATCATGATTTTGTAAAACAGTTAACATAAATATACTGTATTTCATAAGGAATGCTAAACATAATCTAACAATGATTCACTAACTGTAGGTATTCAGTTAAGCTCTTATGATGGCTCGCTAATCAATAGAGAGATTGATAGTTGCTTGTTCATACATTTCATACAGACTGCTGATATTCCACAGATCCCAGCTGTCAAGCCACTGCCATGGACAAATGTATTTCAGCTGTGTGGCTTATTATTTCTCCATTAGTCTGTCAGTTGTGTTATCAAGGGATGATAACATTTGACATAAACCTGAGCTGATGTTAACAAACTAACAAAAGTGCCTTAGTTTCATGGAATACAACAGTTTGATATGTTTTCTTTACTGAGCCAGAGTTATCCGACTCAGGGAAAGCGCAGTCATGGATTTGCAGTCCTAACCACTCATTCTCAAGAAACATCCCAACAGACTTGAGAATAGTGAGAATATTCAGGCACACACATCTGTTAATTGGTTATAATGTTGTAGAATCACCCAAAACACCTACAACAAAAACACTGTTTGACCTTGAACCTCGTTCCTCTTGTCTGTCATTGTTCCTGTTGGATCATCATAATTTCTGCTGTGGTCAGGCTTCTTGATATAAGGGGACTTTACGTACCAAGAGTTGAAGAGCTGAACTCAGAAAGAAAGCATCGGCATCAGCATCAGAAACTTAGAAAGCATCAGTGTCCAAAACAGTGCTGGCCCAGAATTACATTGCAACATACATTTTGCCATAAATTATAGGACTAAATTTCCCAATTGCATGCCCTCCTGTGAGGCTTCAGACTCTCTTCCTCACCTCTCCATACCTCACATCTGGAATTGCAGTCAGTAGCTCTGCAGAAAAAACAGCACTTTTTTACACTAACTGCTTGATAGCTCATTTAAGGTTGGTCAGAAAATGTCAAACAATCTGTGTCAATTCAATTTAATACTTAGTGCTTACTTAATACTTATTGTTGGTTCTGTGAGGAACAGGACCAGAATTGTGTGGGGATTCTTGCAATTCTTTTTTAATTGTAAACTGATGAGAGACCCAAGGATCAAAAATCCAATAATTTCTGATGATCCCACCAAAGAACAATAACTGCTCCCAATCCAGTGGTCTCAGGCCATATTTCTGTCCACATTATGTTTTACAACGTCTACTTCCATTAAATACACCCAAGCCACACAATGGATCAAATACTGTAGCTGTTCTAATACTGTATCTGTTCTTTAGCCTAGGCTATACCAAAAATCTCCATCAGGGGCAGGGCCTTGGCCAGGGGAAAAGGCATGATGGCCAGACAGATGGCCAATGGTGACCATGGCTCCCCAGGCTCCCCGGTAGCTACGCCCCTCATCAGAGGTTCCAAGGTGAGGAGGCATGACCTTTTTCACACTCAAAGATGGTGAGAACTGATGGGGTGATTGCCTAATTCATCCAGTCCAATCTCCTGATCAGCCCCTGCTCTCTGGCAACTGAACACATGATTCAAACAGGAGAAGGACAGGGTAATAGGCAATGTTAAAACGTATTCATCGCAGAATTTCCAGGAGTCATTCAAAGGTTCATCCACAGATGCTGATGACACAGTGACTCAATTTGTTTAAAAATTATGGTAAAAAGATATTATCAAGAAGCCAGGTGCTTTGCTGATTACACATATACAAGTGAGTGTTCAAATAAAATAATTCAGGCTTCATCAGCACCATAGGATGTGTGGTCATGTTAGTCATAAATTATCAGCTGCACACTAACCCAAGTTGCATACAATGTAAAACAAGACTCATGTGAAAAACCACAGTGTTCACACCCTGAAATGTTTACCTACAATCCCAGAGATACACAACTTGCACAGCTGTCAAGTCACTGCCAAAACATTGTCCTCCTATCCTCTTTTTCCCAAAGTTGAGAGCAAACAGGACATCAAAACAAACAATAAGGGTGGGTGGGGGCAGGGAGTCTAAAATAGACTTGTGTGTGTGTCCTATACATCACCATAATAACTGCAAATGTAAATATCAATGCTATTAAACCAATTACTAATACACATATCAAATACAACAGTTCACCAAAACATTTTAAAGATACAAGTTTAGGAGATAGCACTTAGAACTGTTTGGCTCCACTTCAAAAGACATAGATAGAGAGTCTTTCTGTCAAACAGCCAACTCTGTGCCTTCTTTCACTTTGCCTTTCTATATGTCCTTGAGCTGCATGTGGGAGAATATTTGCTGGTTAAAAACATGAGCAATGCCAGTAAAAGCCTGAATGTGAATGATAACAGATCTGAGTATGTTATGATGGTTAGAAGTGAGCAAACAGTGCCTGACAGTTATGGAAACGTGCATTTTTGTGAATTGTAATATTGTGTTCCCTTCGGTGATGAGATTTATGTGGCGCTCGTCAAGACAACACTTGAGTCTCGCCATCTAGTCATGGCAGCTTGTCGGACTGGCCCCGGTTCATCAGACAAAAGGTTCTTATCTTCTCACAATCACTGGTTCTGAACACTGTTAGAAGCAGATGAAAGGTCTCATGGAGCACAAACACAAATCAGAGCCCCCATGCACTTATCTGCTGACAGTGAGGGTCTTGAGAACATCTTGTGTCTTTATACTGCAAGACACAAATCTATCCAAAGGAAGCATGAATGTGAGAGACCTCTCATCGCTGAAAGAAAACATGCTCAGATGTGGACGGCTGAGTAGAAAATAAATGACCATGTGCTCCAACATCAAGGCCGTGAGAGTGGCGATGTGCAATTTGTGGTTGTGTATCTGGAATTCTCCTGTGGTTTTACACAACCCCAATTCCCTCTGTGCACACTGGTCATTGCCTGTCTATGCAGAGCAGGTGCCAGTGAGTCATTCCACAAAGCAGAGGCGAAACAATCAGCAGATTTACCAGAAAAGTACTCAGCATCTTCACTCTGCCACACCCAGATATCAGGGAGAGAGCAACTGACCAAGACCTATGTCCTTAGATTTTTTAACTCTTTTGATACATATATATTGACTTTCGTAAATTCCAATACAGCCTTAAATGCTTTGGATAGTGAAGGGTATTAAACTGATGTGGGGAAAACTTGGCTGAATTGGATATACTTGCTTGCTAAGGGAAGTCATTCACCAATATTATCACTTGGAAAGTGATATGTCTTAGGTTCTTAAAATCGTGCTTAAACATCTTAGCTGTGATTTCAACCTGATTATTATGGAGAAGGTGTGGGTGAATTCTGAATCAGGTTTATTAAAGTGAGCATGTTTCACATAGATGCATTATCACATAACTGCAGTCTACATTCAGTCCAGTCAGAACACACCTTAGACTCTTGCACTCTTCACTTTCAGATTCTGTCTTTCCCACATGAACACATTCTAACACACACATTGTACAAAAATGTTCAGCTGCATGGTTGAGGAAATTGCTCATGTTAAATGACTAATGGTCATTAGCCAATAACAAAACCACTATGAGAAAACATCTGAAGCAAGCTCAAAAATGGAATACAAAGTAAAATGAGATAATCAACTAAAATAATAAAGAAAAATAATAAGAGATTATATAAATAAGCAATAAAATAAAAGTAATAAAAAAGTCAGAGAATAACGGCATGGCACCCTTTATAGTTTACAATTTCATTTGCTCATTTCAAACAAGTGACTGTATTTTGTGAAGTTTTTTACTTTCTTTTCGATCACGAAATAATTAAAGTGATGTTAAGTGTTTCGCATATTATTTCTATTTACAAAAAATACAGCTCAGAAGACCATGCAATGAATGTTTCTGCTAACTTTCAAGGCTCTCAGCTAATGGGGAGGTCATTTATCATTCCTGGACACAGTCATTCCCCTCTGAATATGGGGATTCCTGGGCATCATGCCTCTTTGTTCCTCTGGTGAGTTTAAAACTGAGAGTGAATACCTCTGGTAAAATGAACAGTTATGGTATCTCACATATGCCCACATCCTTGTTTTTCAGATTTTTACTTGAAACAATCTGTAAATTGCTTGTTTCTATCACTACAGAAAAAAATCTAGTTACAAAAGTACAGATTTCAACACTGAGCATTTTTGTTTACTTCAGTTTACTATGTGTTCACATTAACCTGTCATTTACTTTACAAAAACATTTGGTATTACATTTGGTATTTAAGATTTATTACTAAAATCATTGGATTGTTTACTTCCTATTATCTTTACCTGCACTCCCCAAAATATGAGCCAGCCTCCTCCCAAAGTCCACATGGGGATCACTCAGGCAAGGCGCTTCCTGATGAGGTCACTGACCTAAGTGATGGATGAGACAAGCCATCGTAATGGGAGGTAGCCAGGGACCACAGTAGGTCTGTGGGAATCACACAGTTGGCAATCTGGTGTTGGACACCCTTAGGAATGGGCCATGATGCATTTAGACTGTATCACTGAGTGAATACAGCATTGCACACACACACTCACTCACACACACACACACACACACACACACACACACACACTGGAGAGATGTTAAGTTCTGTTGGCAGAAGATTTCCCACAGTGGTCAATTACTGTAACAATGAAACCTTAATTGACAAATGGTTTCTGACTCTGCAAATGTGCCAAACATTATGGCTCTCCCTCATAGTACAACATAAGTTCAAATGCCAATCACAAAAAAAATGTTAATTAATAACAGGAAAGTATGCAGTTCAAAGATATCCGGGGTGAATGACAATAAAATGTTCACAAGTTCACATTCCTAACCTCACTTTCCTTAAATAATACCAGCAACAACAGGTTAGAAGAAACTAAATACAACATGACCAACTGAGCAACCTTCATAATGATTTCATTGGGATTATCAAGCAGGCACCTTGAAGACAACTGTCTGCACAGCTCCGTTGACGACCATCACCAAGGAACTGAAAAGGAGAAAAACAATGCCAGACATGAAGAAAGAAGATGGGAGGGGTGTCTGGCAGTAACTGTTATTCAGTTAAGGGAGCAACACTTGCAATCTTAGGGAGACATAAAATTCCCTCAATGACACATAAAATGTGTATAAGGAGATTTCAGTACATGCGCTTAGTGTCTTGGTTGCGTACATTGTGAAACATAGGCCACAAAGTCTATGTACCTGCTATGGGCCTATAAATGAAATTTTTGACAAGAGGTTTCAGTCCTAGGAAGATACAGGGAAAATCCTAACACTATCTTCTGTCTTGTGATCTTCAATTTGTGTAAATGTCTATGTAAATAATTGTTGTGTTTCAGTTTTTACTACACCTGGAGATTAACAGCCATAAGCAACATGTGCCTATATCCATTTAACATAACAGTCTTGATCCAAATTAATGTGATTATATGTTATCAAAAAACATTTGATTGGCAGAAACTACATATCCTATTGTTGTTTCACTATAGCAACAGATAAATGCATTGGTATCTGCTTATGCAAAGATGTTGTGCACAGCCTCATCATTTAAAGGTTAACAATGGGACACAGAGGAACACAACTGTTGAGCCTGGTCTCCCTGTACAACAGACAAATCATCTGAATCATACACTTTAACCTCTGTGTAACCTCATGATTACCACATAATTTAAGGTTATCTATCACCCAAACAAGTCATCTGTGAAACAACTTCCATGAACCCCCTTAATTACCAAATACTGAAGAGGACATAAAGATAACAGACATAAATTTCAGAACTAGAGATTCTCAGTAAGTATTCATCACTATGGACACAAAACAAAGACATAACTACCCTTCAGTATGTCTCTGCTGAACTTCTTGAAAAATGTCTTTGGAACATCTTAAAACGTCCTAATCATCTACAGTAAGCAAAGTCTATTGATTTGAAAACCGCTTGAAGGGGCACAGACGAATTTGTGATATAATTCTTATTACTTTTAAGATATATTTTTTTAGGCTTTCTGTCTATATTCTGATAGGACAGAAGAGAGCGACAGGAAATGTGTGGAAGAAAGAGATGGGGAAGGATCGGACAATAACCTCGGGTCGGACTCAAGCCTGGGTCCCCAGGCATGATGCCTTAGCACTGAGCCACAGAGCCCTTTCATCTAAATTATCACATTCGCCTGTCAGTCAAGGCAAGCTATCAGTCAAGAGCTGATCCAATCTCTTTAAACTTTTTAAACACCTCAAACAACCAATTGAATCTCACTACCGAATGTCCAGACCCTCTGTATGAAACAAAAGTGTAGAACAAGGATCTAGTTTTATTACCAGGCTAGGGTGAATGCCAAGTTTTGTAAAATTATGTCCATAGGAGGCACTGCAATAGGCCTATATATTTTTACAGTTAAATTTTTGTGAACACTTGGTGATGTAAAGAAGGTTCAGAGTTCATGAAGTATGAAATGCTGCATCTTTGCCACACCGCCTGGATTCGTGGTAAATTTAATTAAAAAAATAAATAAATAAATAAATAAGGCCTGCACTGCCATAGCTTTGGTAGTTCGGACTACAATGTGTGTGTGTGCATTGGAAACACCATCTATTAGTATTTTTTCATCTGTATTTATAACTTTGTCAAACACCTATAGAATGAAATTATGGATCTGTTTGTTTTTGGTGAATGCACACACATGCGCGCGCACCCATACACACACACAAACTACAGTTTGAGCACTTCTGAGTGTATTGTGGCAGTCATCAAGGAGAGCTGATGTAGGACTTTAATAGTGGCAGTAACAGGGATGGACATGGACAGCATAACTTGCAGTTTTTTTGGAGTCGTAATAGGGGTTAGGAGGCTAGGATGTGTTTTATTTTACAAGATGTGTTTTATTTTATGTAGCAGAGGACATCAATCATGTGGTGGTCTTATCATGTAGGCTACTGCTATGCTAGTAATTGATTGAAAACATGTAATTAACTGATTGGTGAATTGATTGATTGGATTATTTTATTTGTAGTTATGACCCCTATCTGAACCCCTTAAAAAATAAGTATTGAGATTTTTACATTTTCAGTGTCCTTAGGACTTCTGGTTTATTAAAACACTGGATTTGGGTGGTGACAATTGTTCTTGATATACTTTTACATGACGGTGATTTCAAAATTCACCTAACTCCATGCCATTACAGTATTCTAAGACCATTAGAATGTATACCACGACCATTACAATGTTGCCAACTGAATGTTCCATTCGAGGATGTCACAATGGACTGGACTATATATTTTGAATGGCAGTTAATGTAGATTCTAGAACTGTACTGTAAAATACTGTAATGACATGAAGTTAGGTATCACCCAAATTGGATGTTATCATCCAGAAATGTAAACTAGAGGTCCAAGGATGCCCAAAAATGTACATATCAATTTTGGATTTGGATTTTTGCAGTTTTCCCCCTGACTAACCATTATTGTAGAAGAGGAGAACAAAGCTTAAAAAGAAGTCAGATCACAAGCAAAGGAAAAATATATCGCTGGCCCTTTAAAATGATAACCCGGAAATACAATCGCTGCTGTCGGCACAGTCTCTTTTCCGGTCGTGGAGCCGTGGTTTGAGCGTGGATTCCATCTGGGCTCTGTAAAACACATAAAAATGAGTGTACCCGCTTTTATTGACATAACAGAGGAGGATCAGGTAAAACCTTAGCAATTTCTTTGTTAACATGTAATCCTATTATAGCCTGTGTCTATGAGCATAAACATAAACCGAACCGTTAGCTTGCCAGTTAGCAACCCTAACACTAATTCATTATCAAGAAAGCTTTGGAGAGACATTAGCTTAGCCGCCAATGCTAGAATGAAATGTTAGCATGAAATCTTAGCAGATGTTCTCGCTTAATACAGTAATATGTCATGTTCACAATAGAAAATTGAGTTTGAAATGACCTGTGTTTATATCGTGTGTACTACTTCGTGGCTTTGTTGAGCTGGTATAGCTGACGCTACGTGAAATGGCCACTGACAACTAGCGTTTGTGCTTCTGTGTGCCCGGTTTTAGGCGTCTGAGCTGAGATCTTACATCAAGTCAAAAGGAGCGGAGATCTCGGAGGAGAACTCCGAGGGTGGGCTGCATGTTGACTTGGCTCAGATCATTGAGGCCTGCGACGTGTGTCTTAAGGATGATGACAAAGGTATGTTCTGTTGTTGACAGGTCAGCCTTTGGTTTGACTAATCTCTCCCCCTTAACAGCAGAAGAATACGAGATTTCAAATAAGCCATTGAAATTTCTTATTGCACATTTTGTGTGTTTTAGGTCTCATTTAGGCCTTTTACTGACCCAGTTTTATCACATATTTTATTGTTTTTCTTGGTCTGAGTTTCTCTTATCTCCCTGTTGCAGATGTGGAGAGTGTGATGAACAGCATTGTTTCTCTTCTCTTAATTCTGGAGACTGAAAAACAGGAGGCCTTAATAGAGAGCCTTTGTGAGAAGCTGGTGAAGTTCCGTGAGGGAGAACGCCCTTCTCTTCGTATGCAGCTGTAAGTCTTCAGTGTGCATTGGACTTTAGTCGTCTGTTGATGGAATTTGTAAATGTACATGGTGTTGCACCTTACATTACTCTTTAATTACTTTTTTTTTTTTTTTTGCTTAGCCTTAGTAACCTGTTCCATGGAATGGATGAGAACACACCTGTGAGGTACACTGTATATTGTAGCCTCATCAAGGTGGCAGCAACTTGCAATGCCATCGCCTTCATACCAACAGAACTCGATCAGGTGTGTTGATTTTCATCATAGACATTTTAGACATTTTGATACATTTTATTGGCATTCCCATTTGAAAATTAGATCATTGTAATTGAATAATTGGTAAATGTATATATTATCAAATATTTATAATATCTGTTTCTTTTCACTTAAGGTTCGAAAGTGGATCATTGACTGGAATCTGACCACAGAGAAGAAGCATACTCTGTTGAGGCTTGTGTATGAAGCCCTGGTGGATTGCAAAAAGAGGTACCCTGGATTTGTACCTCTAATACCTGAAAAGGATGAGGTGGAAATAAATATATGAATGTTTCACTTGAATCTCTTGTTGTGTTTTGCCTTACAGTGAAGCTGCCGCTAAGGTGATGGTGGAGCTTTTGGGCAGTTACACAGAGGACAATGCCTCACAAGCCCGCGTTGATGCCCACAGGTAGCCTATGTTCTAATTACAGTTTCCCAGCTTGCTCCTGTCTTCAGCTTCGCAGTTCAATAGACGGCATTAAATCCTCCCCTCCTCTTATTCCAGGTGCATTGTCCGTGCCCTGAAAGACCCAAACACCTTCCTGTTTGACCACCTCCTGGCTCTGAAACCTGTACGCTTTCTGGAGGGGGAACTTATCCATGATGTGAGTGTCCATAGAGAAATATGCCCAAGTAGATGTTTTGGTTAGTTCCTAGGCTAGTGCCTTTGATTGACTTCACTGTCCCTTGTTATCTCTCTCGTAGTTGCTCACCATTTTTGTCAGTGCAAAGCTCGCAGCATATGTGAAGTTTTACCAGAGCAATAAAGACTTCATTGATTCTCTTGGTAAGTACATAAAGTGTTACTACACAATGACCAATATTCATTGGAACTTTCCGTATTAATCAGCTATTGATTTGAAGAGATGTTGAAACATGACTCACTCATATTGTTCAGGTCAAAATAAAGGGAACTGTAACAGTCACAGTGGACTGAGTCTCCAATATATTGAGCTGTCAGACTAGCAGGGATCAGGAATGCAAGTGTCAGCAGTCTGAGCATTTTTACCAGGCCTGGGACGGAAGTGCTAATTAATGCCGGACCCTCCTATTCTCCACTGATTCATAGTGGTCAAAAGAGAATGTTTGTACGCTGTTGATGAATGTGTCAGAGGTGACCTTTGTGTGACTTCTATAGGAAAGTGCACCAGACAGTTTAGCAGAGATTTAGACACAGATTATGGACACGTGCACTAATCACAGATGCTCATTATCTTTCTCTGTAAGTGTTTGCTAATATATTGTAATAGGTGTTATCTCTTTCTTGTGACAAACTGGATTGTTTCAGGCTTTTAAAGTGGTCCAATTTGCTAATGGACTGTGTCTTCGTCTTGGCAGCAGGAGTGGCTTGCTATTAACAAAATAGAAGATATGGCAAGGGGTGTTTCATATAGTGGCTGTTGCTGAATAAAAAATTTTACAATGTGGTCTCTAGGCCTGTCACATGATCAGAACATGGCGAAGATGCGTCTGCTTACCTTCATGGGTATGGCAGTGGAGTTTAAGGAGATCTCCTTTGATACCATGCAACAAGAGCTGCAGATTGGCGCTGACGATGTGGAAGCCTTTGTCATCGATGGTAATCTTCATCCCTGTATTTAATGTGAAAGAATAATATAACAGTTAAAAACATTGCCCAAACTGTCAACTGGCCAATGAATTTACACCTTTGATTTACACTTTTTTTTCTATAGCTGTTCGGACCAAGATGGTGTATTGCAAAATTGACCAGACACAGCGAAAAGTTGTTGTGAGGTAAGTCAGAGTCCAACAATGGGATTAGCCAAATTACAAAGGCCCTACTATGATTTTGAAAACCTTGTTTAGATTTTTTATTATATCACAGGAATTAATTTAATTAAATGTAGACTGAAAATGGAAATTGTGTTGACTAATCTAAATGACACATTCCTCTCTAGCTGTTGAGAGTTGTACAGTTTAGTTCCTTACATTTCACAATAACAGAACAACTTGATGAAATATGTATATTGAGGTGTGTGCAGTTGTGGAAGTAAATTAAAAGGTGAAGAAGTGAATTAAAGTCTATTTTTCTCCATTCATAAACATGTTTGGGTTGTCTGTTGCAGCCACAGTACACATCGCACCTTTGGCAAGCAGCAGTGGCAGCAGCTTTACGACAGCCTCAGCTCCTGGAAGCAAAACTTGGCCACCGTGAAGAGTAGCCTTCAAGCCCTTTCCACCTCCTAAACTCTCCTCTAACATCAGCTGTCTATCATTTTTTTTATTAATTAATAAAAGTTAAATGGGACCATTGTTGTTTTTTGATATTTTTTTGATGTAGGAAGTTTTTGTAAACCATCATAAACTTGTTGCATTTTGAAATATCGCACTGTCAGTGAACGTGAAACTACATGAATAAATAGGTAAATAAATAGTTTTACCTACTAATTACATAATTCAGGGATGTCCCCCAACACCTGCTTGCCCATGACTTACTATTAAAAGGTGGGTCTCCAAGTGATTACATGAATAATAACAAAAAAGTGTACATAAATGTATCTGAAGATGTGGAAATATGTCCACTGTATTGTATTTGGTCATCAAAACTACTCTATGGAGGCCAACACTGTTGCTTTTTGTGTTGCTTTTGTGCAATGAGGAGAGACACTGGTAACATTCCATGGCTGGGTCAATCTCCCCAGAGACAATGAATAATTGTTAATAACAGTGGATACCACAACTGTAAACATTCAACATTACATATCAGCAGTCTCTGTAATTACAATTGGAATGACAAATAGGAGGTGATAGTGAAATGGACTTTGGAAGCAGCAAAAATGGAATTCCAGAGATGTGGTTTCTTTGTATGTGAGATATAGAATGCATTTAATATCCAAGATGTCACTGTTGTAGCTAGTATAATGTGCTGCTGTTTAACATCTCAGTCCATAAAAGTCTCATCTCACACATCAATCTGTAGCCCACTGAGATAGGCAAGAGACTGATGTTGGTTTTCTCTTGTGTAAACTTTCCCACACCCACTGCCTCCAATTTGAGAAAAAAATAACCCAAAACACTTTGTCTCAAGTTGAAACAAGGACTGCTCATCCTGAACACTAGCCAGTATTTCAGCAAAACAGTTTTTAGGAACATTTAACTTCAACTAAAGTATTAACTTAGATGTCTCCTCAATTTCTCCCTCTAAGTTAAAGGTAAAGGTGATATTTCTGCAATATTTCTGCTGCACGTGACAGCCCATGCTTACACCCATAACAAAGGAGGATAACAAACAGCCTGAGAAACAATCTGACTGCTGACACTACACACTTGTATGCTGGCACCACCCCCTCTCTCCCACAGCTCTCAACACCCAGGTTAGCAGTTCACACTCAGATGGTGTGTCGTTTGAGATTCTCCAGCTCTTGGCAATGACAAGTCCATTTTGTAATCTGGATGAATGGTCTGTGCCCTGGCACAAGTAACAAGGCTACACTGCATACTGACCTAAACAGGCTATACAACAATTCTTAATTTCTGCTTTTTTAAGTTGCTCTTTATGTTTTTATTTATTAATAATAATAATTTTAGGCTGCTCCAGCACCTAGATCAACCTATACAAGGGCAGTGGAAGGCTCTCATTTGTAATGTGTGTGCACAGCAAATTTTTTGGAAATTCTTAACCTTTGATTTCCATGACTACATGGACATGGCAAATAGATGAGCTACACTGTATGAGATGTAGTGAGTTTAACTCCCGAAGCAGATCTTGATATATATTATTACAACACTAATTTAAAAGATTTATGTGGCCATGTTAAATTGTAAGCAAATTACAGCACTTTGAGAAATTTTGAACAGCTGCTTATAATAATTATTAATATAGGCTATAGAAAATGTTATGTCTCCAATAGTGTTGCAAAGTTTAACAGGACTGGAAATTGACCAATAATAAGTAAGCACAGAAATGACAAGTTAAAGCGAACAGATTTAAAAGACACATAAGTGTCACATAAGTATATTCTCTGCTCTAGACTATAGGACCAGACCAGCAAGAGATCTCTTTGAATCTCATCAGAACCCACATCGAGTCAAAAGCAAAAAAAATAGTTCATATAAATAACGTTTAGTTCTATGCAATGAAACTTGGACGTGTTTGCATCAACAGGTTGCCCTCTTGCGGTCTTATTAAAATGACAAGAGCGTAATCAGTGACGGAGTATTTGCACTTGTCTCGATTGCATCAAATTGAAATTGACAGTCATATTCCCATCATTGAGTCGATTCTTGATTCAGGGCGCAAAAAGCATTCGTGTCTGATTGATCACGACAGGTGATACGATCGATTTATTGGGTCTGACAGGTAGACTGAATAGGAGTGGTCAGTGGCAAGTGTTTGAGAGAAACTGAAATCATTTCCTGGATTTTACTGTTCAATGTTAATTTAACCATGTTCTCCAGGTAGGCTAATACCTTTTCAATATCAAGAAACATGTTGACGCATTTGACGAATTGACGCCTATATTTATCTACCTTGTTGCCCCTTTGTTTCACTTGTAATGTTACAAAGTAAAAAGGTCAAAGTGCGTTGCTTACATATCTGATATAACTGGGTTAGCGTTCGTAGCGTGAAGTTTCGAATGTAGTCATTTGGATTGTTTCCCTTTTCAGTGGAATGGCGATGTGTAAAGTTTTGTTTCTACTTTGCCACCTTGTGCCATATGGTTTGACTGCATGTACGAAGAAGTTGGAACACATACAGGATACTGAAGATATTTCCAACACAGGTTGGCCTTTTAAGTATTAAGATATGCTATCCAACATTGGATATTATTGCTTATTTGATAGGCCTACTGGTGTTTTAATTGCATGGTGCTTATAAATATTGAGTATTTTTGTTTATGGTCTTTTTCCGCAGTGTTTGTAGATGAGGAAAATGCAAACAAATTCATTAAGCGCCGTCTGCTGCTTAATCGGTTCGATTTTGAAATCTTTACCCCAGGAAATTTGGAGAGGGAATGTATGGAGGAAGTATGTAATTATGAGGAAGCACGGGAGGTTTTCGAAAACATCCCAGACACAGTTGAGTATTTTGTGTTTATGGAGACTGAGGCCACCTTTGAACACGATCCACCCACATTTTTAGTGCTTTGCGTTAAGTTATTTCCTCAACATGGATACACTATTGGGCCCAAATTATACGGCCTAGACCAGGTGTCTCCAACAGGTAACGTTAGCTCGGGAGGTACTAGCTCACCTCCCTCCTCAAAGGGTCAAATGTAATGTAAACAAATCCCATAACATAGACACAAGAAGGTTTTAAACCTGTTAAAATCTGATGCTGTGAGTGTGTAAGATGGTGAAGGAGGTTAATATTTATCTCCAGGACCATTAGTAATACAGTTGTAAAATAGTAACGTTAGCTCTCGCCAACACTGACTGTCAAAGTAGCTCTCAGATAAAAAAGGTTGGAGACCCCTGGTCTAGACCCTATGAATGATGTTAAAGTTCTAATACAATTTATTTTACAGGATAAATTTTGGAAAGCATACATTGGTAAGTAAGGTCATCTTTATTGGTGCCTAGTTTATTATCAGTTCAGATTGGTAATAACTGGTAGTTTGGTAATTACTGGTAGTTTGTCAGTAGCTGGTAGTTTGTCCATTCACTCACTTATTAAAATATAAGTTCACTCACTTATTAACATATAAGTTCAACTTTACACTTTAATATTAAGTGGGCTACTGAAAGGTTTGACTAGTTTGTTATTGTTATCCCAGTCACATGACATGACTCACACTGCTATCTGTGTGTATTACTGTGTATAATACTGATAGGCCAGGAGCAACACTCATCACGCATTGACGTGACGGCATTACTGGTGGGACTCATAACAGGTGGAGTCACTCTTGTTATAATAGGCCTCCTCATCTGGTATGTCTGTCAGAGAAGGTCCAAGGCTGGTCCTTCAGGGTAAGAACTGAAAACACAAACACATGATGCAAGTTAGAATCTAGAAGCTTTTGTCAGTGTAACCACCCTTTTGGGTGGTTGGGATGCACTATGGGATCCTATGGGATTTTTTTTAACCACTAGAGGAAGTAATGTATGCATATAGGCCTGTGTTGCTGTTACTGTTATTACCCATTGTGAGCCATGCTCCAGAATTGCTATGAAAATGTTGAAAACACCCTATATTTTTATGCCCTTGCATATTCTTGGCACTATTTGTTGCAGGATTTCACCCTATAATCTGAAGCATGTCACAAGTTTAATTGGTTTTAATTATAGTCAAGTTATACAGTCAAGTTGCTCATTTAAGAGCTCAATCTGCTTGAGAGTTGTTATGCTGTTCACTTGTATGTTTCATAGAGTCCATATTGTGTTTTGTGCATTTGACCCTGCTTTGGTCAGTGTCAGTTATGGCTTATTGTTTAAAGGTCTTCCTAGAAGTCACTGTGAGATATGTTTTCTGAGTACAATTGAATGAGGCTGCCAATCACGGACATATCATGTATCTGTGACTCAAATTGCAGTGATACTTTTATCCTTTTGCACAGTTATGCATTTGTGGGTCTGGGTCTTTCAGTTGTATTCTAGACACTTTGAGCTTTGCAAAGATATTCATGGTAACTGAATTCATTACACAAAAATGCAGAGTGAAAAACACATGTATCTAAATATTCTTAAAAAATTATATTCTGCTAATAAACTATCAATTTCTAGTACTTAAGCAGCGTATTGTAAAATTGTGATTTTAAAAAAGGACAATTTTTAGCCTGGTTCTCACATATACTGATCTGCTATGGAGCTCAGTCTGTCTACTTTCCCGTCATCTTCCACTTCCCTGAGGCGGAATCTATGGATGTAGATCAAATGCCTCTGCAGGCATTAGCGGCCCTACAACCAATTAGACAAATAGGTGTTTCATAATTTGACACAAAATGTATGTAAAGTCCATCTCCATCGCATCTGTGCAAATGGTTCCCTATGTCAAGCAAACAGAAAGAAGGGGAGATGGGTGTAGTGGCTATATTGAGATGCATAGCAGATATAATGTTTGCCCCATGCTAGATAAGCAGTTGTGATCAGTTTCTGGTGAATTGGTAATGAGTTGCTAAGTACTAGTGATCGGTTCCTGGGATTTTGGGTGAATATGTGAGCTCCAAAGGCCCGCCACTAGACGGCCCTGCAGAGTGAATCTGCTAGTGGTGCACATTTTTCTGTAACTCTGAGTAGTGTGTGTGCTTTTCAAGTTGCTGCAGCAGTCTTTGTTAGAAATGTTTCTTTTCACTCTTAGACCTCACCGTGCACGCTCCAGGAGGAGTAATGCCTCTCTGATCATTCGGAGGCTGGAAGAGATTTCTCTACAACCTGTACATCCACCTGGATCTCCCGAGAATTTAGATGCCCCTGGTTTGCCCTCATATGAACAGGCAATATCAGGCTTGGGACCACATGATGCTCCCCCTCCTCCATATCCAGGGTACAGTTTCTACCCATATATCTTTTACAAATGCTGATCAGATGGAGAGAAACGCATCACATAAAATCCATTAGTAAAACGCATGTAAAGATGTGTGATTTTGAGTGTTCATTAATGCCTCTTTTGACCCTCCATAGGTCAAGGCCGGGCACTATTCGACGGTAGCATCAGTATAACTCTATGGGAGAATTTTATGAATGATGTCATGATCACTTTCAAAAGGCTCTACTTATGGATGTCCCATGGTTTGAGAGTGACCTGCTTGAGGTTCTTGGACGTCAAAATTTATACAGGCATTTAATGTGACAATTTATTCTGCTTTGTGCTGCTGATTTCATGTTTGCTTGTTGTGATTTGGCTAAAGTTTTCCAGTTTTACAGAGATTTTCATTTTGAATCCAATGAGGAACATTATCTTTGCTGACATACATGAAGTACTTGGGGTTTGGTGGAAACATTGGACTTTAAGGAATGCTGGAGGAGACTGTGCAACTCACATGAAGTGTGTTTTGAAGGCAGTATAGAAATGTGATCATTTTATATGCAGTGGAAGTTTTTAGAAGTAGACAGCAGTGTTTTTGACACCGACTTAATTGAGGGCAATAATTATTTTTCTTTATAAATATTTGTTTTCTGAAACTAAAACACAAAAGAAGAGGACACTTGACTTTCAGTACATAAGCTGTATTGCTGATTAACAGACAGACCTCTGGTCGTTAATCACTGTTTGCACCAGTGGGTAGACTACTTGCCTATAGCGGGCCACTAACATATCATTATCATGTAGTTAAATAGGCTATAGCATGGTGGAAACTATAGATATGTGGGTTATCTTACTAGAAAGCACTACAACGGGTATGAGAAGAGTGTTGCAGAATAGTTTCTCATTTGCAAATCTCAGTCTACATTATTGGAGGATGGCAAAACTGAAAAACAAATTGGTGCACTTTTTTCTGGAAAGAGGCTATTTATTTCTTGTATGCAAATTTTGTTTTCAGGAATATGTTTATGAATGTATTTAATGTATGTTGGCAAATGTTTCAGAAAACAACTCTCAGCTTTTTGCTTGTATGAAGCTATGATGCCATGTGATCTATTTTGAATAGGTTAGAAAGTTTAGCCAAACTTATTTCACTGATGTGGACATACAAAGATGTATTTAAGTCAATTGGCCACAGGGCATCTTGATCTAAATGGGTTTTTTATCTTCACCTTTATACTGTGATTATTCTAAAATAAACCTTTCAAGTTTTACTAATCTTGTATCATTTCCAATACATAATATCCAGACGCGTAAAGGCTACTTAATTGCATTTCAATAACCTGCAATAACAGTCGATTATTAAGTCTCGTAATTGAAAGTCTAGGCTATACAATTATGTGTTTAAAAAATATTTAGGCTAGAGCCAGGTGTACAGGAAACAAACACATGGCACGACCTACTCGCTTAAAGAGTAGTTACAGATGATTTGTAGCAGTTTTCGTTTATGTTATTAACCACGCAGTGTAGCCTAAATCAGAAACGTGCACTAGTTTATTCCCATTGAAATACGCACCAAGAGTGAAAACTTCCAAAAACCAACTAGTCGGAAGTGCATCTTGGGAAATAAACCAACATGAGGATCCGATCCAAGTCCCGTACCACCATGCACTGCCAGGACGATATTTGATTCAGGGGACATGCACAGTGATAATCATCATACATTAATCTCTCGCTAGAAGTCACTGCCGCAGATACACCGGTATCTCAAGTCGTCGGCGCCTCCGATGTATGCATCGAGAAAATGTGATTGTTTTAACCGGCCTCTTACTTGAATGTGTGCCTACTCCACAAAGCTATATCGGGGAAGTGCATCACTCCCAATCTCTACCGGATGATGGACAGGAATTACCCGACTCCAAGCTTCGCTGACTCGCTTGCCCCTCCACCACAGACCGCAGCTTGGGCCTACGAGCGTAGCACCGCATGCATTAAACCAAGGTAAGAGATGAAGGGGAGGGCGGGTCACCTTCCAAAGAAAATTCCGGTGATGGAAGGCCTAGCATAACAAACATAAATGCGACGGTCTTAAACTTAACGCGCGCCGTTTAAAAAACGATCCGCTCTTTATTCGAAATAGTTTTGAACTTAGGAAAGTATCAGTAAAGTACAGTATTATTTTCCTGAATGTGAAACGTACACGAAATCCACTGGTCCGTCACTTGGGCTACAATGCGTAGGCTACTGCACTGTTGCACGTTAATTGCCATTAAACACAATGGATTATCTGCATATGGGTGCATTTGGAAAAAGAAGGATCATGTTCGCTCGATTTGTGGAGATCTCTGCGTTGCAGGGAGACGACCGAAGTCTTGGTAGTCTGACAAATTACATTCCTCCTGCATTGCTCTAGGTTATTTTAAACGATGTAGATTCATTTGGAAATTATTTCCCGATAATTTGACAGACACAGTGTTGCCATGGGGCGACGTGTCATGCGGGGTACCTGTTCAAAAACTGAATCGTGTAGACGAGTGTGAATTTTGCTGCTTTGTTCCCGTCGTGCAACCAAACCACAGTTTACAAAACAAAAAGTCAATGAACTTTGCGGTTTAGCTACATGGACGTTTGCTAATTCGAAGCAACGTGCGTCTCACAATTGCTGAAAGTGCATATGATTGAATAATTTTAACTTGACCCGCTAGTCTTTCTGCATGCTACAGTAATTCGTCGCCAGCTACTCTATCAAAATGTAACGTTACGCGACAGATGAGTCTGTCCCAGGAATCCCCACAAAATAGGCCATTAGCTTAATGATTAGCCTTGTGACTAAAAGTTTTTCATATTTAAAAGTTTTGTCATATGTTCTGCGAATGGACCCAGCGGCTCGTCTCCCGAAGTTACTTGATATTTTGCATAGGTCGATTTCATTAAAGCAACTTTTTAATCAGCCGTCTGATGTGTGTTTGTCAAAAATGCCAAATATGTACCTTAGCCTACCTACTAACTTACTAAGTTACTTAAAGTCAGAGATCTCTCCACAAGGTCGACATTGATTTGTGCATTATTTTGTTTTTCAAATCCATTACCTGATCAAACCAGAGGCCTACTGATAATTTGTCAGTAGGCTATGTCTCTGAGACCACCTGTGCTAGAGAACTAATAACTGAATGTATGTGAATGCTACCATCAAAGACTTTCCAGTATGTTCTCATTGATATAAAGTCTGCTGACACAGTGAACAGAACAATGTGTTTTAATGACCAAAATGTTGGGGTATGGAGAAAGCCTATCTGTATTCCATTTAGATCATTTGCCCCCAACCTGCTCCAAGAGCAATATTGTATTCTGCATCCATTTGAAGTACACACACAAATTCACACAAATGTCTTTGACGTTGTTGGAGCATCATAGTCTGAGTGATAATAGTCACGGTATACGGCTTGTTATTTTATTAGATGTAAACCAGGGTTGGCCAAACTACAGTCCGGGAGTCATTTGTGGCCTGCTGCTCTCCTTTAAGTGGCCTGCCATGAAGTCTAAAAATAAAATGTAATGTGGCCTGTTGTTACATTACCCTTATATTATACGTCATCACACATCATAGTATCAGCACTGTCACAGTAATTTTGAACAATACTGGCATGGATAAAAGCAAGTTTTTCAATGAAATGATAATTTGCTCAAAAAAGATGCCTAAGTTAGTGAGACAGTCATTTGCATTGTTATTAAGTTTTTGAAATTACTTTGCTAAACTATGACCAACGGGTACCAAAACTGTACCCTTATTTAGGTTGCAGTCAGGGAAAGTGAATCATCTGCCCAAACTGGCAGCAGTAATAATGTTTCTGATAATAGAAAATAAGACCAAGGTATCATAGACAAAATTAATAGAATGTGTCAAAATAAAGAAATATACATGGAATCCACATTGCTATTGAAGTTCACTGACAAACTTTGGCTTGCTTCTAGAGAAAAGAAATTGTAATGACCTACTACACATAGTGCTGATTTGTTGTCAACACTGTGTTCCTCTTGTCATTGTCAGTGATGGGGTCATCTGGTTGTGGTTTTACACTTTCAGTCTCTGTACATGCAAGCCTGGTTCCTTAAATTTCAGACAATGAAACAACTCTAAAAGGCTTTTTAAAGATAAGCCTAAATGGGTTACTTGGTTCTAATACAGAGACCAGTGTTCCAATAGACATACAGTGCATGATTTTAGAGAAGCTTATGGCAGAGTTTAAGTTGTGGGGTGTTTACAGACAGTTAAATTAAATTTATTGTGTGTGCAAAGCCAGGACTTGAAATGTTAGAGAATATTAATACAATACTTACGATACAGCTTGCATCGTTTTAGTGCAAATTCAGAATTATTCACCTGTGAATGTGCATTCTTTACTTCCTCTTCACTTCCTCTCTCACACATCAATGCTCCTTTATAAAATAAAAATAAAAAAACAGGCTCGGAAACAGAGCAGTTGTTCTTACTGGCTTTAATAAACCCTGCTGTGAACAAGATTTTTTTATGAAGCAAATTATACAGATTTATTATCTCATAGAAAGATTAACAGGACCAAATCGTCACTTGAACAATGTAAGGTGCTCTACACATATACACAGAGAGAGAGAGAGGGTGGGAGAGGGATGTACAGAGAAAGAGGGAGAGACAAAGATCTAGTCTGACTCTTCACCTCACCTTTGTATTTAACAGGATTCTCTTCTCATCATTAATAATTAAGCTAATTCGAGATGAATCCCAAGGCTGTGTAAATGTCATGCTGCAGCAGAATACTAATAAGCAAGTGGGTTAGGGAACTTCCTTATCATTAACAGTGGCAAATATACCTGCTTTGTTTGCCAGCTATTCCGTTTTTCTGAGACAAGCATTAGTTATGCAGTTGTAATTACATCAACCAGTGTATAAGTAAAAGTGATTGTTTACATGCTGTTTTAAATTTGCAACAGCTTTTTGTCACATGAACCAAGCAATATCTTCCTTGATGGGTTGTTTAAAACAGTTGTTTAAAATCTGCTAGCCCATAGCCCTGTTGTTCAATGTTGCTGAGTGCTGTTTTTAGGAATAAGAATGAGACAGTTTGGTCCAACATAGACTGCATAGCAAAACATCAGCCAATACTTACTGATGAGGGCCAGGAAACTTAGCTTCAGTGTCATTTCCCTGTGCCCTGCTCAGGTACTGATAGCTGCAAGTTTTCAAATTCGGTCTGTGATGTGCCAAAGTTTCTCATTCTTATTCTTCCTGCAACCTAAAACAACAAGGCTTTGGGTTGATTTACTCCAGATGATCCCTTTTAACTCTTGTGCAATATAGGCCTAAGAAGTTTAATGGGAATGTATAATGAAACGTGTTATTGTAGTGTACAGTTTGTTGTGTATCTCTGATTAGTTCCAGTTATGGTGCAACACAATTGGAGTCGGAACTTCTCCAGCGGCAAACATATGCTTCCAGCCAAATTCCAGCCTACACCACCACCCATCACCCAACAGGTTGACACAAAACAGCATTCAATTCCAATCAAAAGGCATGGTATGGTGTGTTTCTTAACTTTTTAATATATGTTTGCTTACCATTTTAGGTCTGTCTGGGGTCTTTGAAACCAGTTTGCATTCTTCTGGTAGTAACACTACTGAAACCTCGGTGATGAACTTTCTTCCTGCCATCGAGTCCCGAAGCCTTCAGGCTGGACCTGCAACTGCTTCTCTCCTTCCCCAGTTCAGGACTCCATCATGGCAGACAGGTATATTGAGGAAATTTAATTTGTTGTTGATTTATTATGCCATGGATGTGGGAGTGTTTTTGTGGTTTACTTTTATCATGTTTTCTTTCATACTAAATTGCTAATACTACTAAGTATTGAAGTCTAAAGGTTCTTGCTAATGTTTATTTAATACATCTTGCCTGTGTCTATGCCTGTGTCTGTGTGCATAGCTGCAAACTCTTCAACTACAGAACTGTTTCTTACTGGAGCCTTGCCGTCTTCTGGAACCTTCCCCACGACAGCCCTCTCCTCCTACCAGCACCCCACTGCCTTTCCCTCCCGCAGTTACACCACCGCCCCCTCCCTGACAGTTCAGGATGTCACCTATAGCTCTTCGAATGGTCTGCTGCCCTCCACTGACCCCCTCATCCAAATCAAACCTTCCCAAGGAACTGTGCCTACCGTTCTGGCCTTCGACCGCCTAGGCGGCTCCTCACTAGGGGGAGCTGGCCTCCCGCCCCAGTCCTCTACATATCGCTCGGCCCAGGAGTCTGCCCCACACCTCCTGCAACCTCAGTTCAGCCTGCTGCATTCGGCCCTGGGGAACCCCCAGCAGGCGCCCCAGCCTTACGGCGCCCCAGTTTTCTCGGGCTCCATTGAGCGAGCACTTCAGCGTGAATGTAGTGTGATCAAGCACCACCAGCGGCCTTCCAGCGTCCAGTCGGGTCAGGACCAGCTGCCTGGCAGCGGGCAGCATTCCTTACAGGGCTACCTGGCTGGCGAGAGCGATGTGTCCTTCCAGCAAGAGCCTTCACGCCAAACCCCAGTGCCCTGCAGCGCTGCTGGAGATTCAGCTCACTCACTCAATGGTGGCGCACAGCAGAAGATGGCGTCTCAGGCCGCGTTGCCACAAACTCAGGCCTACCCTTCATCCCCCGGCTTTTCGCCCGCCTCTGGAGCAAAAGCCAAAGACTGCGCTTCCAAAATCCCCTCACATGCCACAGATGGCCCAGTGGCTGAAACGCAGCCGCAGACAGACTCGCCTGATGTTCAGCAGCAGAGCTACTCGTCTCCTGTGCCGAAGCAGAGCTCTGTGATCGCCACCCACTCTCAGCCCTACACATCCACCCACCTCCCCAGCCTGATGTCCATTAGCCCCTCGCAGACCTACATCACATCTCAAGCCCTCTCAAGCACCATCAGTCACTCACAGGCCTTCTCTGCCGGTCAGACGGAGAAACTGCCTTCAATTTACAAGACGTTGTCTTCGTTTGCTAGCCAGTCGGATGGCACGACATCCGTCAGCCAGTCGTTAGTTTGCTCTTCCAGTCAGCAACAGCAGGCGTTGCCCTCTGTGGTGCATAGTGAAGGATATGATACACAGGTGCAGGGGCTTTGCATAGGTAACCCCTCTCAGAACTACTCCTCCAGCCTCTCTCAGGGTCTGCCAAGTATTAGCTACTACCCCCAAGGGCCAGCGACTGCCAGTTCCTCGCAGAGCTACGCGACAGGACAATCTGTGACTCAGAGCCCTTCCTTCTCTGCCAACCATGCTTCAAGTTTACCAAACTCCACCTCCACCCAGGACTGTGGCCTCATTCAGCCTGCCCCCAGTGGTAAGGCAGAGAACTCGCTGTTACAGCAGCCTCAGAAATACATGCTGCCGGTTCAGTCACCATCCTCCTCCACCGCCTCTCATGCTCAAGCCTTACAGAACAACAGACCCTCAGTGGAATTAAAGCCAGCCTATGGCAAAGGCAAACCAGATGAGAGCTCCTTTCTCACTTCCAAAGAGGATTGTGGAGAGCTTCCAATTCAAGATGTGCAAGCGTTGCAGCAGGCTTCTCTGGAAACCTCCTCCCAGATTGCAGGTGGTGATGGTGGAGCTCAGAACAATGTGGTGTATGTGGTCTCCAAAATGGATGATAGGCACAACACCCAGAGTGTTATTCGGAGCAATTCCCGATCTGAGGATCAGGCCATGGGCATCTCCACCATGGAGGCCATGAAGAATGGGCGAATGGGTTCTCTGAACCAACATGGGCAACTTATAAACAATGCTAATGCGCAGGCAACGCCCGACCCAAAGAACAGTTCAGCATTAATGCAGTCTTCCCACGCCCCCATGAGCACAGAGGAACTCAAACAACACACTCTCTTACTTAAGGCACCATCTTCACAGCAACAGAACCATCAGACTGTCAAAATTCAGCAAGATCACTGTCAGTCCCCTCAGGGTCAAGCCCAGTTTGTCCGTGTTCCTGGGGCGCAGATCCTTCTTGAATCTTCACAAATGATATTCCTTCAGCAGGCGACGTCTCAGGCGGGACAGAGTTCTGCCAAAGTGGCTAACCAAATGCAGCCAGTCCAGTATCTCCCAATGAATAATGGGATTAATCTTGGTATTGACAACCCCAGCCAGCAGCAGGTTGTACCGCACCAAGGAACTGACACAGGAGAGGCCTCCAAGCAGCACCTGTCACCAAAAGACAGTTTCAGCCAATCAAACCAGCAGGATGCAAAGCAACACTTTACCCTCAGCTCCATCTGCTTCCCTGAGTCTATGCTGCTGGCAGACGAGAGGAACATCCTGTCCAATGTGGATGACATTTTGGCTGCTACAGTGGCTGCCTGTGGAGTGACCCCACAAGACTTTGCGAAAGCCACTTCCTCGGAAGGGGACATGCCTTCAATTGCCAATTCCACAGACTCCAAGTGCCACTACCAGTCAAACGAAAGCAGGCATGAATCTTCCAGCTATTCTGCACAACACACAGTTGTGGCCAATGCTCAGACTATGACACTGGCAGTAAATGGTAGTCACCTGACAACAGACATTCATAGGTACCCCAAAGATCCCATTGGGGCACATCAAGCATTTACATTAGCAAACTCACACATACAACACAGCACTGGTATCATTAACCCCCAACAGGAAATTGGTGAAGAAGCAACAAATATCCTCAGGAATGCAGGGGGTATTCGCCATGAGACACTTGACAGAAACATGACATTACCCAAAGGGCATGCAGTGAATCCCATTAACGGTGCATCATTGAACCCCAGTGGAAATTGCAATATGAACAGTAGAGGTCCTTCCAACTTTCACCTGGCTGGCCAGGAATGTTCTCAATCAGAGCTCTTAAACAAGGGCTCAGATATGGGCTGTTCAGAGGGAGGGATGGGCATCAAGATGGAAAACGGTCTCATAGAATGTACTGCCGATGGACTCCCAAAGAAAAAATATAGGTCAAAAGGTTTCTCCAAACAGGGTGTTGAGGATGAAAACGGTCAGGCCAGGTCTCAGAGGCGAGGTAGCCAGGCCAAGCGTCAGAACTCAAAAGGCAGTGACACAAGCTCGCCCTCTGCCACAGAGGGCTGCCTTGACGGCTATCAGCAACAGGAGAGAATGCGTCAGAAGATAAGGGAGGTGGAGGAAAAGCAACCAGAGGTCAAAACTGGATTCATCGGGTCCTTCCTGGACTTTCTGAAGTCTGGTCCAAAGCAGCATTATTCTTCGCCTCCGGTGAGAACACCTAATCGGACAAGAAAGCCCCCCACATCCTCCAGGAGACCCCCCTGTCCACTGGCAATGCCAAAACTTCCGCATCCCCCTGCTCCAGTGATCTCACAGAGCTCACACACTGGGAGTTCAGCAAAGCGGCTGGATGAAGAGTTACATAAAAACCTGGAAACCCTCCCATCGTTCTCATCGGACGAGGATGAAGCAGCGGGAAAGAACCAAGACCTCCAGAAGAGCATTAGCTCCGCACTCTCTTGTCTCGACGAGCAATCAGACAGGAGGCAGAAATTAGGTATGAAAGGACTTTTATTGAGAATAGCCATTAATGGCAAATAATGCTAGTTTAAACATGTGTATGTGTATGTTTGACTAGAAATTAAATCAATTTATGTATATTGGATGTCAGTTTAAATATCCTTACTCATCCGTACTCTACCTGTTTTCATCCATGAAGTAATTTACAAAAAAGGATCTCTTCCTAACATCTCCAGTACTTTATGTAAAATGCACAAACAAAAGCACACACAGACCAAACGGCATATTCACCCAAATTTTTATCTCATTACATCTGTGCTCATAGAGACATAAATGAACAAACATGTGTTATGTACTTTTGGCAGAGACTTAATGCAGGTGTTTTGTCCTTTCTGTCGTACACAGATAACCGATGTACAAGCGCAGTGGTGAGACAAGAGCACTCTGCCAGTGCACCGTCTGCGGCTGTGAAGACACAGGAACAGCAGTCAGTGGTGCGGCAGGAACTAAATGCAGAGGAACTCCTGAAGGGTGTCCCTCCTGACCAGTTAGCCATGCAGCTGCTGAGTGTTGCCATAGAGGGCCTGACAGACGAGGAGCTGTCAGACAGTGGCGGAGAGGGGATGTATCGTGAGCGTGATGAGTTTGTGGTGAAAAATGAGGACATTGAGAGCCTGAAGGTAAGCTCTCATATTTTGGAGAAAAAAATGTGACCCATCTGCTACATTTGCCCTCTGTGTTCGTTTAGTTTTGTCTAATTTTTTTTTGTTTGCAGACATTTGCTCCCTTTTAGCATTGTCAGCAAGAGACTTAAGCCACAGAGATTTCAAACAACTCATTGGTTCAGCATTAGGCACCAGCTTTAGGAGATATTAAATAGACTCTGCAATTCACAGATGTGTTGTGCAATCCTCTTAGAATGCTCCAAAAATGGCCTCAGCGGCAAGTTCCATCAGACAGTAATGAATCATTCCAGTCGCTTCAGTCTCTCGGAATGGGATGGGCAATATCTATGCGACTTTGTAGTGTAAGCCCTTTTGTCTCTGTCAGCTTTTGATCCTCTCAGTGGCATGTTCTGTTTTTGTTTGGGTCTAGGTGACATTGAAAGCGGGCCTGGAACCTCCAGCCATCTGGAAAGTACAAAAGGCCCTGCTGCAGAAGTTTATCCCCGAGCTAAGAGACGGAAGACGAGTGTTTTCAGCCACAAACAGTGTAAGTGGAACCTGACCAAAACCGGCACTGCAATATTAATACAACAATACTCACTCTGCATAAATTTCATCTGACCTTGGAAAACATTTCCACTTACACAGATTTTTATTGGTTGGCTTACCGTTTGACAATTGAGAATTGTGGTGTCTTAACAATTATGCATACATATATATATATAGACAATTAAAGAACATAAGAATTATTTATAGTTTAAATAGTTCTTTGAATTGTGTGATGATTGGGAAGTTCTTGAAATGTACTTTTATATTTTAGTACTTGGGGTACTTCGGAGATGCAAAAACAATGTATCGGAGAGTGTATGTCAAGTTCCTTGACACGGTCAATAAAAGAGAGTATGTTCGGGTCTGCAGTAGGAAGCCACGGTGCAAGCCAATGCACTCTATGAGGTATTGTACTACTCCAGAAGTACTACGCCTTTCTGTCAATAGTTTGCATACAGCTCGTGTCCAAAATATTTTAGATTTTTTTTATAGCTTTTTAGATTAATTTCTAGTTAATTAATTAATGAATTACTTTTTATTTTAATCTGAAATTCATAGTTTTTACAATGCTTGTCAGCACGAAATACCCATTCAAAAGACTGTGTAAGGGTGCTGCAGTGTGTGCCTGATGCATTGACACATGTTTCTGTTTGTGCTCCACAGAGGCTCTCAGGCGAAGGCCCTGCTTGCTCACAGGATGGGTCCTGCTGCTATGTCTGACCCTTCCTTGCTGAAGGCCTTCTCCAAGCCCAGGCCGAAGCAGCTCAAGGCCAAGGCTGAGCCTCCGCCGAAGAAGAGGAAGAAGTGGAAAGAGGCATTCACAACTTCTCCCTCAGCATCCTCGCCTGAAGCAGTCAGTGAAGATGATGGTGAGGACCTTTAAGGACATTTGAACCCTGTTCAGACTGCAAGAGACCATGGGATGTTAAAGTAATTCAGTGATTGCAGGCCAACCCAAAATGGTACCTGACAAAGTTAAAGTTAATTCAATGTTTGAGACGACAGCTGACAGGCAGGCAGCATGCATGCAGCTTTACATTATGTTACAAAAGGAACCCATCCTGTGGGGATAAGTGTTATATAACGCCAAAGCAATGGCTATGCACTGTCTTTGTTGACATGTGTGGTGTGTTTAGTCAATACAGCTACAAACATTTAAAAATGATTAATCTGCTTTACTGTCTCGCTTAGCACCACTCTCCCCTTTTTCAGAGTTCACACCTCCCATCCCATTCGTCTCCCGGTTCCTCAACACCAGAATGATGAAGGAGACATTCAGAAGCTATGTGGAGCTGCTGATCAGTGTTGCCTTGGATGCCGAGGTCATGAACACTCTGGAGAGAGAAAATGGTGATCTTTAAATTAGATGAAATGCAAAGCATTTAAGTACGCTAAACCCACAGATTAACATGGCCTGTCCTGAACGATACCTTTGTAATAGATTTTAGATAGAGAGCAATATTGTTTCTGAATTAGTATGTAATCTTTGCATTCTTATTGTATAGCAAAAAGATTTTGTTTTCTAAATGACGGAGACCAGCACAAGTACTCCAATCACAACATTACATTGTCCTCTGAGTTTACATTATAACACAACAAATTTGACAAAACATTGCTGAGAAATATACATTTTTGTAAAATTATATTCTTTCTAAGCATGCATATAAACAGCTGTGACCTTAAAAATCACAGAAAGTTGGTAAATGTTTTTTTGTCCCTTATCAGATGAGCTTTTGCTGCCTCACATGAAGAGGGTGGATGGGATGATCACAGACAATAGAAGGAGATTACTCCCCAAACTGCGCATGGGACAGCTGTTCAAGGTAGGCTTAGGGTTTAGTGCATTGGAAACAGGCTACTGTAATTTATAGAGGTGTCCTTCAAATTGAGTACGCCTGGTCACAGACTAGAGATCATTTAAATCATATTCTCACATTTGCTTCCCACATCACATGACAGTTACTGACTTAAAGCAGTTTAGATTTACATGATTTACAATTCCATGTTAATATTATCCTGTTAGGATGTGTGCCTAAGATGGTGCATCTAAACATACTTCAGAATAAACTAAACATAATTTTTTTGTGCATCTGGAAATAAATGATTTCATGAATAAATGAAAAAGGATGCTTTAGAGAGTTGATGCGTGTATTGCTGGAAATTGTTTAATTGAATTTCTGAAAAAGAAAGGTTACATAATCCATAATTTTGATATACCCAATATATTATCCTGTTATATCTGTCATAATTAAACATTGTCTCTCACTGCAGACTGCACTGGACAGCTTTCCGGAGATTTCAGTGGTGACAGAGCTGAAAAAAGATGGAGAGACTCCTTCTTTTAAAGTGCGTCTTGGTGGAAAGGCTTACAATAGGAAAACTATGAAGCCTTCCAAATCTCCAACCAAATTACCATTGGTAAGGGATCGCTTTGACTTCCTTCCATATACAGTGCACCCACACCCACTTTTGGTGACTTTGAGACTAGATGTTCCATATATCGTTGCAAAATATGAGCATAGCTTAGTCCTGCATGTTCCCTTTTCAGGAAATAGATCATTCTTCTCAATTACACATCTTCTTCTCCTGCAACTCCTTGAATCTGTGTATGGGTCCTGATCTCTCCTTCACTCTCTTTCTTTCTTTCTCTCTTCTCTCTCACTCTCTCTCTGTCTCTCTCTCTGTCTGTGTCAGAGAGAGAGTGTGTGTTATTTTGTGCTGAAATGACTATATTACAGGAGTTAGTTGTATCATACTTTAATCTTATAGATCTTATATATTTCTGTGCAGATTGCTTATTCATCAGCAATGATCCCACTACAGTTGTGCTGTGGTCCATAGTGAATTACAACCTACAACACCAAATAGCTGTGTGATGGTCTACACTTGTAAATTCTATATACCAAGTACTGCACATTACATGTGTTGCTTAATGGAAGGAACAAGCACTTCAGAACTTGACCACTAGATGGCAATTCATACCTTTCTTTCCACTTAACGTGTTTGTGTGGGTGTACTCTGTACACATTGTTCTCTCCTCATTGAAATTGTCCTAGATGGTATTCATCTATTGTTTCTTATCAGCAGTCCAGGTTTGTGTAAGTTGCGGTGTGCATTTTTCACTCTGCGTGCCATTGGTATAATACTCTCAGAGCACAGCATAAAAACGAATGAATGGAGAGAACTAACTTTGGCCCCTCTCTCGCCTCCCTCATAGGAGTATACAGTGGATCAGCACAAGACTCAGTGGTTTTCTCTGTATCACTCGCTTCAGCATTACAAGTACCACACATACCTTATGTGCAAAGATGAGGTAAGAGAGAACAGCAGCATATTGTAGGTACATGTTTGTTTGTGAAAGTGTCTCCTAGTGACAAATTGAAACTACATATAGATTGATGGTATGCCATACCATCAGCTCTGTGTTGACTCAAGCTTGCCCTTTTTAGTTTGAGTTGGTCCAGTTGTCCTATCTGTATACCCAGCCAATACATGGACTTACTTTGTAGTCCAATAGTTTGTAATTTGTAATAGTAATTTAAT
Source organism: Tenualosa thibaudeaui (assembly GCA_027481765.1). Taxonomy (NCBI): domain Eukaryota; kingdom Metazoa; phylum Chordata; class Actinopteri; order Clupeiformes; family Clupeidae; genus Tenualosa; species Tenualosa thibaudeaui. Next base: position 10,389,054 of record JAIFZK010000006.1, on the reverse strand, counting down.
AGTTTATATTAACATGTGAAGGGGAACTGGCATGTTTCAACTTAGAGTTCTGCAGTTCTGCAAATATCTTTAGCACTTACAAAACATAGCTGCTCCTATAGCTATGTTTTTGTAAGTGCTAAATATATTCGTAAGCTAGCTCACTTATTTCCGAACTAATATTCTTCATTTTTGTACCAAATGAAAGTACATAAGGCCCTCTAACAACAGAACTTGTGGTTGAAATGTGCCAGAGTTTTCCTTTATGTCCCATTTTAATTGCTTTATTGAAATGTGCTGTGAACAGCTGAAGGGAATATGTTAAAAATGTATCTATGTGCAGCATAGGTAGTCATGGCCTTTATTCCCCCTTTATATGCAGATAACTTCTCTGCGGTATCGAGAGGAGGACCTGGGGCAGGAGGAGACTGTGCAGACCTGCCTCAGTAACAGGGCCTGGGTGGAGGGCCTCTTTGACCGGTTCGGGGAGCTCCTGACCCAGGTGCAGCAGGCCTGCCTGTAGCTAGAGGCCTGGTGGAGAGAGAAGCAACCATCAGTATATGGATGTGATCTTGGTCAGAAAACCAGGATGGTTGGGTGGGGCATGGGATGGTAGTTGGGAGTGGCATCAACATTCCCGCTCCTTACCTAAAGCACTAGACATGGATGGAGAACAGGGTGGAGGTACATGGATGCCACAGAGCTCTTAGCAGTTCAGACCTGGCTTTTTCTTCTTCGGAGAGGCTGTCTTGAAGTGCGGCACAAACAAACAGAACACACAAACTGACTTTCACTTCTTGAACGTAGCCCGTTACGTTACTAGTTTTACAGCTAGCTAAGCTGCTTCTAGTTTGACATTTTGTACACATAAATGTTTTTGTTTTTGTGTTCGCTTAATTGTGATGGACCAGGACTGATAAGCATGCACTAGATACAAAGCAAATTGCATAGGACTTTTGAACACTTCCAATCAGATGTCAGCAACTTTTTTTAAAAAGTTGGGATGATTAGCAAATGAGTAGATCTATACATAAATATATATATATATATATATGTAAGACATCCATTATTACAATGGAGTGCCACATTTATAAATAATACTGTACATTATGTAAAGTAAGCTTTTTGTCAGTACATTCTCTCAAAGATGAATTTTACTTAATATAGATTAAATACCTTTTGTGCTTCAGAAACTCTGTTTTAACAAAGGATATACATCTGAACATGGAGTTGGTGCAATTCTAATACTGCTTTTTATTATATTTTATTGTAATAAATTGTATTACCATAACTATTTTCTCTGAGATAAAAAGTACATTGCTTTTTGTACTCTTGTTTTCTTTACAAACCTGCATTTTGTCTCACTAATAGGTGTATTTTTCACAGAAGGAAATATTATGGTCATTTGTTTCATGTTCATCTTTGTAATAGAATTTTTTTTTTCAAAAGAGGATCCCTATACATTTATATGTCAGTTACATATTGTACACTATATATCCTAAGATAATTGCTCTCTTTATAATATTGCAACTTTGCCTCGGTTTTAAACTGAATATTATGCCAACAGCGTCAGACTAGAGTTTTGCTTTTAAAAGTGTAGCTGCGTTACACAATGCAATTATTTTCTGATACATTGAAATAAATTTCTTACTAAATGAGCGCACTTAGTGAACTTTATGCCTGTTTTCAAGCGCACAGTCCACCTTGTCTTCTTTCATTGGATGCACCATGTGACAAAGTAGGCCCATGACACGTGTCCATTTCTCCTATGATTCACTGCAGACGTCCTTTAGAGATTGGAGGTGACGGCCGTCCATTACATTTTCAAATGTCAGACTGCTGTTGAGCCAAGTGCCAGTGGGTGTATTGTGTGTTGGCTAGAGTTTTAATGATGGGCCATCCCAAATGTCCTTGGGCATTTTGAATGCTTTTGTTATTGAAAACTAAATTTTAGTGCTGTCGCAGGATATGCACAAAGAGGGTCATATTGCTCCTATTCTACAAACAATAGTGGAAATGGAGAAAAGCAGTCCCTCAAATCATGACAGAATATGAATGCTTTTTCATGATGTGCAATTTGGTATGTATTATGCTAACGCTATCAGTTATTTTACAGTCCTGATTAGTATTACGATTGATCAGATTAATCCGAGAAATGCCTCTGATCACTTCCAGAAGTCACAGCCACTTTTCTGATCATTCACTAGTCCATAGCTTTGCCACAACCAGACAGAGATGTCAAGACGACTGACCCGAGTGATGCACGTCAGGGATATGCTGCTTTTTCAATTCCACCTGTCCACACACCTGTCCACAGTGAAACCTGTCCACATATACAGTTATGACGACCCATCATTAAACAGTGTGGTCAACTGCTGTCTCGCTGACAAAGTGTTCTCAGAGCGGGTGGTGAAGATCATGTCCTCTACAGTCCAAGGGAGTCACCAGCCTGTTGAATAAAATATGATTGTCGCAGACCACAATGGCGGGAACTTCTCTGTCCACTGAGACAAAGGCACATCTGTCCTTGTGGCTCCCCCCTATATAAAAGGGCACTGTCTGATGTCCTCTGGGGCTGGGCGGCAGGGATTCCAGCACACTTAGGCTACTGCTGGGAGAAATGGATGTTTGTTCAACACAAATGTCTGCAAGAGCACAAAAAAAATGCATATGAATATTGATGAGTGCATAGTTGCATGCGGTACGTAGGAACACAGCTGAGAGGGTCCTTTGAGGTTGGCTGGAACCTTGGGCTGCTTTTGACGAGGATGGAATTTTGTTTACTGGAGCCCAGTTCCTCTCTCACACAATGCAATGCTGCTCAAAGAATCTAGCACACACCTTGACCAAACTTTCACTTGATGTTTAGGAGAAAATTGTGCATAAATTATAGGAGGGGAGGAGGGTAAAAATATGAAATCATTACCTGGAGGAACGCTTTCCAGTCATGTGGAAAACCAGACCGACCATTTGAATGAACAGACCTTGCTGATAAGCAGGAGGTGAATAATGAGGTGAAAGTGTGTGAATTAAAGGGAAAGAACAAGGAAGGAGAAAAAGCAAACATTGCTTTGACCTTCTCCAGGGGCCCTCACATTTAGTATTCCTGTGAACGCTAGATGGATGGTGCTTGCAAGCGCTTTCATAAGCTCTGATTACGCATCACGGAAAACAATAAACATCTTGGGAGAAAGATGCCAAACTGGTTAAACAGCCATGTGCTAATCTTAGATTCCTTGCTAGTGAGTGCATAGTTTTCCTCTGAGTTATAAAGAAAGCATTTTTCAAAAGTATCTCTTTTGTCATTTTTTGAAGGGACATTAAGTCAGAGGTAAAACATTTGGTAATAAACCTAAAGTTCAACTTATAGACAGTAAAATGATCTCAGTTGTGCTGTTTCCAGATCAGTCTCTAACATTTTTATGCAATATGATAGAAAAAGTTTTTAGTTAGATATTTATTTCCGGAACACTGAAGAGAGAATGTTTACTTATTCAGTGTCAAAATAAAAATAGGATACAAAGTTAAATTGACGTTGGAACTAGTTAGTTACTCACCCACTTTTTGATAACTATGTTTTAAAAAAAACGATTCATAGATATAGTCATTAAATAACAATAATAATGTTTGTCTGTCACCTTCCTTCAAGGTGAGTCACACACCCCCTCCACACACACACACACACACACTGCAAATAGTGTGAAACCAAACAAGCACACGAGACTTTGCAGGAAATGGGGAAAAGGGTGGAGTCTCAGAAGATGCCCCATTTCTGTTCTCGTCTCAGTCGCTTGTCTGACCGGTTTCACTCTGCTCTCCTTTTGTGCTGTCTTCCCACGGTAAACACTAGAGGGGATAAGGCTAGGGTCAAGTCTCGCAGATTCTCACTGCAACAGTTACAGTTACAGTTACAAAATGGAATGGGAAATGAAAGTAAAGGGGGGTTTTGGGGTGGATTCCACCAAAATAAAGTTTTTATTTGCATAGTTGCATAGTTTTACAAATATTAGGTTGTTTGGCATTACTATGAAACCCAGATAATATTTGGGTGTCAATTCCACCCATATCTGTATCCCCTTTAATGATGGAAGGCTGTGTGAGATTTAGCAACTGTGGAGACTCTAAAGCCATCATGTTTTCATTTTTGGCATGCTTATATGATTGTGAAGTGCAAGAAAAATGATTCATACCCTGATATGTACCCTGATAACTTTTTCACAGTGTCACACAATTCATGGTTAATTTTAATGGAATACATTCAAACATCTGTAGCAGAGGTTGCTTCTCCCCTCTGTATGTTGTGTTGTGTGGAATGGTGGATGCCACAGCCAACCCGTACTTTTATCGCTAAGATGAAAATGAAGTAAACAAATCAGGCAACGAGGCAAGTCAGGCACATCACAGCTCCTCTGCGTCTCTTTCAGACAAAACATGTCCTGAACTGAATCCACCTGCAGGTTCTCTTCCTCTTTATGAAGTATAACACAGGGTGTTTAGCCTGGCGATGCATAATTGTAAGTCTCATAAAAGGCTCCCTGCTCAGGGCATCCACCGCTGTTTTCTTAGGACCTGAGACCTGGGATATAGAAAATACAAAAATATGTCAAAATCAAAGAAAGCCAGCCTTCCCACCCAGAGCTGCTCCAAAACATCCACCTTCGGCATTGTCAAAGCATGTTTTAGGTTGCATTTTGGCACAGGCTTATGGTGCTGCTGTAGGATTACCAATCTTGACCAGGAGCCACCCATCTCCAAAACATAGGAGAGACAACTCATCCAACTAACATCAGTCTATTAATGCAGCGCAAGGTGCAACTGTGCTCCCGACAGAGATGGTAACCTACTCTACACAAGATGCTCCATTACGGGCTGTAGTGACTGCACTCTTCAGCCTCAATATGTCCACTTTATCTGAAATGGACCCCCCTCTCCACCTTTGCAGACTAGACAAGAGATGCAAAAAACTGACTGCTATTCCCCTGACCTGCAACATCAGGCTGGCTCACAACACACCAGGCCCACAGTTAACCAGGACAATATAACCTGGCAAGACACATGCTTCACTGAGATGCAACACAATATAGGCACTAAGCATGGTCACCATTGGCCTAGTATCCAACATCCCCTTCAATTCAACTTTGCTCTGCACTGAAAAAGAAGTATAGTAGTATAGAACTGTGTAACTCTCATGGTGCAGCTCTCATGGTGTTCTGCAAGGCAACTTTACTTGATTTTCATCAGTGTCTCAACACCAGCATTTAAACTGAAAGGTCTTCTATTGGTGGTCCTCCAGATTTCATGAGATGACCTCAGCTTCTGCACAGTCCCCCAATACAGCAGAACCAAGAGCAAGTATCACACCATGAGACCGACCCTGACACACAAAAACTACAACCTATGCAATTTACAGCATGACTGGATAGAATGGTCAGCACTCTGACACAAATCACACTTGAAACTGTGCCTCACACTGTGGGTGACTGTGCTGAGCTGCTTGCACTTTGCACACAAGTGTCTTCTCCAGCATGCCCACTATGCAGTCCAGTGTGGTATCCTCTGCATCTGCGCCATCCAGCTCGCCCACTCCCACTGAGGCCTCACCAGATGGCATATTGCCAGTCACAGTCTCACTTATGCATGACAGGAAAAATGGTGTGCTGATACATGACCCCTCTGTCCTTTTTGTGGTACTCATCCAGATGTACCTGGACTTCACAAGACGTCTATTCATTCTGATGCTTGCTTAGAGACATTGAAGAGGTCAGGAAAAAGGCCTAGTAAACATACATGACAGCAACTTCTACAGGCTGTAGCCACCCTTACTGCTGACTCCCCAAAGACTATTATGCTACCTCTGCTGCTTTATTCAGCCTGATGCAATCAACAAGCTGTTGTTCATTGGCATACAGAGTAGTAGCATAAAAATCTGCAAGAGGCATACCCATATGCACAGCAATGTCAAAATGCCGCCTGAGGATGCAAAAGACAGCATCACTAGAAGTAAACACCTGAACATTATTACGGAGTCCAGCCCGAATGACATCCCTGACACAACCCAACAGTCTGCTAAGGAGCTCAACCACTAGTTACTTCCCAGTACAGCGGCTGTTACTCAGAGACCCCCTCATTAATCCCTCCTGGGAATGGTCTGCACCTTGAGCAAGCTTCATCTGAACAAGTGATGACTGTTCAAATGGCACCAGAGGTCATCTCTCCCCTCCTCATGTTCACTCTCAGTTATGTTGGGTGGAATGACTGATGCCACAACCGGCTTGGTCATGTAGTTGTATTGCTGTGATGAAAATAAAGACAAGAAAACAACCAGCCAATGGAGTAAGCCTGACCAGATGTGTAACACCTTTTCGGTTTCAGGAGAGTCACAAGGAAGGCAGAGCCAGGGATAACATTCATAGTTAAGGGGTCCTTGGGAAACATTTCTTACACGCCCACGCCACACCAGTTAATATGTTACTATACCCCAAAAGACGTGGGAAACAACAAAGTAGAAAAAAGACTGCATAAAAATGAGAAGCATCAGATTCAGTGAAGCATATTCAAGTAATAAATGCTACTCTGTATGGTTTACATAGATGTTATCGTGCTTGTGGCGTGGGAAAAGAAGGTGCCAGTTTACACTTATGGTATCTGTGTCAACTACCTGAACAAGGGGTTATTAAATTCTCCTTTCACCTGATTTATGGTGCAGTGTTAACAAATCTATGGGGAGATTTACAACTTGATATTTTTCCTTTTGGAGACTGAGGAACAAAAAACTGTATATTGTCCTCCACAAAAAAGGCTGTAACAACATCACCTGATGACAACAGTAATCTGATGCAGGTTTGTTGACCAAAACATTAAAATCCTGGCATGTTAAGATAATGATAATCTCTTGTTCCATCATACTCTGGTCCAGAAATTTCATAATATAGTAAGAATGGTTTCCTAATGTAATCTGTCTTTTGTCATTTCTGAAATCCAACTGCTTCTCTGGACATTAGATTGCCTCAATGCCATTTCAGTAATTAAGTGGGGGAGTCTATTAGGTTGACAGAGTAGAGTGCATACAATATAAAATGAGATGAGGAGAATGGTGGATTAAGTATGTGTGGCCACCAGACATGCTTTTACGTGCTTTGTCTTCAAGAATAATGGTCCATATCAGCATGTGTGCAAGTGTAATCAGTATTTTATGTTTGTTAATGTGAGTGTGTGTGTGTGTGTGCGTGTGTGTGTGTGTGTGTGCGTGCGCGCGAGGGAGAGAGAAAGCGCAAGGAAGAGGGAGAGAGATAATTTCATGACTCATTTTCATGCTTTATAAATACATAGGCTGTAAAAAGGTAAAACTAAAAACTGGACTCTTTGAACTCACTTTGCTCTTGTCTCAGCTGAAATAAAAACTTACACTGAAATGCAAATTTACACAAACCTCCTCTCGTCGAGAGCCATCACTCTCTTTCTTGTGGTAATTGCGTCTTCAGGCGTATCCTATTCTAGTTGACTTATGGCCAACAATGTGTGACAAAGAGGGTGGCGGCTTCTGGATACACTTCCCACTTACGTCATGAAAGAACAAGTACAGAAATCGGAGCTATCAGGAACAGCCTCGTTCAATTACGGGAGGACAGTAAGAGGCAGTGCTGTGGATAGCGTCTTTGCGCATGCATCGACCCCCAGGTAAGCTGTAGAACTACCACTTTCCTTGGAGCAGATCAGGAACTTACTGCAATTAACATTACAGTGTGCGCTTATAAAAACCTGATATTAGAGCAAAGGGAGAATAATTTTTAGATTTAGAAACAAATATGAAGTTGTTTTAGCCTGTTAATGTTACAATCAACAAAAAGTAGTGGAGGTTTTTAAATGTACTTTCGTGTTTATTTCTAATTCTTTTGTGATTATTTATTTCGTGTTGGCTGTTCCATGCAGTGGCTCAGTCGTGCGCATACCAGTTTAAATTCAGATCCTATTATCCTATAGGTTTGTCATTAACATATTCCTCCAGGGTGCGTCAGTTGAACCTGTGTCTACATGTGCATGCTCAGCAGTTTGCGATTTTCCCCCGTTTTGTGCATTTTCAAATTGGTTGTTTAACCTCAGTTTACATGTATTGCTTTTGACTTATTTTCCCGGAACACCTGTATAAAATGCAAGACTCGTGGCTTGGTCAGCACTTTGTTGACGTCTGAGCCCGTATAACTCCCACTGCGGTTATTTTGCCTTCTATGTTGTGGATACAAATGCATTTTTTCCCTTCGGACAAAGAAATTCCCAAATGGTGAAGACTACGCTGACCCCTGAGACTTTGCCAGTCGGCAAACATTGAAGTGAAATGTAGTCTACTCCAGATTCCCTCACAATTTTGTTGATGGTGACGATAATCACAGGCATTGATGCAGAGGGGATAGTATCCCCCTCTTGAGTCTCATTTTGTGTATTCCACCACCTAGTCAGACTTGATTTAATTGGTTTATACTCTTGTTAGTTTATAGGCTCATAGTTGTTAATATCCCTACGTTTTAGTAGATTAAAAGAGCTCTACCAACTGTTTTAACTGTTGGTTGAATTTTTAATTGCACTTAAACCTAAAATGGCGATTAGCACCATTACTCCTTACTTTTTCACTGCCAATTAATTTACAGTGCTTTGTTGCTTTGTCTAGTGCTTTGTTACACTATGGGATTTAATTGTACTTTTTCACTGCCAATTAATTTACAGTGCTTTGTTGCTTTGTCTAGTGCTTTGTTACACTATGGGATTTAATTGTCCTCTAACCAGCCAGTGGAATTACATGTACTATGGGGTTACTGAAACAAGGTTCATGTAGTTCACAGCTTTTAGTGGCTAATAGACTTTGAGATGTGACCTGATATTCCAAGTACAGTATTTTATGGAAATGCACAGTGAGGTTATGCAAGTGTTCAGTAGTATGCAAATAATTTCTACAGGATATTCTGTTGGATGGACCTAACAAGGAAAGTGGATCTGAGATTATCAAGATATGTCCCGCCATCCGGCAACAATCAGTGTCATTGCTTTGATTTTCAGGGTTGGTCTCAGACTGTTGGAAAACAGTGTGGAATTCAAGCCTAGTTGATTACTCTAAGTCTCTCCTTATGGCCAGGCAAACATTTGCGTCCCAGACATTTTGTTTCTCTTACTGGGACTCATCAAAAACCATGGCCAAGGGTAGACCTCATTGCCACAAAACCCCCAGAAGCCACAGCCAGAATCGAAGATGCTTTCGGCAAGTCCCCGTCCATTGCACTTCCCCTCCTTGTCTGTGGTGGCTGACAAGAAAAGGGCCTTTATGCTGCAGCCAACTATTGTGCTCTTCAAGCAGACCCTATGTATCGATGAGTAGGCGTTGCAAAGGCATGGGGGGAAAGAAAGCATAATTATATCTGCATGTGCAGGGAGTTGGTGATGTAAGATGGCTGACCACCCTGCAAGTAGATGCTGTTGGGAGAATGCAAGGACTGGAAGGGAGTGAGGGGAGACTAGCTATCTGATTGCATAAGAAATGGACGTGTAGGTTAGGTTATAAAGGGGCCTTTATGAATGAATTAATCCTGTGAGTGTGATCATCCCCTTTACAGTGTTTATTTTGGCCTCGTAGGCTCTTTACTTTGGATGTTAAGTCCAAACTTTGGAGAGTTGCTTAATTTAAGGGGAAAAAAAAGGCGTGCTACTTCAGTTTATCTGTCATGTGGTAATCCTTCACTGGCTACCTTACAAATGGACACAATAATTGTACTCACTTGTACAATTTCAGATTTGTTCACACTCCTCTCTATCTATGTGTCTCCCTAACAGATCAAGGGATGGCTGGGAAGCCATTCCGGGCAACCTACATATGGAGCAGCATCATCAACAACCTGCAACAGAGAGTGGAGGTGAAACGTAGGAGGCACAATCTCAAGACCTATCATGACTGCTTCCTGGGGTCAGAGGCCGTGGATGTGGTCCTGGCTCACATCATTCAGAGCAAGTTTTGCGGAGATGCGGAGGTCCCCCGGTCAAAGGCAGTGCGTCTCTGTCAAGCTCTGATGGACTCACGTGTGTTTGAGGCTGTTGGAACAAAAGTGTTTGGGAAGGAGAAGAGGAAAGTCACTTTTGAGGACAGTAGCTTCAGCCTATACAGATTTCTGAATACACAAATTCCAGGCACAAACTCTGAATCTATTGAGAATGCATACCACTCTCCTACCAAAAAGAGAAACAGCTATGTTTCACCATCTAAAAGGTATGAAGCTCCATTTAACTTAGTATCCTGTTCATAGATGTAATGTTTTGAAGTCTTAGAGTACAAAAAGACGTTGAATAATTGTAGCCTACATTCTTAGCGACCAAAACATCATGGAAAAAAATTGCTGTCACTGGGAAAAACGTTGTCATGAGATCACTGACATCTGCCTTTTTTAATGTTACGCTAAGGGTGAACATTAGCAGATATCTGTGGGCAATAAGGAAACTATTGTCATATTTGTATTGATATGGATGTATTATTTTGTGCTGAATATATGAATTTCAACACTATACAGCCTAATTCAGATGATCAAATAGCTTTGAAATGCATTTAAAACTTTGGTCTTAAAATACTAATCAGTACTAATTTGTCATTATGAAACAATACGATACTTTTGTCCTAAACTGTATTTGTTTTCTCTGCTCATATTATCTGCTGTGTTTCCTGTCTATGGTGTCTTTCTAGGTCATGTTCAAAATGTTACAGTTTAACCATTTTGTAGAACACAAAATGAATTATTGTTTTATTAACACAGGCCAGAAAGTCAGGTGAACATCTCTCCAGTCAAAACAGACAAGTCTTTGGAAGATGTTCTCGGAGACCTCAACTATAAAACAATTACTCCTCAAATGATTGATCTGGGGTTATCCCAAGAATGTGAGTACATTCATCAGTTATACTAACATACAAATATGATTAACCTACATGTAATGTGGTGTGGTGGTAGGCCACTGCTAAAGAGATTACTTATGTCATTAATCATTACATTATTATAAATGAAGTTTTCACCAGTTATAAAAGTTAATAATAATAGTTTTTCTTGGCAAAACTCTCATGCATTATCTCAGTTCTGGAATGTGAGAAATACTTTGTCACTGTGAAATGCTTGTCCTGAGTAAATGTTTGTCCTGAGAAATAACTGCTGATCAGAATCAGCTAAGAAGTCCTTCGTGCATCAGCCTGCTGTCAAGCTATGTGACTGACATGTGCTCTTCCCTATTGCCTTGGTATGTTCAGTGGTGGATGAAGTGTGGCAGCAGCAGACAGTGTTGCGGCTGCTGCAGCTGATAGAGCTCCCCCTGCTGGAGAGTCTGCTGGAAGGCCGTGAGAAGCCCCGGCCCTCCCTCCATGGCATGGACAGCGACCCCGACCTGCTTTACACCAGCAACTATGTGGACCGCGAGATCCTCAAAGCCTTCAGCGAATCACAGTATGTTGAGACACTCTGTCAAAGACGTTTCCCTATCTCTTTAGGTTGTTTTCATTACAAATTCTTACAATTTACTACATTCCTTGGATTAAACTTTACTGCCTGCTGTTTCTGATTTCAAAACAAAGCTAGATTTTATTCATGGTCTTGTAGTAAATTAGAGTTATTTTTGGGACTGGGGAACATATTAAGCTCCTTTGTTGGGGAAGAATACACACAGCAATCACCTGCTCCTTCAGTTCTTGACACTTACGGATTAAAATGAATCTGTTCCTGGAACAGATGTGAGTGCAGCTTGCTATCTTTAGAGGAAAGACTTTTACCAAGTTTGGGCTTAGGAGAAGTTACCAGAGATGTATGATATCATTAAACCATCAGATCTGAGCTGTCATCACGGTGATTCAGAAGCTTCAAGCCATCTCAACCATCACAAAGCAGGCCATGAACAGATTTAGACAAAGACAGGCCTGGCTTGAATGTAGCTACTGTGTCTCTCCACTGGTGAATCATCGTGTTTATACGGGTCAGCAGCCATTTGGCCATTCCTCACATTTTAAGAAACGCTTTGTGGGCACTCACTGTCTCACATGTTGCAGACAGACCCTATGGTTCCCCATCTCTCACGCCAGTGTTGCATAACGCACTTGATGGATACCCTCTGTTCACTAATGTCCTCAGGCTGCAGGGTATGCACAGCTGTGTGCAGCACAACTATGACAGTTGTCTAAGGGTCAAGCTTATGGTCTGATTGAGTATTTCCTGTCCATCGCTTTGTCCGTCTCCCGAATGCTCATTCTGGGTGTGTTTTGCTCAGTTTCTCCTTCTATTTGACATCAACATTTTTATATGACATGCTGTACCTCATTCTCTTTCTTTCTGGGCCTTTTCTCTTTCTTTCTAGGGCGGATAACTGGCTCTCGGCAGCCGTGGACTGCTTGGAGTTTCTGCCTGATCAGCTGGTGGTGGACGTGAGCCGAGGGTTGCCCAAGTGCTCGCCTGACCCGGACGACTGCAAGCGGCTGATCTATAGCGTGCTGGTGCAGCACTATGGCGAGGCGCAGTACCCGCCACTTCTCAGCAACCATGTGTTTGACATACACAGCGGCATCTCAGAACTACTCGGTAAGAGGAGGGTGCTCGCACTGGGAGTCATTATGGGAGTGAGAGACTAAGTGTCCTTTCACATATAAAAGAGTAAATGAATGTAGCCAGATCGCTACATGTAATGGAAGACTCTGCCCTTCAATGACACTGGCTGAATCAAACTGACATGAAACGACTTGATTACTGATTCTGGCAGTTAAGACTTTGAAGGTTTATGGCTTACTGTAAGGATAGGAGGACATTTGGGAGCCACTGAAAGCCACTTTTTTCCTACATTTTAATACAAGCCTTTCTGCTTTTTTTCTGACTTTATATTCTACCTGTGGGTAGCTGTCATTCCACTGACTGAGTCTATTTGCTCTGTAGTGAATGGGAAACGGGAGCAGGCGTTGGAGGCCCTTCAGCTGTGCCTGAAGCTCCAGGACTCACGCAGCCGAGAGGAGCTGCGCAGACTGCTTCACTTCATGGCTGCTGCTGCCCAACCCCAGGAGGTGAAGTTACACAAGGAGGTGAGCAGACATACAACCAGTTTCCCCAGATGTCTTATTTCATGTCACAGCTGACATAGAACAAACACAATGGTTGACGTGACTTCTGTAGATTCTGTGGACTCTCTGTGGACTTTTCACCTACTGTTCACCGACAATGAGGCAGTAAGACAAAAGATCAATATCACAAAGCACTGGGATATGCTTGGGATATTTATCACCATTAGAACAGTGAAAACTGCCTCACTGCTTGAGATTTAATAAAAGTATATCAATTTTTTGTTTCAGATCGATAACAGAATGGCAGTGAAGAGAGCCTTCTCCAGTGCCATTGTTTACAGCACACGACTGGCTAAAGGGAAGGTTGACCTCATGGTGCTCTTCATGTTGGATAACCACTGTGACCTTTTTAAGGTAATGTCAGGTCTTACCAACATGTCATGATTTCATCACTCTAGGTCTAGGTCTAGGTCTCCCAACATGGGAGAGGGGGAAAATAAACCAAAATGTCAAATAACAATTTGTGAACTCAGGGTTTAGAGATATACACTGTTTAAAGAGTCTTTACTGTGTAAAGAGTGGACTTAGTAAATACATATTAGTAAATATTTATGTTCTCTCCCTCTCCAGATCCCAGTGTCTTTGCACAAACTTGTCAGTGATAAGCTGGCAAATATCATCAGGAAAAAAGACCCAGATTCAGCCGCAGGTAAGAATTCATCAACCCTGATGAAGTTCGCAAACAGAGCTTCTGTCTGAAATATGACATTTCATTTCATAATAACGGCAGCATAGCTGAAAAACATTCTCTTTGTGTGTTTCAGGTCCGGTATATTGCAGACGTATCTCACAACAGACTTACGAAGAGACAATCAAGAAGACAACGAGGGATGAGTTGTGGGCTTTACTCAGGACTATCCATGAGAATCACAAGCTTTCAGTGAAGGAGAAGAAACGTCTGCTTGGGCAGTTCTATAGAGGCCACCCAGAGGTCTTTGTGGAGTATTTTGGTTCCAGACTGTCAACTGTCGATCTGTAGAAAAATAATGTAAATTATAATTTATGTGTATATGTTGTAAAAAAGTGTAAACTTACTGTAAATTATTGTGTACATGTTTGTAATATTTTGTATATAAATTGTATTGAAAAATGTGTGATGTTTGAATAACACCTTTTTCAAAGTTCAGCCTAGGTGATTCATTGAAACCTTATTTAACAAACGCAATGTTGTCTTACAGTGCCGTGCTTCGCATACCATGCAAGAACGTGACCTGAAACTGCACATTTACATAGGCCTTTCTCATCCAGCAAATGAAAGATACACAGATAACATTTGAATAGTATATGCTGTTATAGTTACAATAGCCAAAGCAGATGATGCACAAGGCAACTTTTTGAGCCATGCTGCTGACCTGTGCTTTTGGTATTGTTGTGTGGGTACATTCCCATTGGCCAATTTTTGTTCTGAAGAACTTTATTTATCAGTGGGCAAAATGGTGTCAGAGTCAGTCCAGTCAGAGACCACAAAACCAGTTATGCATTTGCCCAGCAACATTGTTTTAACATGCATCATCACCATAAAGTCTCTAGGCTGGAAGTTATACGTAGCTTGAAAGGCATTGGTCCCTCATTCACACCCACAGACATAAGGAAGTGATACAGGATATATGTCAGTTACACACTTCCTTTCACGTATGTAGGCGATCTCAAAGTTTTGATGGTTAGGTTAGGCTTATCCACAGTCCTGAGCACAAGTGGGCCCAAATTTGCCAAATTATGCTTTTGTATTTTAATAAGGACCAGTTGACTATACATTATTTTGTTCATATAACCTATGACAGCAAAGCAAAGTTTCATTCATCACTGAGGAGCGCAAAATTATACAATTAAATAAAGAATAAATATAAAGAATTACAATCAATAGACCAGCTTAATGTGAAAGACAATTCTATAAATGCACCAGAGAATGTATTATACATCCTTGTTCTGCCATCAGTGTGTAGCTTTTATGCCTCCTGTTATATATCAGGTACAACAATGACATAAAATGTTCCATAGCCATAGCAGTGATAGTAGTGTAGGCTTTTATAAATTATCTATTTGTGTAGCCACTTTGCACTGTTTCAGTTTCCACTGTGAGTTTGGCGTAGCAATCTCCATGTTTTCAAGGTTAAAAAGGTCCCTTAAAAAGATGATGACATTGATAGACACAATTATTTTTTCATGAAATAATTTTTATTCCACTGTCCTAAAATTGTCTGACAATAAGTGTCAGCTCGACTCTGAAAGAAAGATCCAATTAAATCCCTTCAAAGCTTGCCAGGGGTACACACATATTATACACATTAAAATGTGAACATTCTAATTTTATGAATGAAATGTCTTACAGTGGCCAAGAGCAATGCCATCTTAGCTAGGAATTCCCCGCAGATTGATCGGTTTCAGTTCACACTTCCTTAATTAAAACTGAGAGAGCTTTAATGACCAGAGAACAATAAACAAGAAAAACCCCAAACCTGACGTGAATGCCATCTTTTTAAGCCATTGTGGTGAAAGATGGCATTTGAAATCAGAATATTTGCTGTCCATGAGGAACAGCATCAACATCAAAACATCAAAAGAGTCTATAGAGCATCTAAAGAGTATATAGCTCTCCATGGAATAATATGCCTGCTAATATATGAGCATCTCAACAATGAGTGTTTCATCATCATGCATGTAGGTAATATAGGTAATACAAAGTTATGGCTTTATTCCAGTGTAATGACCATTAAAGACGTCAGCCATAATATTTCTATATCATCCCCATTCCCATCTGTCTTCTTAAGGAGCAAACCTTTCCTGAAGAGCACGCCAAGAGTGAGAAAAACGCACATCGTCTCCCTCCCAGACGCAATCTTGCAGCCAGTCACGCCTAGGTCAAAAGTTCCCCAATGCCCTGTTACTATGAATATATTCTTTGTAGTTATGTAATGGGGATACTGTTTGGAATGTGAATTTTAGAGAGGACTGCAGGAGGAATGCCAACTTTTCACTCTATTGTTTTGCTATGGAACATTGTGACGGGAGAAGATCTTAGAAGAACTTAAGTTAAGTTCTAATTTCAGACTTTAAAAGTGTTCTGTACACGCCACCAACATGCAAAACTGCATTAAAGTAAAGGCATTCAGAGAGGTTGTTCTACACAACCTCACCACAACCTCACCAGGAACCTGAAGCATACTGCCATACACCTGGAATTCTTTTCCGACCTCTTTAATTGCCATTGTGTCACAGCACAAGGAAGTCAAAGGACAGTGGTGATGACGAGATTTCCTTTCAATTTATCCGGATGAGAGGAAAGAAAACACCACACTCACTGAGATCCCATTACTATCGGATTGCCATGATCTCGCCTTCAATGCTGAATGCTATCGGCTGTTAAGTGACATTAGGTTCACTGAAGTTGCAGTTGAGCTGAAAACCTAGTCTTAAAAAAAAGAAATAGAAAGAAAAGATCCCGGTCACACTGAACATTAGGAGGTCCACGTCACCAATTAGCAGCCGCCTCAAAGTACAGTCTAATGAGCGTGCTCAGGAGGTATCCTCTGCATAACACATCAAAGGGGCCAGCCCTGGGAGCAACGGTCAGTTGGGGTGGAGAGGTGTGTGTGTGTGTGTGTGTATATGCATGGGAGGGTCGAGCCAAATGAGGTGTGGCATCCAGACATCAAAGGCAGAATCAACATGGCCTCAACTCAGCTTGCACTGTAGAACTCCTCCACTCCAGCTGGGAAAGTGTACAGTGGACAATGGAGAATTATGGATCAGTCCGTGAGGGTGGGGAGGAGGAAAGGGAGGATCTGCCATCATGGATTTATACATTCCACCTTCACGCTCACTGAGCTAAGCTGCTTAAATGGAATTTAATGACCACTTAACATTAATCTGAAACTGTGCAAGGAGATGAGGGGTTAATGTTCTGAAATGGCAAAGTATGAGTGTAGATCACCATAGCATAGCTGGTTTCATCCATGTTCTTTGGTATGTTTGGACAGTGGTGTCTCTGCAAAGCACAGCATTCATACTCCCAGTCCCAGGCAGCAGGATCAAGTGTGAGGTCAAAAAGCAGCAGCGATGTGATGACGTGAACAGGCCAGATCTCTTTCTTGACTCTCTGGTGGATGTCTCAAATGCAAGTCGTGGGTTGTCACTCACCCAGGCATTTCTCATCAAAGAGATAATGTCATTATGGCATTAATGATGTAACAAGATTTTAAACCAGAGTGCCTTTCTATAACAGAAACACACATTCACAGGGTCACAAATTGAGTCTGACAAGCTGTTTAAATGTATTACATCTTCAGTACACCTGGAGGGTTAATTTAATTCTCTTTACATGTCCCCATTTTAGAATGACATCAGAGTCTAGGCTAAGAATACACTTGTGCCAATCAATGTGATGGATTATATTATTAGAATGTGGCTATATACCCCCTTTGAGTATATGGTGAGTATGCATGTCATTGAGCACTTAGGGCAAATCCTCTTCAGATTTGTGCAATTATGCAACTATAGACAAAACTTGTCCCCATGATACTATGTCACCCTCTAGTGGTGGGACTAAGCAGATTTGCCTTTCACTGAGTCACTACATGTGGTCCAGTGCAGTTAAAACTGTTGATAAGGTATTCAAAGGCGTAAATGTACCAAAATTCGTGAACAACTGATTCACCAATCAAATCTATCCGATGGCCCCATAAATACCCCACACTTATCTTTTGCTTCAATATAGAAAATGAGACATCAAATCCAGAGGTTTTTTTTTCCTTTTATTGGAGGGAACTTGTGTAATCTCCATTTGTCTACAAAACAGAATGAATAGATTTCTCCATCACCAGGTATACACAGGCAAATGTGAATCTGTGTCAAATCAAGGTTGAGATTTTTTTAAAAACTTTGTACAGTTTAAGCCACTCAGTTTTAAAAAATAAAACTGTTAAAAAAAAAAGCCGGCAAAACAAAACAAGAACAAGACGCTGAGAAGTGAGGAACTGCAGATGGGCATCCAAAGGATATAGGGAATCGATTTTAAAAATGATTTGCTCACAACAAACCCAAATGGACATGTCGTTATGGAGAGCAATTAGTGGATTAACGAATACATACATTCCTGTCCACTGAGCAGGGGGGGAGGGGGTGAAGGTGTGTGTGTGTGTGCCCTCCACCGTCATCCCATGTGATGCTAATCTCGAGAATCTTTCAGAGGAAAAGGGCGGAGTTGTGTATAGGGATGTTAGCGCATTAATGTCCTTGCTTGGCTCAGAATGGTGTGTGTGTTTGTGTGTGTGTGTGTATGTGTGTGACTGCCGCAAGTCGCAGTGTGTTCATCGAATCCTCTTCTGCTGCCGAGCCCTGTAGATATCGTGGACGGGTGGGGCGACGGCACCCTTGTCCTCCTCCTCGTCCGAGTCGGCGTTGGGCCTCTTGAGAGACTTGCTGGCCATGGCATGGTTCTCCAGTGGCCCATTACCCTCGCTGGCCAAGTCCGGCTGCCGCCCGGTGATCAGCTCCACAGCAGCGTCAACAGCTGGGATTAGAGAGTAAGGAGGGGGACACGGGGAAAGACAGAAGAGAAAGTCGGTTAGGGAGAGCAAAGACAAGACATTGGTAAGTAACACTTAAAGGTAAACTAGCCAACAGTTGTCAGGTGTGAAACATACTCTCTGGAAGTGTGCATCTTCTTAAGTTCTCAATCAGATCATCCACCTGCACAAAGGGACCCTGTTGGGAGAGGAAAGGAAGTTAAAGGTCTGGCACAAAAGGTTCATGCAGGTTCAAGAAACCAAATATTTAAGCAAACAAAGCAACTTCACAATTTGGACTCCAATACCAACAGCATAACAAAAATATATAACTGAGGACAAAAACCCATTTTGTTAGTGGTCAAAAGGTACATTATATCCCTCTGAGTGCAGCTGATGGGTATTATTAGTTATTAGAGAGTGATTAGACAGGGACAGAGGATGTGTACTGACCGTAAAACAGGTGGGGGGAGGCAGCAACTTCATGAGAACCACTGCGGCTGGAGGCACTGGGAACACTCCTCCTGGGACAGGATGCAGGCCTGGAGCTGGAGTACAGGGAAGAGACAGTTCACATCAATACAAAGCCATAGAACACAACTGTAGAATCAATAAAGCTTCTATTTGCAATATGAAAGAGACTAGAAATTTAGCAATCAGCAATCTGATGGTCTGATAGTCTGCTTTCAGTAGGTGATCCAGATACTCACGAGCCAGGTGGCGTGGCTGAAAGGGGATCATCTGGTTGGTGTCGGGTTTGGGGTACTCAGGCTTTCGGTCAGCCTCGTCCTTTAGTGCAGGGGCTGAGGGGGTCACCACGGCCTCTGGGATCAGGGCTGTGAGCTTGGCACGAGACACGTCCTGCCAACATACACAGAAAAGTTTACGTTCAAGCACAATATTTCTGTCTGAATTCATCAACAAATATTTTTAGGCCCAATTTGTAAAATCTTTAACAGTCTGGGCCATGTTTGAATTCAAGAACAATCCCTGAGAGCCCTTAAAGGCCTGCTTGTGAGTTCCAGAGTGTGAAATCACAGATATCTGCACTTTTCTGAAATACTGCGCTGAAGCATAAGCATAAGTTTCCAAATGAAAAGATGAAATTAAGATTGATTTCTCACCTTATAGCCAAGGGCTTTCAGCTCACTGGTAGAACAGGGGTAGAGATCCATGAACTTGTAGCGGTCCACCAGCAGTGCAGTTTCCTTGCCCTCGTATTCATCCTTAAAGGCAGTGAAGCGCCTCCTCTCCACCTTCAAGATACTGGCCAAGTCCCCAATGTTGCTCTCAAAGGCAAGGAAGCGAGCCCAGATCTCTCTGTTGAGAACAGGAAAAGGTAAGAATACAAGAACCCGGGATGGGATAGAAAGAGTTCAGGAGGGTCAAACTATAAAGGGTCACTGTATGTATGCCATGACCCTCAATGTATGTCTGATGGGATCATCAAGTCACAGTGAAATGATTGTTTTACTCAGAAACTCAATTTGGTGGATTTTTGTTTGTGTGAACGTGCAGGAGTGCAGACAGATGTGGGTCACTCACCCAGACTTCTCAGGCGACAGGCTTCCCGAGGTCAGCACGCGCTCAAACAGCACCCTTGTGTTATTGTCCTCTGTCGCAGAAGGGAAGACAGAAATAACAAAATAACGGCAGTCAGAGCCTGAGAAATTCATCAACCAAGCCACTTCCATAACCTCACCTCCTTGTCAACTCCTGACGACTACTAAATTGCCAGCCAGTCTGAATTGCAGACTAACAGCCTAGCTACGAGATGAAGTTGTTTATTGCACAGCAAACACAGTCTCCATGTCACTCACTCCTAAAGCCATACAGATAATAAGGGTTGTCTCTTTAGATAATCCTCCATTGGTAAACACCTACAACCCATTCAATACCATGACCAGCTTGACAATGCTCCATAAACTGGCATATGAGTCATTCATTCTGTGGATCAATGTGTGCCCATATGCTTCATGGGCTAAATGATGCTACAAGGGGCCAATTAAAGGAATTATCCGAAGTGAATCAACCTGTAACCCTGTTATTTCAGGTTGCCTAGTGCTGTTGATAGGCATGAGAATGTACACTGTAGATCAAATAGCGAAACTACAACCAACGCTAACTGATGAACTTTTTTTTTGCCATCAGTTAGTGCTAACTGGCAGTTCGCAAATTCAGTCTACATTGTACCAAACGCTGTTGTCCTCACACCTACCGACAGCATTTGGCAGCCTCAAAGAACAGGGTTATGAGCGGATTGACTCCGCTGGTTTTTCTTTTAAAAAGAGGGATCAAGTACAGTTGACCATCCTCACCATTGAGATGAGAGAGGTAATCGATGTAAGCGAGAATGTACTCTGGTATGTCTCCATATTTCTTCAAGCCAAGCTCAAAAATCTTAAAGGCCACAGACTTATCCTGTCAAGACAAATAAATAAATAAATAAATAAATAAATAAATAGAAAAAGCAAACAGTTTAAATCATGCTCAAAAGACATCTGAAAGCTTAAATAACGTATACTGGGCTCATGAAAACCCTGGTCTCTGACCAGCCCGTTGACACTGACCTTGCTGCAGTAGTATTCCATCAGTGCGGCAGTCACGTAGACGTGGTGCCGTGTGCGAACGTCCTCTCTGGCTTTCTTGAAAATGGTACGGCCAGACTTGATACCCTCTGCCCTCCTGGCAAACTTCATGTACTGAATGTAAACCTGCGGAGGAGGAACGACATGGAACCACACCAGACAGTTAACTTAAATGAAAAATATTTAAGTCATTTTTAATCTTTTTTTAAATCATTCATTAAAAGAAATGAGTCAGTGATGCTCCTATTATGACATACTAGATGTGCATTATACACCGAATACAAGTTTAATAAACTGGCTTCTCGCTGTAAAAACTTACCAATGTCGGATCAATGTCCTCTATTGCCAGTAGGCGGTTATATATACTGTGGACCTTGTCATACTTCATTCGACTCTGTGAGGCAAAACACATGCATGACGAGACACACATTATAGCATGTTTATAGAAAGCTTGCTGTGATTTGATGGCTGATGTCTACACTGACACCCTGATTTGGCGCTCTATGTGTGTTGTCCACTGACAGAACTCACCTCTTCGTAGTCAGCAAAGGCAAAGTAGAGCAGCATGTTTTTCTTCAGCAGGGTTCCTATGGCACGCTCATAGATGTTAGCTGCCTCGTCGCTGAACAGTTTAGCGTTGTTCATGTCCTACATACGACAGAAGGGCATCTTGTTTGTAACAGAGTCCAATTCAGACTGTATGGGTGTTAAACTTTATGTTCATGTCAGTCAGGAGGACAGAGGTCACGATATAGCAAATTACAGCAACATTGCACACACAATACAACTGTCCATCTCCTCTCCAGTCATAAAGGCGATAACTATGAGCTGTTAAACACTCACTCCTTTCTCTGCCAGCAGCTTGCTGGACTGCTCCAGGTACTGGGCAGCTTCATACCACACATCGGGGTGATGACCCAGGACCAACAGGCACTGCTCATAGGCAAACATAACTGCAAGACAGATAAAAACACACCATCATGGTTAAGTATAAGGGCAAGACTAAGCTTAAACTTGGCAGTTAATAAGTTGACTTTCGCTTCCCAAAACACTATTCTTCCAAGCAACACTATTTTTTGGGTTCAGATAAATGTATTGGTCATTAACACTTCCCACTGGGGCTTCAAAGTTCAAGCTTGGCTTTGTAAAACAACTTGAGACATACTGTATAAATGTTACAGCCTCTATAAAATGGGATGAATTCAATTAAAAATAGCCAGAGGATAATTTCACCAAACTCAGCTTTAGCAAGGGCAAATGCATAAACTTCAGCTACAAAAAGAGACATAAAGGGGAACAGTACTGCCCCCTGTTAGGCTGTCATTTGAACTACATGCTGCAGAGTCACCTCTCTTAGTGATAAGTGTCTGGTCCTCTGTGCGCAGCGGGTTGCTCTTCTCCCACTGGATGTACTTCTTCCACATCTCCACCTGCTGAGCCTCCTGGGGAGAGTTCTGCGGGGGCACCGATGGGGCGTTTCTGTCCAGGCCCTTCATCACTGTCTCGTACTCCTGTCAAACACAGACACACACAAACACACACACACCAGTCACTCCAAGAGTCATCTAAAAGGTTTTGTGCTATGTGAGGTCTGAGCATTCAGCCAGGTAAATATGACAGGAACAGACCTTAGCCACCCTTCTAGCATTCATGTAGTCCCTGCTGCGATCCTCAATCATCTTCTTGGCAAGGTGCACATTGATGCCCTATGGGGTGCAACAGTTCATTTATTATAACAATATAATAGACAAAATACAATCAATCCACCTCAAATTAGCCAATTCATGGTGGCCTGCATCGACAGCACTCAACTCACCTCTTCATATTTACTGTAGTCCCGCCACAGTTGCTCGATGTTGATCATGGGGTTGACACAGCCCCTCTGGTAAACTCGTCGCACAGCAGTGATACGCTGGTTCTCTGCGTATGAGCCCACAGCCTCACTGTGGAGCAAGGGAGGAAATTTGAACCCCAGTTAAAGCCTGCCTGGATTTATCTTAACGATGAGGCAATAAAGATGTATGTATGATGATAATCTTTTCCTTAAGTTGAGACTTACACTCCCTTTAGAAAATTGATGTAGTCAACCCAGATCTGAGGAAGAGGCAAGTGTAAATGTAATTAAAATGTCAATTCTAATTACAACTCATGATGTAGCCTAAAATATGCTAAAAAAAACCTGCCTAAAAACAAACATGGTTACCTGGTATGACATGATCTCCATTCCAATTTTGTCCAGTGCGAAATCATATGCCTGTGCCATTTTTTCTCTGTGAAGGTGAAAAAACTACCATTACACAACTTGGGGCGAGCTTAAAGCACACCACTGGTTTCTGCTTTAATATGCCATTAAATAATGAAATACATTTTATAAGGAAAAAACATATATAAA
The DNA here is from genome assembly GCA_027481765.1 of Tenualosa thibaudeaui. Lineage (NCBI taxonomy): Eukaryota > Metazoa > Chordata > Actinopteri > Clupeiformes > Clupeidae > Tenualosa > Tenualosa thibaudeaui. Next base: position 10,365,480 of record JAIFZK010000006.1, on the reverse strand, counting down.
CAGAAAGTATTTATAACAGAAAGTATATTCTCACTCTGGAAACACAGGAAAAAAAATTAAAAGCACATAAATATTCTGACTGGTAAAACACTGAGTAAGGTAATGAACGCACTTGTAACTGGGCAGCTTTCCTTTGGTTTCTCTGACGTAAGACAGGTAGCACTTCCACAGGTCAATGTGCAGTACCTTCATCAAGCACCTTTGAAATAACTGTATCAACAAAACAAACACACACATTTGTCTCCACAGTGACAGCAGCTAAATGCACAGTTCTGTCAATAGTAACAATGGACAATAACAGACAGGTTGGGGGAATACATTTAATGTCATTTAATCAGCTTACAGTTGGTTATATATACTTAAATCATGGTGTGTATTTTAGAGATAAAAAACACTGGTTTTATGTGGTTGAAACCATGGGTTTGTGAAGTAAACAGTGAAGCTTCTTTTAACAAAGATCAAATGACATTTATTTATTATGTTTGGCCACAGGAACAAAGTTTTAAGGAGATGACGAACTGTGACATTCTCCTCTGAGGCACTTAATGGTTAGCTCGCTCTTTTCAACCTAATCTTGCAATTAATTACCAAGTTCTGTTATGGCAACATGGCTGACACTCACCTTTTCAACTTTGTCATAGTTTTTTGCTTTTATCTGTGGACAGATTGCAAATGCACCGTTAAACAGGCATATCAGAGCAGTTTGAAGAGCTATTCATCTCATGAATATTAACAACACAGTCAACCCTAGCCAGATCAACAAAGTGAACTTCACACATTTTTTCAACATATGCCTTTGAACAGGCTGACCATATTCCCTGAGGGTTTCCTAGTCAGCAAATGGGGTTTTGATGAGGTAAATCACACTTCTTGGAACATACTGTGTCCATGCAATACAAATTATACTGTTGTTTTCCTTTCTGGCTTCCAGTATCACAGGGGCCAAAATTCGCCATTCTATGTAGAACAGATGCATCAATCTTTAAAGCCAAATCCTCCAGATCACATATCTTGATTCCAATTTTACTTCTAAATAATACAACAATTCACCTCAGTACCTATTTAAAGATCATAAACAGACAACATTAGAACTTATTCCAGGGTTAGTCTGAGACTGACAGTTTTTTTATTAATGTTGTGTTAGAGACGATAACAAAAAAGAAATGGCTGTTGGCGGATTTCAGAGGATATAGGAGCAGTCATCTTTTTAACTTTATACTGTTGATACAATATCTCTTTCTACTCTGTCTAAAACTGATATGTTGTTAGCATCAGAGCCAATCAAATAACCTAATAATATGCTTCTTTCTGTGCTCCTGGGTCAATGTGTAGACTGTGTTTGTCTTCTTAGTCCAAGTTACTGTGTTTACATCAAACTCAGTAAGACAAGTAAACAGCACAACAGAAACAGGATGGTGAGCTCCAATTTACTAAAAGCAATCACATGATCACAAGCAATCACATGACATCACTGACTGCTCTTATAAAATCAAGTTTATAGTATTTAGGCCTAGATAAACATAATTGTGTAAGCACAGTCAGTAATTCTGATCTAATGTGCTTTTTGAGATTCAGTGACTGCTGTTCACCAATCTGAGCATATTATTAGATTAGAATTAACAACCAAACTGATCTAATTTTCTCTTGTTTCAATACACTGCCAGTAATGCATGTGGTACATGAATGAAGCCAGGACAGGGAATGACCATTATTAATACCTCATTCAATACAAGCACATTATAGTGCCTCTCATTCATTAACCCTTTGTTTACTACTTAACCCTTAATCTAATTATAATGTGTGACCAACAGATGTCAGTAGAGAGACTGCCATGGATAGGCTGTAGTGCCAGAGGTCTAGGGTAGTGTCCCACATCACAGGGGCTGCGGGGGTCTGGGGGTTTTCAAAGACCAAATGAGTCACAGTGGTGCAACTATGCTGGCCAATTTCAACAAATTACAACAAAGACAGCTGATGAATGCGGCCCTTTTTTCTATGGCCATTGACACAGAAAAAAAATGCAAAAATGTGTAGGAAATTAACTGGATTAACAAGGCAATGTGCACCACACAACTCAACAGTGACTGCCGACCGCTGCAATGGCTCACGGTCTGGAAAGTAGATTTTTCACTGAGTTTCATTAGCATTTTGAAAACCCCATGTGTTCTTTATTCTCCCATAGCTGTTTTTTCATTTACTTTCTAATGGTTATAAAGAAAAAGTCGGGAGCATTTCAACCCGTGGCCCTATTGTTCAAGGTCACAGAGTACTGTTGGTAGGAAACAGAACAATAACATTTGGTACGACATAGACTGTATAGCAAACTGGCAGCTAACGCTAACCAAACACTCAAAGGACAATGAAACTGAAAGTGAGTTTTTGTGCTGCATTAAGTTGTTAGATGCCGATTTGCTATTTCGTCCACATTGTAAATTTCACCATTCTGTTTCCTAGCGACATTCAGTGACCAACAAGACTATGGGTTGAAATGCTTCACACTTTTTCTTTAAAATCGTATTGCTTATGATGCAATATTGAATAAGAAAATTAATGGTATTTTTACATCCAGTGAAGGGGGGCCAGTCACTGTTGAGCTCAAAAGACTACACACAGACAACAGACAACACACCCCATTGTAATCCACCGAGGGAAAAAAAAAAAACAAAAAAAAAACAAGGAGATTTCAAAAGGCCTGAAGTAGCGCAAGCTTGTGGATATGAACCATGGAGGTATCATATACAGAGAGAGATTGAGAGTTCCAGCTACAATCATTTTACTTGCCTAAGCTAGGCTAGATAATTCACTCAAGTAAACTATGCTGCATTTATCTTTAATAATGGTAGGCAACCTGCTCAATTCTGGCCCAGGTTTAAACAAGCCATCAGCCAATTATGCGGTGTCAGGTGCCCATGTGTCTTGGCTGCTCTTCCCAGTGTGACACCCACACTTAATCAACCAACCCAAATATAAATATTTGGGTCAACCAGTGATGTGCTGCAAACTTGGACCAGTATTGAGTACACAGGACACCATTTCAAAGGTGGTGGATGGGAACAGTGGCCTCCTAGATAGCATGTTTTCCTCCCATCACAAAGTTGTAACTGCAAGAAGTTATTGTTTCACTATTACTATAATTTAAAACATCGTGGTTAGGTAAAATCATACCAGGCAAGATTTTATGCTGTTTTTAGGTTTATTTACAATCTTTGCAGTCCTTTGGTATAGTATAATGCATTCTCTTTTAATCCCGTGAGGGATATTTGGTTTCTGCATTTACCCAAATCATGAATTAGTGAAACACAAACAGCACACAGTGAATACACAGTGAGGTGACGCACTAACCCGGAGCAGTGCTACAGTGGCGCCCAGAGACCAGTGAGGGGTGCAAGGGCAATTCAGCTGCGGATGTGGTGGTCGGGAATCAAACCACAATTTTAATCAAATTCAAAGGTCAAATAGCTAATTATGGGGTGAATGAAGGCTCTCTAAGCACCCACTAGCGCTTATTTGCAAAGTTACAACACCTGCAGTTTTTGACAGCATGTCAAATGAAACTGAATGAAAGTTTATTACCTTGTCAGCCAATGTAACTCTCTATGAAAATAATCATTGCTGGCTTTATTGGTTTGCAAACAAAACCACATATATTGGTGAAAATTTACAACGTTGTTTATTTTGTAGGACAAGCTCTATAGGTAAAGTAAAAAAAAATGGTAGTAAGGCGGTCTCCTTAAATTCAAATTTTGCCGCATGTGCCATCAACATGTGCTTCAAAAATGAAAGGAGTCTTGGGTAACTCAACCCTGTGCCCTATTGCTCGAGGTCACCAAGGGCAATCGGTAGGAAGAAGAAAATTTGGTACAATATAGCTTGAATTTGCGAACTGGCAGCTAACGTCAACTGATCGACGGTGGGAAGCAGAAAGGGGTTAGATGCCTTGGTAAAGGGCACTTCAGCCATGGTTCACTGGTCATGGGATTGAATCGACTACTTTTCAGCTTCAAGCCCAAAGCCCTAACCAGTAGGCCACGGCTGCCCTCTTGTTTGGTGGTGACCTGTTTCTGTGAGGTCTTTAAGTGGGACCTGGGGCTGGCTGAAAGCATCCGTTACGGAATGTCTAAGGTTAAACTATGTCCTTTGAACAGTTACCAATTACAAGAGTTTTTAAAGGGTTTAAATTTTACTTGAAATTTCATGCTCATTCTTAAGGCCTGTCTCTGATATAGCATCTAAAACGTCATTGCCAACGTAGGTCGAGTGAATGGTTAGGAAGTCATCTAAATCTAACGTTTGTTGACAGTCAGCAAACTCCAAAAGTGGTTGACAGTTTGCTTCTAAACTTTACTCTAGTGTCTAAACAGGGTATATAGCATTAACAGAGTATTCTTTTCACCTGTAGTTCTCAGAGGTTTGAAATCTTTTAAAGATTAATTTACCAGCTTCTCAGGCGATGGTTAAATGGCTCATTATGGGGTGAATGAAGGCTCTCTTTGCTGCCTATATTCTGCAGTTAGTACACTTGTGATCTGCTTAAACGGTGAGAACAAAACCGGAACTGAAATTCCTATTCTTTGGTCTGCAAACGAATCCACATGGATTGTTAAGAATGTACAACACTGAAGCTATTTTATTTTATTTTTTGACATCGATGACTGTAGCAGGAGCTGCGGAGTTAAAAATTTGCAGCCTTGCCTGGAATGCCTTTATTATGTTCCAGTCAGTTAGACTATTTTAAATTTTGCTGGAAATACTACTCTTACAACATAAAGTGACGTTTGATAGCAATTTTATAGTTTTAGAAAATGCTTCTTCGGGTGTGCATTTCAAAATAAAATCAAGCGAAAATAAAAAAATAAATCTTTTTAAGTTAAATAAACACAAATTTTCATTCATTCAATTCATTATAAACAAAAACTAAAGAAAACTATTGTTTTTCTCATTCTGATAGTCAATGTAGTAGACGATGTTCTAATACAAGCAACATGCACACGTTTTCGGCTATGCACTGAGAGTTTCATGTGTACTTATGAAACAAAATGTGCTACGCCATGTGCTTCTGATGGGGGTGCATAGTTCACCCCATTTCAACAGACTTTAATACATTGCATTGATACACAGTGTGTATCAGTTTTTCTCGATCAACAAATTCATTGTGCAAGATTTCTTTTTATTTGTAACATTTTGCACTCACCCATACCTAACTTTGAGCTAAACAAACAGAAAATCATTGCATCGGGTATATCTATTAATTGATAAATTTGCCATTTCTAAGGAGTGATAAGATTGTGCATTTCTTCCCATGCAATCCCATTATTCTACTTGCTTGCACATATGTTTGAAAAAACATTACAAAACAATGGAGATTAATTCCCAGTTAGTGATGTTATGCAGTTTGTAAAAAACATAACTCTTTCTATAGCTTCTATAAATATCTCCCCATGAACCACTAGCTCTCCGCCTCCTGGGTAACCATAAAAAATTAGGTCTTTTTATGCTATCCAGGCCTGAAAAACTGAAAAAGTTTTTCCAGAAGGACTCAAGACAGGGCTGAGCTACCTCTCTGGCATGTTTTTTTTCCCCAATCAAATATAGTGGAGGCTTTGTTAAACAAAAACATCTGTTAAAAAGTAAAAATAAACACACACAATTTCCACTCCATCACTGACCGACAGGTATAACAAAATGAGTGTAGCATGAGAATAAAAAAACCCCACAACAAAACAAGTCATTTTATCATTTGAATATTATGTTAATGACCCTATGCTACACTGCACCCTAATGGCCAAAACCTACATAGGTTAAGCCATATTAAAGTGGCTTGGCTTGTTATGCTTTGCTGAGTAAATTTCAGTTTTCATGTGTGGATGTAAACACCAAAATGGGCAAATTAAAAATAACTGATGTTACTCCAGGAAAAGACAAATTCAGCAGGAATTCTAGATAATAATAATAATAACAGAGGGGGAAAAGCCAACAGGACAGCAAAGAAAACTGGTTGCTAGAGTGACAGACAAACAGCATACATAACACAAATACATACACAAACACAGCATACATTATCAGTTATGGGCAATTCACACTGAAGTCCTTCACTGGATTTTAACCGAATTAACTGCCTTGTCACTTTTTGTCTTAACGCCACTAACACCTAATACATCAACACCTTATCTAACATCTTTTGCTAAACCTATTTACAGACCTGATATGAATTCCTACTGTTAAAGCAGCACAAGGTCACTTTTAAAAGGTACAATGGCATTACATTCTATATATCCTCATTTACACCCCACCCCCTCCCTTTTATGTGCACACTTTTATAGTTATCCCAAATGGCTGTTTTAGTGCTTGCTCAATTGTGAAACCATTAATCCAAATTAAGTGCAGTTCAGTGAATTTCAGTAACAGACCGCTGTCACATTAATGGGCTCTAGTTTTTTTCAGCAAACCCTTGCACTGCATGCCTCAATGGAAATCACAAACGACAATCTTATTTTAACCAAAGCGTGTTCTCACACCCACAGGGGAACAAGGCTTCATATATGCACCCCATATCATTCATTGTCAAGAAACAGCAACACCAAAGCAGAACTCACTCAATCTCTCTCATACACATACACACACCAAGCGCACACCAGCCATAGCGGCTTACAACAAAGCAACACTAAAAGCAATTTGGTGATTAACGGGTCAACAACAACTACTAACCACCTCAGAGCAAATCTTAACTCAAGTCATTTGAAGACCAAGCCTTATGAATTAGGCTATCTTTAGTCAGGATTAAATTACCAAATACTATTTTCTAAACTGTGTCATGAAGGTAACATCATGAAAACTATTTTCATGAAGAAAGGCAGTCAGTCACATGCATCACTCTGTAAACAAGCACACATTCAGGCAAAATTATGGTGACTTCCATACACCACAAATAATGACTGAAAATTATAAAGATTTAAAACAATCATTATTTTATTATTTAAGGTGAAAAAAAGTCACATCACAAAAGGGAAGGTTAAGTCAAAATCATTTTTTAAACAAGGAAAACAGATGCTTCAAGAGAACTATGAATGGTCAATGAACTGTAGGAATTCAGAGTACACAAAAAATTAAATTGCCCAAGACAAAATAACCACATAAATCCCACATTGGCCCAAATTCTGGTGATTGCATCTGTGGCAAAAACTACATTACTTGGCAACTTGTCATTTTTTTCCAGAAAGTAACTGACCTAAACAATGCACGTTAAAACATGAATAACTATCTAAAGAAACATTTACGGTGTCAACATTTGCGTCTGTGTGTGGATGGGGGCTGAGGTCATCAGCATTAATGCAGTGCCATCTCATATTCTGATGTTTTGGGGGTGGGGTTCAGAAATACAAGTTATATCGAGCAGCCCAATATGTTGCATTATGGTCAGGCACTGTTACTGTCATCAAACCATTCAAAAACAAATAAATAAATAAAAACACTGATAATTACTTGTATTACAGCTTTGTCCATTGTAGGTTTGAGATAATTAAGGAAGTTTTGTAAAGGACTGAACTATAAAAACAATGGGCTTTATTAGCAGGTCACATATGGCAAGACTACCTTTTAGTACTATAATTATATTAAATTGAAATCCACTTGACTTGACATCAGATCTTACTCTCTCCCACTGACCATTTGGTACACAAAGGAGGAAGGCATTCAAGTAGCACTAGCAGGCTGCATTCCACCTTTGTGTGCCATGTGGTCAACAGGGATAAATTATGGGGCAGACCTAGCAGAGAAAATGCCATCTGTTGCCATATAGAGTTCTTTCATAATATATAACAGATTCATCTGGAAAGACATCAGATAGGGACTTCAAACATTCCTGGTGATAGATAGCTGGACAAAGAGCAGTTTCTTAATAGACGAGTACATGACCGTTAATTATTGGAACCATCCAAGTGAATGGAATAGTCTGTTGTATAGTAGCATGTTCCCTCATTAAAGGTAGGGTAGGAGATGTTTTCCTGGTGAACTTTTTACTATATTGTTGGAAATCCAACAAGTCCAAATGTTCCAACACAAAAAAATGGAACTGTATTTTCAAAATGTAACTTGCTCAAACTGTTTTTCCAGGATTTCCTACCCTACCTTTAAGCACTGCTGTGGTGCCATGTAGAGCAATCTTTTATCAGCTTTTAATGTAAAAAGATGGGTGTTAAATCCTTGAGAAAAAAATGGTACAAGAAAGATAGATTTTGAATACACCAAAAATGTCCTGACCCTTTTAAACCTCCCTCCAAAGCCAGATACGCCTCCTAAACATACACACACACACACACACACACACCAACACCTGTTCACTTTTTGACATCACATTGATCAGTTTGAGAGAATTATCTGTCAATTTGTTTTTTCTGGAGCATTGGACAACAGGATGACTGGATGGGGTTTTTACAGCCCAGTCTGTTCTAAAGGTGACTTGTGTTTTATTGTTTAATATTTGGATTAAGTAAATTGACCAATCAGGATGTGAAGATTGAGTAATTTAGTAAAAATAGCCCCAGAAAAGAATCACACCGCTACTTTAGGCTAAATGAACATCTGAATTCAGTTGTACTGATGGCACAATCGAAGGTGCTTATCACAGGTGGGATGGTGATGCTAGTAAGGTCTATGTAGCCTCTATTGTGGGATCTATGAAATATTTGAGCAAGAGGGGGAAACACTGAAAGAATGTCTTCCACCATTCAAGAAATTTTAATTCCTCATTCTTGTTCAGTGATGCATGAAAGAAAGAACACACAACAGCTACTAAATAAGCAGTGCATAACAAGACACCATGCACAAAATTCCACACTACAATTTAATTAATGAATGGCAACAAAGCCAAAACTGGGTAGTCTGCTTTTATTGAGGCTCCAAACAGCTTCACGATCAGGGTGGGTAGTTAATTATGAGGGAACACGCAGGAATAAATTCGTATTACTTTCAGAGGAAACAAATGCAAATTGATTGCCTCAATAGCTGTTACAGAATGACATGGCTAAGAAACTGCACACCAAAAGAATCAAACAATCCAAACTTCCAGTCCAGTCAACTTTGTGTAGCCAACACCTACATCTACTTAATGTTAGGGGATCAACATTATCATGTGACTACAGCTCTCTCTGTCACCAAGGCTTATTTCATGTTCATGAGAAACCAATACTATTTCCAATGCACTGCTCATTTTCATCTTTCTACCTACAAAGTAAACAACACTGGCTAGTGAATTAAATGACTAACAGACCACTCCAGCCAAACTCAGGAGTTGGGGAACTTGGGTCAAAAGGCAAAAAGGCAGTGCCAAACAAGCTTCACTTTCCCCATAACTTGCGGTGTGCAAGTTTTGGACAGAGATCCATGACTGTTCTAACCTTACAACTTGCTAGTGTTAGAAAAAGCATCCAATCCATGCCCACTTGGGGGAATGGGGGCCACTACATACTTACCAAAATCACATGGGTGGGGGAGAAATGTAATTTGTCAGTCAGCAGGTTTTGTCTGCCATTGAATTCGTAGAGCTAGTGAAAGGTTGCAAACAAACCAGTGCATGTATGGCTGCATGTGGTATGACAAAATGTTGGCAACTATAATTACAAAAGCCACCGTTATATAGTATTCTGCACAACTTTCAATTTGTGCCCACAATCTTTCAGTAGGTGACCTAAAGATGTAAAACAAATGGATAAAAAAAAAGCTAAAATTAACAGCTTGCCTAAACTTGTGATCAGTCAGGTGTTCTAGTGTGCAAAGGAGACGCGCACCAGGGGAACAACACAACCAAGTTGACATGTTAAAACACTAAAGGACTTGATCAGGCATTGTTTATAAGATGACCTCAAAGAAATGACACAGGAGGCAATAAATTGACACGACAAGTGAATAAAAGGCTAAAGCACTCCAATACTATTAAAACAGTTTTAATGCTGTTGCAGATCAAACATGCAACAATATGCACTTAACCCCATACTGCTGAAGAGTGATTTTGGCCATGAACCCTCTAGGTTATTTACAGTCTGCTGCTGGGGAAAAAAGTGGTTAAGACCAAATCTTTTGTTTCTTTGAAGGTTTAGATTATAGGCTAATGTGTGAAATTCATATTGTTGATCTTGTTAGGATGTGCACACCCATGCAAACATTTAAGAGTTAAAAAAATGTATATTAACCTCTGCCTCTATGTAAAGTTTCCAGAACCTGCCCGAACTCGGGAACTGGGCGACAAGTCGCTCATAGGTCTTCCTTGCTTTGTCTATTGGTTGATTCTAAAAAGAATGCATTTAGATGTACATTACGAGAACACCATTGAAGAATGTGAGGAGTACAGTATGTGATGTGCTATAGGACCTATGCTTTTGATTAGAAACACCTCCCCTCCCCTTTTGGCCCAAGAAGGTTACCCAATGTAGAAGGAATGCAACCCTGTTTCACTAAACCTGTGCTTCTCGAATCAGAATGCTCCATGCGTCCAGGTCATAAGGGTTCTCTTCCAACTTCTTCTCTGCCTTTTTCACCTTCTCTGGGATGTATTCTGCAGCCTGGAAGCACAAACAGTAGAGACTCTTTAATATGGGTAATAATGGCATTGTGCAATAATTTTCTGACAATTCTTGTATTTACCGTTCTTTGATTACTTGCTCTATGTATAACAATGCGCTGCCCAATTATCGATCCAAAACCTTAAGTTGGCTGATATCTTGCAGACTGAATCGCTGTCTGCCATACACTACCACTAACGATTGACCTCTTCATCGTACATTGATCTTGACATGCTGGTATAATGATTACTCTGCTCACAGTTTATAATGGCCGATTCGAAGGCACACTACCTGTACAAGGTGTGATCGAAACCATCTAAAACCCGAGGTAATACAGCAAATTGCGACAACTGATTCATAGCTAATCAGCAAGATAGCTCGTTTGTCATATCTTCGAAAATACCAGCACTTACTAGCCAACATCGTCGTGTCACGGTAGAAGTTGACACATTAGGATATATACGCATCTTGACTCAAACAAAACGATGCAATAACTCAAGGTCAATAACTAACGTTATTAAGGGTGACGATCTGCATCAAGTTAATAACGTTGTTTTAGGATCTAACGATAAATATTACACTACAGTGAAGGCGGATTTGCTAGGCCAGCTAGCCAAATGTTGACCAGCTAACAGCTATTTTAACAAGTCAGCTCTCATAGGTTAACGTTTGGTTCTATCAAACGTTAACGTTAGCCAACTTAGCCATTAGCAAACATAAACCAAGTGCCTATTCAGACACACTCTGGGTTTAATGGCTTAACACTTAGGGTTACACTACTTAACCGATGCCTAATGTCAACGGAACATTGCAATATTCTAAAATATAGAGGTTGTATCTCCAAATATCAAGTGGAGATGGCAACAATTACCTCCATAAACCCGTTTGTAAGGTAACATTAGCACGTACAGGTGGTTTCTGCCGAAATCATGAGGGCCGCAAATTACCAACGCCAGAAAACATTAGTATAATTCAATAAAATTACCTGATCGGACGCTCCTTCCGTAGACATGGTTGGCTTAATGTCTTACAGTGCAACTAAAAAAGAGACTACACTGACTACATGTAGATTAATAACATAATAGGAGGTTTAAGAGACAGTTAAAGCTGCAACTGCCAGCTACCTCCTCCCTTTGTAAGCTTTGGCTCTGCAGCGCCGTTCAAACTAAAATGGCGGCACCATAGAATGTTATTGGTTTCGCTATAATGGTTATTTCAAAAGGTTCGTGTGCCATCTAGTGGGCTGGCATGTCAAGTCAGCTGTGTGTCAGAGTTGTGACCAGTCTGTCCAACAAGTAGCTCCACCTGATTAAAAGTAGCTCTCAAAAGGGTCAAAGCAAATATATAAATCTCATAATAGTAGTAAAGCAGTAAAGGTAAACCTAAATCTCTATTAAATTAAATTCAAACATCTTGCCCTGTCTGGTACAAAATAATTCTTTCCCAATTTTACTGCTGTCTGATGAGTGCACACCAGATTTGGTGGAAAATTTGGTGGAAAATAAAGGGGCCTATGGTCAGAAAAAAATGTCTCCCCACAAATTTAGACGACTCTTTGCACTCAGGTGTAAGTGTGTTAGATGGTAAAGGATGTAGGTTAACATGTAGGCCTATCTCTAGGACCATCATACTGATTTTAAAAAGCAGCTCTCGACCATGATTCTGTAAAAGTAGCTGTCTGAGGAAAAAAGTTTGGAAACACCTGCTCTAGAATATCTTGGAAAGTACTACTGAGATACTTGTTTCTTCCCATATAGCTGCTTCCATTTAATCATAATTCTCTTTTTGTAAGTCGCTTTGGATAAAAGCGTCTGCTAAATGTAAATGTAAATAATTCACTCATGTACATGTAGTTGCATATAGTTACCCCAACCTGGAACTGAAAGCTATTACACGTTAAAACAAGTGGATCTACATGCCCACCTCACTTGGCCTGGTGTTGTGTGCCAGGAATTGAATAACAGTACCTCACAGAACACCCTCTCAGGGTTTATTGCTTAATTATAGTGAAGGTCATGGAATTTTTTCATTATAGTCAGGGAAACTCATGGAAAAGTCGTGGAATTTTAAGTTTGACATCCAGTGGGAACCCTGTCTGTTGTCTCTGAGGTTTTTTTTGTTACATCTATTCAGTAGTACAACAACAGGGAGTGTTTATAACAATACATTATTTTTTTTAGCACAGTCTCTGCATATCAGTTGGCAACAAAAATTATTGATCATTCTACATTAAAAAATAGGCTTATAATTGCACTTTTAAACAAAATGGTTGACAGCTACTAGACAAGAGCTTTGCTGTAGCCTACATAATTTATAAAGTTTTACATGACCAGAGACAATCATTGTAAGTGTTACTGGACTTTAGTTACACATTTTAGCCTAATCTTGCTAAAAAGTCAAGTTCAGTACAGGTGAGGCAGAGTAAACGGGCTCTGCTAAAGGCAAGAAAAAGTGGCAATATTCTACGCCATTTCCTGTTGAAAGAGTTACTTCCGCCTTGCCTCGTTTTGGTCTTTCTTTCCCTCTGCTCCGCCGAACGCCATCATGGGTCGTATGCACGCTCCCGGGTATGTAACTATTTTTATTTTTAAAATAACAATATGCCTTTTACAACGAACCATAGAATGTTTATTTAGTATGTACGTAACATCTTGGTGATATAATTTCTCTGTTATTGCTACGACAACATCTTTAATCTTTCGCCTAAGATGTAAGGTGAGCTAACACGATGGCCGTCCATGCAGCTCATGCCATGTGAACGGATCCGGCTGACGTTAGATGGAGAGCATTCACATCTTCTTAAACTCGTGTATTTTACCCCGACGCATGACTCTAATGTGGTTGTCTGATGAAGCTCCTAGAAAGGATGCAAATGACGAACATAACTATAATGGCGTTAACCCGTCCATCTAATCAACCCCTGTTGAAGTTAGCCGCTAGTACTAGTCTGCATAACGTTAAGATTATTTGTGTAGCACAACGTTAAGCGCCCTGTAGATTGTCCTGAACCTTAACGTCAACGTCCAAATACACTAGCTGTTTGAGTAGTCGTTGTGCTCTTCATTCTTACACTGCTTGATCAGCGTTATCATTCTACGCCGTGGCTCTGGCATGGCATATCCGAGTGGCCTACGGAAGCTAGTCAACTATCGTTGACCAACAATGATGTATAGTCACTTGTCGCTGAAGTTTAGCTCTGGCGGATTTGAACGTCGCCCAGCGCATCTCCTCAATGTCATAAGTGTCATATTTAATGTATGCCGTATACTTGTGCTCATCTGTCTATCCCTGTTACAGAAAGGGCTTGTCCCAGTCAGCGCTCCCATACAGACGCAGTGTGCCCACCGTAAGTGTAGACGATTAGGCCTATCTCCTCTTTTGCAAGCTCTTTTGTTATGTATTTGGCTGTAATATTACTGCTTTTAATTCATTGCTTTGTCTGTGTGTGTCCAGTGGCTGAAACTGACCTCCGATGATGTAAAGGAGCAGATCTTTAAACTGGCCAAGAAGGGTCTGACACCCTCTCAGATTGGTAAGTGTCCTCATTGTAGTTTAATATGAAAAGACATACATTTTAGACTCTATTCCAGATTTAGATGTGGTAAACAATTATATGTAGTCAACAATTTGTAAATGCCAAGAGCAATTGTCAAGATCTTGGTGTTATTTGTGTAGGGCTGTACATTCATGTTTTGGTCCTGGTTGTCCATGCAGGTGTGATCTTGAGGGATTCCCATGGTGTGGCTCAGGTGCGCTTTGTCACAGGCAACAAGATCTTGAGGATCCTGAAGTCCAAGGGTCTGGCCCCTGACCTGCCTGAGGATCTGTACCACCTGATCAAGAAGGCTGTCGCTGTGAGGAAGCACTTGGAGAGGAACAGAAAGGTACTTTTGTTGTTGTCATCACATCGGTCTGATTGCATACAGCCACGCCAGGCCTTTTCATTATTTTTATCCGCCTCCCTTATGCACCTGTATTCTGACAGGTTTAAAATGGTGTGGCTCTGGTAAAACTGTGTGGCTTAGGAACTCCGCAGTGTAGAGTGGGCTGTGGTCAAAGCAGTGTTTGAATGTTCTTTTATTTTTCTGTGTATAGGACAAAGATGCCAAATTCCGTCTGATTCTCGTTGAGAGCAGAATCCACAGGCTTGCCCGTTACTACAAGACCAAGAGAGTGCTCGCTCCTAACTGGAAGTAGTAAGTTCTTTTTGGATAATACTGTGTGACCAAAAACTCAATGTGAAAGGATGGCTTGGATGGGGACGCTGTCAGTTAAGCTGTGGATCATTTTAAATGAAGCAATTTATTTCAAAATGCACATTTCATTGTCCCATTCTTTAACTAATAAGAACTGAGATATTTCTGATGTGCTATAGAAACCCTGGAGGTAAATTAGCAGTGTGGCTATGTGGTGCCAATACTGCCAGTCCCCTTCATACACTCCCGTCTAATTGCTCTAAGTTGCTCTAAGCAACCACTTTGGTAAATGTCCTGATTGTGGTGATTTTCTGCTGACTTGTGCTGTATGTTACTGCCATTCTAATTGAATATACTGTCTTCTGTTTGCAGCGAGTCCTCAACAGCATCTGCTCTGGTGGCATAAATGCATCATTTTTTGCAATAAAAATAAAAGGATTTCTGTTGAAGTACTGGATGTGTGTGTTTTTGCTGATGTTTGATTGCTGTCAAAAAAACTCCTTATTCATGAACCAAGTATTAAATATGATATTGCACACTAGCATATACTAATACCATATTCAGTGCTGTCTGCAGTATTTTTCACAATGGTATCTATTTGATTTGAGTGCAAATGATGGCAATATAATACTTTGTTACTGCAATGAGCACTTGTGACTTGTTTGTATGTAGTGTGTAGAAATGTAGTTTTCACTACAGACTTTTTAATGACTTACTGTGGTTTCAGACTAGCAATGGAAATGTAGTCTATTAAGCGTGCTTGGTTAAAGGTAAAATGCACAGCTGAAAATCTCAAAGCAATTAAGCCTCAGGAATATCAGTCTGGTCAGGAAGCAGATGTGGTTGGCTAAATCCTAATATCCGTCCCAACCCTAGACCCTGATTCCTCAAAGATTTAACTGCCATCAATTAGCCAGAATGCTTGCCTAAATTTTAATAAATACCCAATATTTTCCTAAACTAATCAAGCATATTTAGAAGATGACTGCTCCTGATTAGGAAGTAAGGACAGGAAGGAATGAAGGCATTCATTCTCTTTTGAGATAAAACTATTAAGTTTGAGTACTGAGTTGACATCGTAACCATATGCAAATAGGCACTGAGATGTGCAAAGATAATTCAGAATCTTTTTTTTTTTTCATTTTCTTATATTTTTTTAAATATTAATACGAATAGCAAGACCCTTGTTTGTTTGCAAAACCTAAAGTAAGGATGTAGCTGCAACTCAAATGAGTCTGGGACGATGTAGACAGGTGGTCTGTTAACGTTGGAAAATTCTCAGTATATTTCTGACCACCATAACTAGTGATTAGGAATTACAGAGCCAGATCTTTTGACTAGGTCAGCAATACAAGATGTGCCTGTAGCCATGGCCTTCCTGTGATCTCCACTTTGAGTGTAATTTTATGTTGGCCTCTTGCAAGGAGTGCTCTTAGAGTAAGTTTGAAACTTGGTGTTCTTTAACATTAATACTGCCATAGTGTGACACCCTATAACTCTCAGATATGGTATGTCACAAAAGTGAGTACACCCCTCACATTTTTGTACAATTTTTATTATATCTTTCCATGGGAGAAGTCTTGAATATATAACACTTTTCCACAACGTAAAGTAGGCAGTGTACAACTTATATAACGGTGCAAATTTGCTGTTCCCTCAAAATAACTCAACACACAACCATTAGTGTCTAAACCACTGGCAACAAAAGTGAGTACACCCCTAAGTGAAAATGTCCAAATTGTGCCTAATTTTCCCTCCCTGGTGGCATGTGATCCGTTAGTGTCACAAGGTCTCAGGTGTAAATGGGGAGCAAGTGTTAAATTTGGTGTTATCACTCTATCGCACTCTCATGCCGGTCATTGGAAGTTCAAATTGACACCTCATGGAAAGCAACTCTCTGAGGATTTAAAAAAGAAAATGGTTGCTTTACATGAAGATGGTCTAGGTTATAAATAGATTGCCAACACCCTGAAACTGAGGTGCTGCACAGTGGCCAAGACCATACAGCGTTTCAAGAGGACAGGCTCCACTAAGAACAAGCCTCGCCATGGTTGACCAAAGAAGTTGAGTGTACGTGCTCAGCATCATATCCTGAGGCTGTGTCTTAGACGTAGGAGTGCTGCCAGCATTGCTGCAGAGGTTGAAGGGGTAGGGGGACCACCTGTCAGTGCTCAGACTGTACGCCACACACTGCATCAAACTGGTCTGCATGGCTGTCGTCCCAGAAGGAAGCCTGTTCTGAAGATGCCGCACAAGACAGCCAGCAAACAGTTTGCTGAAGACAAGCAGACTAAGGGCATGGATTCCTGGAACCATGTCCTGTGGTCTGATGAGCCCGAAATAAACTTATTTGGTTCAGATGGTGTCAAGTGTGTATGGCGGCAAGCAGGCGAGGATTACAAAGACAACTGTGTCCTGCCTACAGTCAAGCATGGTGGAGCAAGTTTGAAGGTTTGGGGCTGTATGAGTGCTGCCAGCACTGGGGAGCTACACTTCATTGAGGGAACCATGAATGCCAATATGTACTGTGACATACTGAAGCAGAACATGATCCCCTCCCTTCGAAAACTGGGCCGCAGGGTGGTATTTCAACATGATAAGACCCAAAGCACACCTCCAAGATGACCACTGCCTTGCTAAAAAAAACTGAGGGTGAAGGTGATGGACTGGCCTAGCATGTCCCCAGACCTGAACCCAATTGAGCATCTGTGAGGCATCCTCCTCGGAAAGGTGGAGGAGCGCAAGGTCTCTAACATCCACCAGCTCTGTGATGTTGTCATGGAGGAGTGGAAGAGGATTCCAGTGACAACAATAATGGTGGCCACACAAAATATTGACACTTTGGGCACAATTTGGACATTTTCACTCAGGGGTGTACTCACTTTTGTTGCCAGTGGTTTAGACACTAATGGTTGTGTGTTGAGTTATTTTGAGGGAACAGCAAATTTGCAGTTATAAGTTGTACACTGCCTACTTTATGTTGTGGAAAAGTGTTATATCTTCAGACTTCTCCCATGTAAAGATATAATGAAAATGTACAAAAATGTGAGGGGTGTACTCACTTTTGTGACATACTGTATCACATCTCTTCACTGTTGCAGTGATCGTGAATGGGTTGGTTCATAAAGTTGGCTCCATTTTTTTGACTCGCCTCATGGATGTATTAATGCACCTAATAAGGTGATAGACAAAATTTTCAAGTTAAAAGGGGTGGGTGAAGGTGAGTACGGAAATGAGTAACTGTAAAACAACAGCTGAAATCAAGGTGAGTGATATCTGAATGCTACTTTTTTGAAATTGAGAAATTACACTTAATGTTTTACTTAACAAGGACTCCATCACCTCTTTCTCCAGGCCATTACAACAAACTCCCATCTCCCCTGGCTGACTTGACCTCTGCTGATGTTGCCATTGATTTGGCCTATACTATCCCACCTCCACAGACCACCAGACAATTTTCTCCAATATTGATGTTGCCCCATTTGGACTGCGCATTAGGAAGTATGACTTAAACCCTGCAGTTTCTTTTCTTTTGTCGTCTATAAAGCACCATCTGCATGTTTGTCATATCAGCAGACTTGCTTAATGTAGTATTTGATTGGTAAAATGTAAGGAAATGGTGAAAAATATTGATCAGTGTTCGATCAAGATTGTCTTCAAATGCCATGTTTTCCCCACATGCCAAATGTTTGGTTAACTGACACAGAGAAACAAACAGTGGTAACAATTGTCAAATTTTCAAGTCCAAAAGAACACCCAGACAGACACTAAATGTCTGCACATTGGACCTGACCCTAGTCATTTCTCAACTTCTGTCTGAGATTAAATTAAGTATTGTGTCTACCCTCTGATCTCTGATTGACTCTCCCATAACTTTGACCCAAGGTATCACCAGTGCAATGATTATATGACTTACAGTCTCACAAAAATTGAGTACACCTCTCACATTCTTGCAAATATTCTGTTATATCTTTTCATGAGGCAACACTATAGAACTGAAACTTTGATACAGCTTAAAGCAGTGATTGTACAGCTTGTATAGCAGTATAGATTTATTGTCTTCTTAAAGTAACTCAACAAATAGCCATTAACATTTAAACAGCTGGCAAAAAAGTGAGTACACCTCACAGCGAATATGTCCAAATTGTGCCCAGACGGTCAATATTTTGTCTGAGCCCTATTATTAAGCATTGCCGTAATCCCTATAGGCTTCAAATTCACCAGAGTTTCATAGATTTCTACTGGAATCCTGTCCCACTTCTGATGACATCACTCCCTCTCTGAACTGTGATCAAGAACGCCACCGTCTCCACCGTTTGACTACATTTATTTCTCCCTATGAGCTTTACAGCAAGGAAAAACATTTCATGTGTTGAGTTTTTTCTCTTCCATGCCACCACAGGAAGCGAGGGAGTGGACATGTATTTTCATATTTGTGTCGAGGGGATTCTCTGGAATCTAGCAATATTTGTATCTTTCTGGTGGCTTCACTAGCTCTATGAATATGCAACCTGTCAGGACCAACACAATTCAAATTCTCTAAGATGTTTTGACCAGTATTGGGTTTCCTTTTTTTGGCTGAGTACAGCAGGGTCTTGAGGGGCATGGTGGGGGTAGCATCATGTTCTAGGGCTGCATGAGTGCTGCAGGCACTGGGGAGCTTTAGTTCATAAAGGGAAACATGAATTCCAATCTCCAAGAATTCTCTTCAGAAACTGGGCCGCATGCAGGGCATGGCAGGTTTACAGCATGATAATGACCCTAAATACGCCTCCAAGATGACAACTGCCTTGCTGAGGAAGCTGAAGATAAAGGTGATGGACTGGGCAAGCCAGCTGTTTAGATTAATGGTTGTATGTTAAATTATTTTCAGAGGACAATACATTTCTTTTGTGGGTGGATAAAGCAGTGTTTGCTCTCCCTGTACTGTAATAACAACACTTTAGAATTAAATAATATTTAGTCTAGTCTGTCTGAAATCAAATCATCCAGTGCTATTGCTATTCAGTCAATAAGTAACTGTATAGGCCTAATGCTGTGATTCTGTCAATGTTAATGCATTACCTTCCAGAGTTCCCATGAAGAGTAATTCAATTATCATTCAATTATCATTATCCATTACTGTAATTAGTTAACCCCAACACTGATGATCAGCAGTTTAGGCTTCTATTGACTGAAATTCTCAAAATGCTGGCTAAGCCACTCCAGTTTCACTCACACAACAACAAATAAAATAAAGAAAATCAGAATTATGACTTTGGTAGTAAAAAATAAAAAACAACAAAACTGTGTTCTGGGCCCAGTTTTTCTAAATGGTGTAATCTGGATCAAAGCAGCATTTCCACTGGTCATGGTTTTTCTGTTCCATAAATGAAAAGTCAGGGAATTTGATATTTTTATAATATAAGGGAATTTTGGTAATAGTATGGAGTTGACCCCAAAATGTAATATTTATTTTCATGCTTCCTTCATGGTCTTTATTAGGTATTAACTTCTCTCATGCCATGCTTGAATTGTTTTGGTTAACATGTGCACTGAAAACACGTGAACCTGAATATGGAGATTACAGATTGACTGGTTTAAGATGCCTTGTTTTTTCGGCTCTGGATCCAGATGGTATATTGTACAATTATTTATAGAGAAGGGCAAGGAAATTTAGCATTTTCGTCTGGGAAAGTCATGGAAAAGTCAGGGAATTTTAAGTTTGACTTACAGTGGAAAGTCTGTCAAAGTGATCTGGATTTAGAAATCCCATGTTTTCCTATAATCAGGGCTCAGTTGTTCAAAAGTAATCCTTGATTCCCCATAGTAAAACAGGATTTTCAAATCTGGATCACAAAAAACTGGGCACTGGAGCCAAGCTGTGATATACATTTTTACCACTAGAGGTCAGCAACTGAGTGGTCTTGATATCGGGTGACTGGATTGTC
This sequence comes from Tenualosa thibaudeaui, assembly GCA_027481765.1. NCBI lineage: Eukaryota > Metazoa > Chordata > Actinopteri > Clupeiformes > Clupeidae > Tenualosa > Tenualosa thibaudeaui. Next base: position 10,344,801 of record JAIFZK010000006.1, on the reverse strand, counting down.
TCAGGCTTGTCATTTGATGTCAAAATATGATGCAAAGTGGCATATCAGGTTGCTTAATGTATCCTTTGTGTATCATGAATTTTTGTTAGGGTTTGCAATATTTTACAAATAATATACATTTGCATAATGTCATCAATCAATAGTGACAAGGCCTACATGGTCTTCTTCTCAGCGACCAGTATAACTGGCCCTCCTCCACTTTAAGCTTAAAGGGCTTATTAAAGTGAAAGAATCCCTCACTCCAGTAATTTATTTGGGTGGAATAGGCCTCCCAGTCTGCCTGCTGTTTCTAATTGTTGAGGGAGGCACTTTTCTGGAATAGAGGCATGCATTATTAATTGGCAGTCTGCATAAGATGATAGCAGGAAATTGTGAAGTGTGTTAATTCTTAAGCATCTGCATTGCATTACTGCAACTTGACCGTGGCTGAGAATGGAGAGCTTCTCCGTAGCCAAACGTTCTTCTTTTCTCGGGGCCTTAAGATAAGAACTGGTGCGAAACAGCGATTGAAAAAATCCCTTTGTACAAGTGCAGTGTGCTGCATAGCCCAGTCAGCAAGCAGTGATTCAACTGTAGCTGCTACAGTTTCTCCTAGGAGAGAAAGTTAACATTGAGTCACCTTGCCTTGCTGCATTGTGGGCTCCTGGCAAGTGGAGGCAGCAATCAACAGTACTTACACTGCAGAGCGGCAGAGGACTGCGCATCACTACTGTCCCGTGTGAGTGAAGTGTGTGTGCTATAGCCATTGAGTGGCCAATCTGTTATGACAAACAATGAATAATTAACATGTAACAGCCTATGCATACGTATGTATAATGTGAAAACACAAGACAATAGACATGTTTTATCACAATGTAATGAGTGGTTTTATTCCCAGCACTACCTTTCTGAAACTCTGAGTTGAAGAACTTCACAAAGTCACTTGGCATCATCCTTCCTGCTTCAGCCTGAAGAGTTGGTGCCTCAGACAGTTGAGAAAACAATGTGGGCAGGACGGATGACTGATTATAGAACACAAAGCCAGAGCAAGTGGGTTTGCTGGTTTTGTCAGTCTTAGCGCGGTCAGTAGAATAAAGGCTAGTTTGTACTGAAAGCAGAGATAAGAGTATAATTATGAGAAGTTCATGCATTAAATATATAATAACAGAAACTTTCACAGAAAGTTTTTAATGCATTACCCCTGAAGGTGAATAAACTCATCATGATGCACTAACTTTTATATACTACAACAAACCATTTGTCTTCTTAAAACTATGTTCTGCATGCCCCCTCCTCCTTCTGCCTTGGAGACAGTCAATGTTCAAATCAACTGGGAACAGGCAAACAAAAGACATTTTCTCAGGGGTGAGATTCAGTGATCAAATATTTATACCACACTGAGGTGTTTGATGTTGGTGATTTGGAAATGGTGTATTTACTAGCAGCTGTGAACAAAGATGGAGGTGTCTGACATGGAAGTATTTCCTTCTGCGAAATATATTTTTTTCCAGTGGATATAGCCTATTCTACCTCATTGTCCAGTTAGTTACACTTTAGAAATTAAAGCCATTGTACACTATCACAACTGGCGGTGACTGAGAGACAATCAGTAAACTGTTAATAATGTGTCCAGTCGCTGTCCAGATAAAAGTATATAGCAAGGTTAACTTGATTAAATAAAAGAATGTTTAATTAATATTTTTTTCAGGTAAGATGCTTAATGTGGTACAGGTTACTTCACATTCAGGTGATGTAAATAACAGGGGATAAGTTACAACACTAACACAGATGTCAACTCTACCCACAAGCCCAGAGTCTGTTTTTCACACACACACAAACACATACATTCATACATACAAGCGCATGTCCTGCAAGGTGGGAAGAACCACGTGCTTTGAACCACCAATTAAATGTGATTCTACCGTTATTATGTTTTCTGCCACACTCAATGGCTTACTGACTTCTTTGTTTTTCTTTTGTGGCAACCTTGCCCTGTCCTTGGGAGAACATATTTGGTCATGCTTTACTTTTGATTCCTCATGTTAACTACTGTAATGTCACCCTAAATATCCAATGGATCCCGACAGCAGAATGTGAAAATGTGCAATTTCAATAAAATGAATGATTATTCATACATTCCTTTGACGTAGCCAAGATCCTCTTGTGGATCATAAAGTCCACATACAAATAGTCTGCCTATTCTCAGAATTCCTAGAAAGCAAGACTGTTTAAGCTAGAGAATTGATTAATAATTCAGCGGTACAAAGCGCTGTGCTGTGAGTCCCTCCACACTTTCTAAGAGCAGAGCAGTAGGTCAATGTAGGGCACGCCAGCAGATTCCTATCCAAAAACAAAAATCGGACAAGTGTCACAACTGGCAAAAGGGCATATGAAAAATACCTTAGACTACCAAGACTATCGAATGATGTGGCGAGGATTAAAGTGATATGTTATGCACCTAGCATTGCATTGCGTTGACAGGCGTCCGAGTTGTCTACTAGAGTAAAAAAAAATATCGGAAGCCGAACCTGGTATTATCTTAGATCGGTCATGGTATTCTACTGTAAATCTGTAAATCTAATTGAAAGTTTCATGTTAATCTCTCCCTAGCACTTGCCTACCTACCTCGAAGGTCGAATTTTATGATGAAGACGTTTATATTTTATCATAATTCAGGACGCGATGACGGGTGTCTCGATTACCCATGCATGCACTAATATGACTGCAGTAGGGTAGTTGCAGAATGTTCGTGAGACCTGCAGTTTGGGGCTGGTGCCCACGGAATGTTAAGCCTTTTACATCCCAGGGCGTGCATTCCGAAATCCTCCCAGTGCCTTCATAATACTAAGTAGCTCGCATAACACCCCATTTGGGAGGGTAACAATAACGTGCGCCAAATTGCGTACCATTCAGTGACTTCACATTTTTACGCCAAGCGTCAACTCTCATCGCCCTGCCGATCTTTCCTCTTTTTTGTCGGCTTAGAAAGTGGGACAAAGGCGCGCTGTACTTTCTCCAAGTTTGGTCTTCCCCTTTAATGGCAGTGCAGCCCTAGTGGTGGCTGCTGGACTGTAGGATTCCCTGAGAACTCTGCGGAGAGAAGAATGAAATAGCCTTCACTCCAAACCAGGATCATGGCGGCTCCGCTCGGGCGGGACACTTTACCTGATCACTGGTCGTATGGAGTATGCAGAGATGGCAGGGTATTCTTTATAAAGTGAGCATGGATATCATTCTTAGCAACGAATAACTCGCCGGGACAGTTGTATTTTCTCATTCCACTTTCATTTTTATGCATTCAGTAACAGGTGTTTCTCTTTCAGTGACAAAACTCGGAGCACTACTTGGCTCCATCCTCGGACTGGTGAACCTGTCAACTCAGGACACATGATTAGATCAGGTGAGTAAAATATTAAGTGGTACTCGAAAGTGTTCCAAAACCACGTCCACCTTTCATTTAGCACATTTCTCTTTTACCTGATGTTTTGTGTTTGGAAATCACTACAACTGATGGTGGTGCATCATTGCTCACTACGGATGCTGCTGCTGCTGCTGCTACTGCTGACTGCTTACTGTAAACTTGTGTTGCCCCTGCAATGTAAGGTCCAGCTCATACGTCTCTTTTGTCTAGATTTACCTCGAGGATGGGAAGAAGGCTTCACTGATGAAGGAGCAAGCTACTTCATTAAGTAAGAAAGTGTCATTCATCTGACGTTTAAAACTACTTCCGCACGGGCTGCCGCTGCACTCCCAGGCTATTCAAGGGCTCTGTGGAATGCGACGTGTGAGGTGGAACACCGATCATGTTACATTGTAGTGGTTGGGACGTATTTTCTGAAGCTCAGTAATGTATTTTGGAGAATTTTAATAGATCTGGGGGTGGGGGTCACATAGATTTCTTTTTACTGGTGAATCTATAGTGCCATGATCTTCAAAGGCAACTGTTTCTCAACTTGACTGAACAAAATAAGCATTTAATACTTGGTCTGTCTGTGTAGTTATGTCTTTGGCTTCACTGTGGTTAGCTTTAAAAAATGTGCAGTTTGTGTCAGGGCCATGCAATTTAATACACACAGTATAGAACTGTAGCCTACATTAAGCAACATCTGCATAGGTTAATAGGTCCCTAATTGTAGTCGACCAGCCTTGCTCAGGTGTTCTGCTTAAGCCACATTTCCCTCTATAAAGTCCAAATGGTGGCATTCATGTTCTCAGGGCACTGTTATAGTGCGTCGAATAGTGGTCCCATATCTTGATTGAATCAGTACTGGAAGGGGTAGTAGAGAGGAGTCTGGCACAGCTGTGATAGCACTGGCTATCTGTCAAGGTACCTCTCTCTGTGTATGTCTCTCTCTCTCTCTGTCTTTCTCCCTCTCTCTTTCTTTACCTCTGGCAGTCACTACTGATCCTTTGATATTTTTTTTCCTTAAACCCCTCTTACTGTACACACAGACTAAAATTGATGTCTGTCATATGTGATATGTCAAATAGTACCGTACGAGTTCGAAAGAGGACAGTGTAAGAATATAGAAAGAATAAAGAATATGAAATCAAGACACATAACACTGACATTAGGATGGTCATCTAAGGAATACGAATGTCAGTAGTCGAAAAGTGACTTCCTGTTAAAAGGAAATGGGGAAACGCAAATGGAAAGCAGCACTGGACAGCGGCATAGAACATGGGGGAATTACAGTATTACCTATCTCTGTGCCCATACTAGGAGAGAGAAAGGGCACTGCCCAGTAGGACTGGACTAACCAACCTATTAAAATTCCACTCACATGCTGCAATGTGCAAGACCTTCATACTCAGCCCCCCCCCTTCCAAGTTGTGCCCATTCTCTGTCTCTGTGTGTGCATGCTTGCACGCTTGCCCATGTGTGTGCCTACATGTTGACAGAGATATATGGCATGATCACACACTCAGTTATGGTTGGTGCAGGGTCTCCCAAAGTGACTTTCTTCATCCATGTGTGGATTATATTTATGGTCATCACCCCCCCCCACACACACACACACTCACCTCTTTATCCTCTTTGTTTGTTTGTTGCCTTATTTGTTTGTTTAGAAACTGGCCAGTAAATTATCTTCTTTTTCTCAGGCTATTTTCTGCTGCATTTCACAAGTCATTTGTGTCTACTGCAGGAGTGAGCCCTTGGCTATAGTAGAACAGATGGGTCCCACTGCGACCCTGTACAGCCAGCAGACCCCGGCGCTAACAATCAGATTAGGCAAATCAAACACCCACAGAAGAACAGGATGGGCTTAAAATGTAAAACCCTCCTCTTCAGCTATGCACTGTGCTCTGGACGCTTTGCTGCACTCCCAAAATGAGGATGCATGGCTTTCTGGTGCTGGATGCAAGGAAGAGTGGCACAATCAGAGCAGAAAGGCTTATTGGGGTCACATACACAAATCTAGGTGATATGCCCAATTTGTCAGTATCAGCAAAAGTCTGCAATTTTGACATTTTGTACTCATAGCATAAGGCCAAGATTTTCTGAAGGGATTACTTGAAACATATGCAGTTGATAAAACTATGGCAAAAATGAAGGATAACCTTGCATCTGCAGTTGTGTAAAGACAAAGGGAGGCGGTGAGGAATTTGCAGAAACAATCACAAATTGGCTCAGCTCTAGGCATGCAACATGTTTTCACTACTGTACAGTACAGTTCCTCAGCTGGCAAGGGTCATTTTTTTACCCTGTGAACTTAAGCCAATTAAAAAAGTGTGTGTGTGTGTGTCTGTGTGTGTGAGTGTGAGTTGCGCATGCAGATGCAAAAGCTACGTTTTACCCTCAAAGAAGGCAGCTTTAAATGGCCAGTATGATGCTTTGTGGTGCCACTAGCTACTTCTTGATGGATTGAGTCATGCCTTGCTTGTTGTGGGTTGTTTACAGCCTGAAAAATATTCAGTTTTTTTGTGATTTTTCCAGGACTGGTCATATCCAACAGGTCAGGTCAGGAAACTTGTGTGAAAAGCATTTTTGGGAACATACTGTTTTTGCGTGTCTAAGCTAGTCCTACACTGCTATGCAGTGTGATTCTCAGTCCATTAGTGGCACTTCTCCTATTTTGCATTTCAATGGACTTGCTTTGTGATGGAGATATTTATTGGTTACTGCACATTATGGCATTCAGCCTATGAAAGGAATGGAGGCATAGTTGGCACTAGAAATGGTGGAGTTTTAAAGGTCAGAGAAAATGATTTTACAAATTTGTGATAGTTGACAGTTTTATTGTGGTCCATATGAAGCGAGGCATTGTTACTTCCCCTCTTGTGTCCTTAGAGAAAAAACAGCTTTACTGGCCAGAGAAACATGAGGGTCCAAATGTCAGGGCAGTAAAATAAATCGCTTATTTGTTGTCCAAATGACTGGAAGGTTCCTGTTTTGATCGGGCACTGCAACTGGACATTGTTCCCTTTGTCAGATTGTCTGATAAAGCACAGCTCTGGCACTGCAGATGCTCGTGTCTGTACTTGGTCATGCGAGAATTGCTGATCTGTAAAGACAGAGAGTCTAAATGTAATTAGCCAAAGAGATACGGTAGCATGTCCTGATAATTCAAATGTATGTTGTTGATCACGATGTGAGGCTGAATAATTGATCATATATTTATCCTTCAGCCCATCACACTTGCTTGAGTCCCAGCTTCATGAATAATTACATTGTTCATTGTTTCCAACTACAGCACCCAGTCAGCTGGGATATATGGGCTGCCATTAGATTACAATTCCCATGCGAAAATTGCTGAGATTCCATCCTGGTCTCGAGCACCAGTAAATTAAAATTCACAATTAATCTTGATGTTACGTCAGTGCTGTGGACATGTTTGTTAGCTGAAGGACATTCATGATTGTACACCTTGCCATTAAAAAACCTGGAGTGTTGTAAGATGGGGACATCAATTCTGAGGGAGCTTGACTTTTTCCCACCTCTTTGAACGCAGCCTGCCCATGGTGAAATAAATCACAATTTACTGCAGGACATCATAAACTGCATAAAATGGAATATGTTATGTTGTAAATACTTGCGAGAGCACAGGAGGGGCTTCGAGGTTGTCCTTGAACAGGAAGTTAGTAATATTTCCTTTACATTAGTGTCCACTCCAGTGGGACGTCCAATGTGTTTTTTGCTGATGTGCTTATTATACTGGTGCCTAATGGGAAGCTGTTGAGAATACTGCATGGCGCATGAACCCTCCCGCATCAGATTAGTATTTGATTTACTGCAGCCTTGGCCAGCGCCAGATTTTTAATATGTCCTGCTTGAGCTTCGAAAGGTGACAGATGCATTACTTGAGAGAGAAAGCCCACCTGTCCATTCCCCCAGCTGCACTCAGCTAATTAGGAGATATGAATAGAAGTGGGATGACTGTCGAATTTAGCACTAGCCCAAGTCCTGGCATGGCGCTCTTGTGAATGAGCTAGGATATAATATTGTGATGCTGCTTGGCCTGCATTGGTTAAGGGGCTCAGTGTTTGGACAGAGCATCAGAGGGGTTAATCTAGTGGTTGGTGGGCAGTGACACTAAGCCTGTAGAAGCTGTGTGTGTGTGTCTCTGTCTGTCTGTGTGAGTAAAGGTCAGCTTTGTGTACAGTTCAAGCCCCTGGGCGAGAGATGTCCGTTGAGCGATGGCTCGCCAAGAATTGGCTTGCCGCCTCATGAAAGACTGGTGCTCTTGAAATGGCTTTGAGAGCTCGATGTGACTTCAGAGAGCAAGAGAAAGAAAGAGCATCACCGCAGTGACAGACGCCTCCCAGCAGGACAGCCCACACAGCCACAGACTCAAAGACAAACATGGCCCAGTCACGTTGGGGGGTGCGGTGGGGAGGGGTTGGGGGGTGGCAGAGAGCTCACGCCTCCCTCAGCTTAGCATCCTTTTCTCCTCACTGTTCTCACCTGTCCCCCAGAGGAGCCTGTGGAGAGTGTCCACTTCTGCTAATGAAGGCAGCAGCCAGCTACCCCCCTCTACTCGGCCTGCGGCTGCGTCACGTCTGATGCAAGTCCCATATAGCCTTTATGGTTGGGTCTGGGCAGAGCGTCTCTCAAGCTGAGGGAAACGCTGAGCCTCCTCAGCCCTTATTCAGTCAATATTTAAAGTGGGACAGAGAAGTTTCTGGAATGTCTGAAGGCCGTTCAATGTGGAAAGGGAGCACGGCAAACTTTTCTTGTTGGACTAGCCATAGGGAGGCTGGCTGCTGCGGAGGCCCTTCTGTAAGCACACTGTGTGAATTCCTATTTGGGCAGAAGAATTGAGAGATAAACCCCAGCATGCCATGCTCTCTCTGTGTGAGGGTGTTTGGCTTTACTTCGGTATTTCGCTGAGCCTCCAGGCCTCGGAGGAGACCCGGTGGAGGAGACCATGGCATTCTTGATTGGCTGCGCTCCTCCTCGCTGGGATGAGGAGGTTGGCCAATCTCTCTCAGTCACTGGCTCCTCAAAAACAGGGCCAAATTCAGTTTAGCTTCTCTGCCTTTCGTCTCTTGCGCAGATATCGAAGGGTGTTGTCGTGTTGTCGACAAATGATTTGTATGTTTGAGAAGTATATCAAAACAACACAGCTGTGAGCTTGGATAAAAAAAACTTGGCTCTGCTGTTGTTTATCTGACCAGGCAGGGAAGAAAGGGTAGACACAAATGTTTAAAGACCCCCCCCCTAGCTCACCCCACCCACTGCCCTCCTCACCCCCTTACCCCTCCCTCCCTCCCTCTCTCTCCTTAGCTGTCTGAGCACAGCCCAAGTCTGCATGTTGCTGCCGTGACAACAGTCTGTTGCTTGTGCAACAGGTTGCTGGGAGTAAAGGGGCGGGAGCACAATGGCAGGATTGTTTGGGGAGAGCGGGCATAGTAAAATCACCCTCATTTACATCCACCCAATGAGGTCTTGGTGTGGAGTGCACCGTCTCCCTCTCTAAATTATGGACTTTTTCGCTCTGGAGATCAGTGTGTTTTGCCAAGTTGTTTATCATACACTGTAATTTACATAATACTTGTGTATGGTGTTGCACAGTACTCTAAATTTACACTAACAGTAAACTAATTGACGATAAAGTAAACTAGGTTGAAGCAGGTAGCATGTGACACTGGTGCCCATTTTCCCCTTTGACAAACTAGGCTAGCAGGCGGAGTGCTAGCAGCACAAGTCAGTGTACTCTGGGAGAGGTGCAACCCTATAGCTCCCTGAAGGCATGGAGACACAATGGTCTCCTGGCTGTCCGGACAATATCCTTTTTGTCTTTGGGTTTGTGTCTCTCTGGAGTGGCTGCAGAAGGGTTGGGTTTCTGTGAGACCATCAACCTATACGGATCGACTGACTCCAAAGCTGACATGGCCCCCAAGCCACTCTCGTGTGTGTGCGTGTATCCGCAAATAGGGTTTTTGGAAACATTTTCTTTTCCAGTCAATACTGTGTCTGCCCTGTTTGATCCTTCCCTTCCTTTTGTTTGTTTCTCTAATTGGTTTTGTCCCCTGTTCGCCTCTGCTGTTCCCAGGGCTCAAAGAGTTAATTAGCCATAAGATGTTACTGAGCTACGGAAGCAAAAACACTTTAAATGGAGATTAAAGCAAGAAGAGTTCCCCAGTGGTGGTGGCGGTGATGATCCTCTAGGCTCTGCTAACGAAGCATTTTGTCTCTCTCTCTTTTTTACGGTGCTCTGCTCAGAGCCTGTGGCTCACCCTTTTCAGGCGACCTCTGACTCTTGGCATTTTTTTTAGCAGCATGTCTCCAAAAGTGAAGCACCAGCCCCTTTGTCCTATGAACAAAGGCTGAGGCTTACCCAGTTAAGAATGTGAGGTGGGAAGCTTTTTAGAGGTAGGCTCAGAAATGAGTGATGATTATTTAACTTCAGACCAGAGAATCCATCTGGATCATTGTAAGATCTTTTACTTTGTGTTTGTCTGGTTGTGCATGACCAAAAAAGTAAACGAACTGAGTCATGAGCAGGTATACAATATTTTTGCAGGTACATTGTAAAATGGACAGGACAACAGTTAATTTTAGGTAATTACTAGCATATCATTTGTAAAGTCTAAATTGTGTCTCTTTAGAGCTAATTAAAATGACCTACTGTAGTTTCCTTGAGAATGGCATCTTGTATGAATTTGAATTTGAAACCTTTCTACACAGACAATCAGACATAATTGGAATTGATATTGAATGTCTCAATTCATTTTTAGTTTTTTTGTCTTCTCCAGAGCATCTTACTGCTCACGCTTGATGAGCAGCAAAAAATGTGCCCGTGGAGGGGAGATGAGAGTTATGGGCATTATTGCTGCTTTGCCTCGATCACTCCACCTCCGTCAGGTGCGGCAGTGCAGTGCAGTGCCCTTGCACACTCACTCCTGCTGGAGGGCTGCAGCTGTTTGCGTTGAGGCGACTGGCTAAGCCTGATGCTGAGCTGATGCAGGACTGGGGCTGCTGCTTGGCTTCCTGCAGCACTTGGCAGGCAGGCGGATGGACGGGCAGGCGAGCGGGTGAGGGCCACAAGGGAGGCAGGCTGTCTGTCTGCAGCTTTCCTCCGGCTGTTTCCACTACAGTCTCTTGTTCTGTGAAAGGGCAGATGTGAGAGCTGGCTAGCGCTCGTGCTCGCGCTTACGCCGCATAGAAAAGCAAAGCTGCCTGCCTGTCATCTATTGCCTCAGAAGTACACGCACACACACACACACACACACACACACTCACACAGGCTGGTGTTTTTATGTGTTGACACATTACTCACGGCTCGCTCACCATTCAGCTGGTGAAAGGGAAAGCAATGCTAAATATTGCTGTAAATGTGTCAAACGCTGGCTACGTGAGGACGTTGGTAAAGGGTGTGCAGTCATGATGCTGTACACACCTGGAATGTGGGGAGTTGGCTGCAGCTTTGTTTTTTGTTTTGTGTTTAGTCATCTGGACATTTGACGCTTGAGGATCAACCCAAGTGTGTAAACACCAGGGAATTTTAGAATCCTGCAGGCTTTTTAATGACATACAGTGGCGAGTGTAAAGTTGTTTACACGTGTGTTGTTTGCACCTGTGTGTGTGTGTGTATGCTTGTGGTGAGCGTATGTGTGTGTGTGTGTGTGTGTGTGTGTGTGTGTGTGTGTGTGTGTGTGTGGTAAGTGTGTGCTCTTTCTTATCCTGAGTGTAAACACTTGCCAGCCTCCTCCCCTCTCCTTTTCATGTTCACAACCATCAGTATGACCTTCACCTGACTTTCTCCGTAGACCCCCCCTACACACACACGCACACACACACACACACACACACACACCTTCCCCCTCCACCACCACTATGCTTTTGTCTCCCCCTCTTGTGTGATTGTACGGCTCTACAAACACACTCACTAATCTGGTCCCTTTCAGGGGCAGGGGACTGCAATCAGTAAATGTCCTCCTCTGCTTTATGGAGCACCAATCTCCCACTGTCACCTCTGAAAAAGGACTGGGAGGACATCAGGGACATCATCCCCTTTTTAATGCATTGTCAATTTCTGTGCAGATGGATTCTGTACATACATCTTCTTTGCCGTTTTGTGCCGCAGTAAACTAACACAGCATCGTTGCGCTTTCCCCTGTTGACACTCTGCAGTCCGTATGATCAGGGAGGTAATGTTCTCTGTATTTACCTGCAATGGGTTTGATCCCTCTGTCACTCACTGACTTGGGAGAGAGGTATTATGAGGTAGGATGTCTCTCTCTCTGTCTCTCTCTCTTTTTTCACTCTCTGTGTCTGTCTTTAACTCTCCCTGTCTCTCCCCCTCTCTCTCTCACTCTCACTCCCTCTCTCTGTATCTCTCTTCCTCTCCCCCATCTCCTTCATTCTCTCCACCTTTCTCTCTCTCTCTCCATCTCTTTATCCATCTCTCTCTCACTCCTTCTTCTCCTGTCTCCTCTGTGACCAGAATATAGGCTAAAGTGATTATGCTGCGTTTTCAGCCCCACGGAGGCTGGCTCTCTCCGTGACGAGACGAGACTCCTTAATGATTTCCTCTTGCAGTGGAGGCAGTGCGCAGTGGAGCCGCAGTGGCCTAGGCAGCACAGCACAGCACCGCTCAGTTCAGCTCAGCTCAGCTCAGCTCAGCTCAGCTCAGAGCGCTAGGCTAGGCTGCATGGGGCTGGCTGGCTCACAGAGAATTCATTACCTGCAACATGAATCATGCATCCTTGGGAGCCAACCGCTCCTTGTGTTTGACCCCTAGAGCTTTATGTCTGTGTGTGTGTGTGTGTGTAAGCACACACACTCTGTCTGCATTGTCTGTCGGTTGATGCACAGTATGTCTATGAGAACAGTCTGTATTTAGTCTGTGTGTGGGTGTGTGTCTGGGTGTGTGTAAGCGTGTTTGCGTCTGTGGGTCGATGCACAGTATGTGTATGAGTATAAACTGCATTTAATATGTGTGTTTGTGTTTGTGTGTGTGTGTGAGTGTGTGTTTGTGTTTATGTGTACTGCAGACAGAGAACTCACTGAATAACTGCAGAACCATAAAAAAATAGAGCTTGGCACTTTTCTTGCCCACTGTGGACATAAAAAGAAATGCCTATACTTTTATTCCCATACAGGAGCACTGATGTTTTTCAGGCTGGTCATGTGTGAAACCTATATGGTCCCTCCCTTAAACTTTAAAGATGCTCCATCATCCCCAGTCTCCGTGAGGGAAGCCAAATGGCCGAGTTGTCACAGTATTGCCTGCTCGTCTTTGAGGGATGAGGATCAGGCGGCTTTAAGCACACATTGTTTTTAGTGCTGGAGACAAATGGGCCCGGGAATTGTAGCGTTCCGCAGGGCTGAAGACTGAAGACTGGCCCAGACAAAGAGGGGGATTGAAGGGACAGCACAGTGGGCTCCTGTGTCCAGCGCGTGGGGACATGGTGGGCCTGTTGTATATAACCCCGAGAGCCACCAGGGAGCACATTAACATCGCCGTAGGGGGAGAAATGAGCTCCCTGTAATGATGTCCGACGGGCAGAATGGAAGAAGAACAGCCAGAGTCAGAGTCAGAGCCAAAACCAGAGTTCGAACCGGAGGGGCGTGCTTCACGGGGAGACAGCGGCAGAAGGGAGCAGGCTAGCGCCAGCATGGGGGCCTGCTGCGGCTGTCTCCCCCTAGGCCGCACGCCCAAACCGGGGGATGCAGATGGGTTAGAGGATGCAGATCTGGAGGTTGAGGATGATGTGCAGCAGGTAGAGCTGGTGGAGGAGGAACCCAAGCCAGAGCAGAAAGATGTGGAACTGGAGACTATCAGAGAGGAGAAGGATGAGACAGAAATAGAGGGTGAAAGGTAAAGGTTACCCATTACTAACTGGAAAATAACAATACTTTTTTATTTTGCATCACTGAAATGTAGCTATGGAGAGAATGCTACACTTGGTAAGTGGTATGTTGTGACAAAATCGTTTTCAAGAGGTAACGAATCCAGGGAACAAGTGCTTCCGAAGCTGATTAATTTCAAGATTAAAATGAATACCTTTGTTTATTTTGACTTTATCACATGATTAGTGCCAAGCGGCAGAAAGGAAATTCCTATTTAGTTTGTACTGTACTTTTCCACTTCAGCTCAGGCTAAGAAGATGCATGTGCTGGTTGTTCTTCCTTGTACTTGAGACCAGGAAATTTATTCTCTGCGAGGCACATGACAGCACCTCTGCCAAACTCCGTCAGAAAGGTGCCCTCTAAACTGAACTCTCCACATAAAGCTCGTTCTTTATGCTCATGGTGTTATGCTTAAGAAACCATAAGCATGAAATGAGCATTGCGGTGAGCAGGCTCAGGAGCTAAGAAACTAAGCATGGCTTTTCTATGGGCCAGTGGCCAGCTCGGGGTGGTAAACAATGTGTGTTGTTCTTTGGCCCAGACTCTCGCCACTATTTGTTTCTGAGAAGAGTGGGATTAGACTATTCAGACCATGACTGGAATCTGTGCGGCTGGAAAAAGAAATCACAATGCGGGACCTCAGGCTCCCGCTAGTGTGTATGTGTGTGTGCGCGCTGCTCTGCTCTGCTCTGCCGACCCAGTTGAATCCCTGCACTGAAATTGGTTTATCTGTGGGTAATAATAACTCTGGTGCTTACATTGTTGTAAGATTTATTTTGTGCTTGCAGTCTAAAAAATCCGTCCCATTCACTACTCTAGCGTCTTTGAATGTTGCATTGAACCCCGCACTGAAACAAATTGGTTGTGGAAAACATAATCTGCCGGTCACATTGCTATATTTTGCCCTCCTTCCCCAGCCTTGTCATTTTCCATCAGCTGAGTTGAGGCCAGACGAAAGGAAATAGCAGTGGCATTCGCTGGGTGTTTGTCTCTCTGCCTGAGAGAAGCCTACCTGTGAGGTGGATACGGAGATAGAAATGAAAATATTCAGGTGAACACTGCCCAAGCCCGCACACTGTTATTGTACTTCCGAGATCTTGGCATTCCAGATTAATCTTCATTTTCCCTCCCTTTAAGGTCCTTTTGGCTTTGGGGGCTCTGCAGCCTCTCCGGCAATTTCCACCAGCCATTAGGGGCTGTAATGTGCTCTCAGTGTATTTCAAATGCTAGTTGTAACAGAATTTACTGAATGCCAATGTCAAGTGGTGATATTTATGCGTGGGTCAAAGGATTAAGGGATATTGGTTATAGTTGGAATCAATACTTATTTTTACAATTCCATCAGCTACCTGAAAAACAAGCACTGATTCATTGTTTATTTGTGGCATGCAACAGTTCTCTGGGAATGCATACATTTTAAAATAGGATAGTCAGGCGTTATAGCTGTGTTGGAATATTATACAACAATAAACGCTCAAACTGAGTTGGTTAGCGAGTTAGGAGACCCAGAAACTGGTGAGACTTAGGACTGGTGAAAGTGCAGTGTAACAGACGAGTCACATGCCTTGTGCGGGTAGAAGAAGCTGTAATGGTGTCATCGATTGCAGTAATTTATGTATGTAATTATGGTCATAGGATGCATGTCCACAGCTCTCTCAGGTCCTGCTGCTGCAGTTCCTCCACACATCCTTAATTCACAAAGACAGGGCAGATCACAGGACAAATAACCCCAGGCTTTTGGCATGGCAGGGCCTCAGATCATATTAGAGCCCAGTGAAATATCTGCCATGAGTGGATAAAGTAATCTCTGTCTGAATGAATCATCACTGCCACCCCCAACACCACCATGCACGGCTTCCTAGGAGTCTGTTTATGTGTGTGTGTGTGTGTGTTTGTGTGTGTGTGTGTGTGTGTGAAGGAGAGTAAGTAAAGTAAAGAGTAAACTTCAGTCTAACCAACTGAAAGTGAATAAAGCACTGTGCTGTTCTGAGACCAGCCACTAGGGACTGCTGTTGAATCTTCAGCCTAGCTGCACCGGATAGCTTTTCCACACTTCTGGTTCCAATGTTTTAGCCCTGGCCCTTGCTGTCGCATCCAACTGCCTCTTGAGAAGACGCCGGGGAGACTCATTTCAGAAGCATGGATTGGGCTGGGCTAACTTCCTTATCTGTGACTTCATTCAGAACAGTCCTCAACCGTCACAAACAGGTCACAGCAAAATAAAAGCGTGTCGACTTGCATTTCTCATTTCTGCTTGCTGTTATTATGGTCTGGAGTAATTCAGTGCTTTATTCCACATTTAGAATGTATTGGTATTCACATGCAGCTTACTGTAGCTGTCTGAATGCATGTGCATGGGATGTTATTTTCAGTCCCACGCTTCTTCAAGTTGACTTTTATCAGAGAAGACAGCATAGGCACTGTGGGATTGTTGTTTGGCACGGCGCGTCCCACGCCATGTGCTTGGCATAATTAAGCAAACAGGTTATCCCTGTTAAGGCTCACAATCATTATAAGACTGCTTCCCTTTGATCAGTATTGTACTACAATGATGTGGACTAACAGGATTGTGTGTGTGTGTATGTGTGTGTGTGTGTGCCTGTGTGTGTTTCACTCTCATCATTGGTCCCTTGTCTTGCAAGCTCATGTCTCATGGCGTATTAGCGGATGTGATGGGCCTCATGGTTGATCCATCCATTGTCATTTTCTCATCTAGAGAGAGGCCTTATTAGAGCCTGTGTGTTGCCATGTCGATTGACTGGGCCTCTGAGTCTTACTTCTGGTCTAGTCTGGTCTGGTCTGGATGTCATGGTTAAGTGCAGGAAGGAGGGTTTTAATTGCGCCTGGAAGTGCAAGGTCATCAGTTAGTGCTGACCTGAGGCATCCGCAGGGCTTTAAGACAGCGGCATGGAAGCTGTAACCTGAGAGACAGGAGGGCTCTCAGACCCTCCATCTTCCTCCCCCTCTTCCTCCTCTTCATCCTCTTCCTTCTCCTCCTCCTCTTCGTCCTCCTCCTCCTGCTGCTTATGTTCATCCTTGAAAGTTGCCCACCCCCCCTTCAGATCTACCCCATCCTGGCAAGTGGAAAGCACTCCCCCTCATGGGAGCAGGAGAAGGTGCTGACAGGGTTAGTCCAGGTGTGACTCTGTGTGTGTGTGTGTGTGTGAGAGAGAGGGAGCACAGAGAGAAAGAGAGAGAGAGAGGAAGCACAGAGAGAGAGAGAGAGAGAGAGAGAGAGAGAGAGCACAATGTTGGCTGAAACAGCACTAATTTCCCAGTCTGACACCACACCCGACACCCTTGCCGCTCGGCAGATATGCAGCAGGGCTACGTGAGCCTGCTGTGGCTGTGGGGCTGAATCGGAGCAGACACACTCCATCACACTGCTGATGCTTAAAACTCTGCCCTGCCAGTGGACGCCTCACCCTCTCCGGGAGATTTTTGCCACATGCGGCCAGGACGAGCGTCACATTCCCCAGAAGGCTCCAGCTCTGCATGTATGAGTGTGTGAGTGTATACGGATGTGTGTGTGCACGTGTGCGTGTGTGTGTGTGTGTGTAGAAGAAGACGGTCCCCAAGGACTTGAGAGAAGAAGTCGCTCCACTTCGAGAGGGATGACAGAAGGACACTGGAGGCCGCGGTCACGAGCATGCCTGCTTCTCTAGAGGAGCTGTCTTCGCTCTCCCTGCCTGGGGCTGCCAAGTTTCCCAGAAGCCTCTGAGGGGGTGCGGATCGAAAAAAGACACAGTGGAGCGTTTCCTTTGTTTTTCTGCCCCACTGCTCCGAGAGCCTTCAGCAAAGTTAGACAGTGAGGTAAGAGGTTATCTGCTATAATCATTGATTGATTGAGAGAGAGAAGCAGAGAGAAACAGAGAAAGTGTGTGTGTGTGAGAGAGAGAAAGAGAGAGAGAGAGAGATGAGAAGGCTTTATGAATGATCCTTCGGGTTTCTATTGCATACTCATGCATTTCTGTGCAGGCTGAGTTGAGTTGACTCAGCATATGTTCTGTTATTCAGGGGTTATTAAACAGTGATACGCTACGCGGCACACTCTCAGGTAGACATGTCCTGTGCCAGTCATCTATTGAAGGCTGTGTAAACCAGTACAACCATGATTCTCTACAGTGTCAAAGAGAGAGAAAGAGAGAGAAAGAGTGGCCTTTCATTTTCTGAAACTCTGTGAATGTTTATCATGATTATCTGAGAATCGGGCTGGAGGCTGTGTGGGTTTGCCTCTCTTGTTGGCTCTCTGCCCTCTGCTGTGAAATGCATTTCTATTTGGCTTGAGTCTTCTGATGATGGGAAAGGCTCTTTTTTGAAAGCTGGTTTGAATCAAAGAGCATGGAGCATAGACACAATTTTAATTAATAAAGGATGGGATATTAACTGATTCATTGACAACACCTGAAGACAATAACAAGCTTAGTAAATGACATGAGAGGTGTGCTACCCAGCACAGCATTGTTAGAAACATCTGTTAAACCCAATCACAGTTGTACAGAGCAAGGGGAAGTGACCCTGTTTTGCATAGACATTTTGATGAAGTGGAACTGCTGAGCATGCTTTATATTGGTCTTCCAGTTTGTTTTGTCTGCGAGTAGCTTTCTCTGTGTTTTTTTTTTCAGTTCACTCTAGTTTCTGAGTCACCCACTTTCCAAGGACCAGTTGGTATGAGTCATGGTGAGATCTGCTCTGCAATGTTGGATTGATTTTCTTTTTCTTTTCTTTTTTTTGGACGATTCTGCACAGTGACAGTCTGATATTGGCTAATAGTTTGATGTATCTGGAGGTTTATGCTGTAAGGATTAGGGAATTTCCTTTCCTGTTTCTCTTTAATAGAATTGCTTTCATAAATAGTTGAACGAATGAATCTGCTCACTCTCCCAAACCACAAATGAATTGAAACTAGTTCCAATCCAAGTCAGCTTAGGTAGATGCCTTTCTCTGTATTTTGGAAATGTTCAGTGTCTCATGTGGGACCACAGAGCCATAAATTTTGAAGCATCCGGTAGCTTGTCATTGAATGTCATAGGTTGAGCACAGGGTGAATGTGTGGTGAGGAAGAGATATGTCCTGAAAGCATGTCCCAATTATGGTGAAAGACATAGTCGTCTCGTGTTTTTTTATGCAGGATTCTTAAATTTGCAGTCATGCGTGACAGTGAATTAGAAAGCCGGTTTACCCAGATGTGTCACCACCTTTTAAGCCTTAAAGGGATATGGAGATGGGGACGTCATGTCGAGATGGGTGGAGACCAGCACTTGCAAGGTGTGACTGCACATGCAGCTGCCGGGGTTGAAAGCCCAGGTGATTCACAGCCAGACACGTGAAGGCAGGGTTCTCCGTCACAGATGGATATGGTGGTGGGGATCAAAGTATGACCTTTAAATTGTCGCAGCGTGTGAACTAAAAATGTGTGTGTGTGTATGTGTGTGTTTGTGTGTGTATGGAGGGGTGACGCGTGTGTGTGTGTATGTGTGGTCATTGAGGGGTGGTGTGTAGGGCTTTGTGTGTATGTGTGTGTGTGTGTGTATGTGTGTGCGTGTGTGTGTGTGTGTGTGTGTGTGTGTGTGTGTCTTCAAAGGGGGTCCACAGGAGTGCCACCTGGGTAACTGCCCCAAGGTCTTTTCCTGCTAAAGGCCACAGTTATGGGTCCCACGTGAGCCGCACCTTTAATTACCCAATTAGGATTCTGCCAACTGTTAAATGAACGCATGATTGAGCTTCATTCTCATTTACCCCAGATCATTTTCACCCCCCCAACCCCTACTACTCCCCTCCCCTCTCCTCCTCCACCTCCACCTCCTCCTCTCTGTCACTCACTCACTCATTCACCCACTCCCCTGTACAGATGCTGAGATGGAGGGGCTGGGATAGCCTAGCGCATTAGGCTAACCCTAATGGCGTAATTGTTATCGTGAGGCTGGGATCGTGCCAGTTTCATTTCCCATTCAGGGTGCCCATAAAGAGCCCTGGAGCTCTTGGGGTTGTGCATATGAGCTCGGGGCCTGGAGAAGCATGCTAACGACTAGCGGGATAGGGTGCTCACTCTGCTAGGGAATGACTGGAAGGCTAAGGGACCAGGGGGAAGGCCCTTCAATGCCAACCATAAGCACACACACATGCATACACTCAGCCCTCCCCAACCCACACAAGGGGAGGCTTGGTGCACTGGAGTCATCCTTCACCTGCAGCCCAAGGCTTCATTAGCTGATAGCGGCCATTTGCAGCCCTCTAATCAGTCTTGTGCTCTGCTGGAGCTGGGCCAATCGCTTCCCATGCTGCTGCCTGTGCTCTCTCAACCAGGAACCAGAGGAGCCAGAGACAGGGGTGGTTCCCCTCTCTATCTTTCTTCATTTCAGTGTCATTCTCGATCACTTTCTCTCTCTTTCTCTCTCTCTCTCTATCTCTCTCTCTATCTTGCACAGACACACACACTCTCCCCTTCTCTTTTTGCATGTGTGAGCATACCAGACACTCAGACACACACAGGGAACATAGTTGCACCTTTGTCATTTGGAGGAACTACTGATAGAGTGTAACACCCTAGAGAAGGTGATGGAAGCCCACCCTCTGTGCTCCATTTGTGTGTATGTGTGTGTGTGTGTGTATGTCTCCATGTATTTGTGTACTATTTGTGTGCCCCTGTGTGTGCTTTGTGCATTGGAAGTCTGCTGTGTCTGTGTGTATTTATCTTATATGCATGCAAGAGTGTCTATGCAGACAATCTGTCTGCCCATTTGTGCTATGTGTGCCTCTATTGTTTGTGTGCATAAACCCATTTCAGTGCATATGCCCATTTGCACTCCATCTGTTTGCGTGTGTTTCTATAAATGTCGTGTGTGTGTGTGTGTGTGTCTGTGCATCTGAGTCTATAGCTGTGAGTGCTCTGCTGCAGGGTAGGCTGCCTCTCCTGTCCATCCTGACTGCGTGGGCTGGTGCCTCTTGCATGAGCCCGTCAGGTGTGAGCACTCGCTCTGGCCCTCCCCCTCCTCTCCTCCCTCTCCCCTCCCCTCCCCTCCCCTCCCCTCCCTTCTGGAGTGGAAGAGCCTGTGAGCGGGAAGCATGTTGAAGTGAAACTCAGGCAGCTCCACAGAGCGTGTCTCCAGAGTAGCACCGGGAGCAGGAGCAGGAGCAGGAGTCAGAGCTGTGTCAGGCAGGCAGGCAGCATAGCATAGCACAGCATAGCATAGCCCAACATAGCCGAGTGGACTAGCTGCAACCCAATCGACAGAGAGACATGTGGAACCATCCAGGCTATGCTGAGTACATCATGCACCCCGGCCAGTCCTACTACCATGTGACAAACAGGTGTGTTTGGGTGGTGTGGGGGTGGGGGTGGAGGGGTGTCTGTCCATCCCTTTCTTCTCTTTCTTAATTTCTACATCTCTATCTTAGCTTGTTTCTGTTATAGGTGTACATATGTCACTTTATTTCTCTCTCTCTCTTCTTCTCTCTGCACCTGTACATTTCTGTTCATGCACAGATGCACATACACACAGACAGACAGACAGACAGATAGACACACACACACACACACACACACACACACTGGGGTCAGTTGTTATTTTTGCTGATATCCACAAATAAATATCCTGTCTTGTCTGATGGCTGACGTGCAGGTGGTGATTTAATGTAGGGAAAGTTTAGTCTCCTTGCTCCGTGCTATGTGTTGTCTAGTCTAGAGTAACAGGGGCATGAGTGGGATGCGGGGGGTCACGAGCGCAGATGAGTGTTGAACTCCTGAGGTGCTTCTGGCTGTCATCCCACTGCAGGTGCCGTAGGTGTGTTAGCCATTGTGGTGTAATGGGCACTGCCGGGGAACCAGACAATTACTGGATTGTCGTCGGCTTTTGTTTCTTGGCTCTTCCTCCCCCAGAGCAAAGGAGGGAAGGCAATCGAGTCGGGTATTATTAGTGCTTGGTCTACAGGATCCAGCTTCATCAGGGCTGGTAATTTTAAAGCTGTCAGATGATGGGTCTGCTCGTTAATGCACTGGCTTGGTGTGTGTGTGTATGTGTGTGTGTGTGTGTGTGTGTGTGTAGTTCTGTGAATGATTGGGCAAGTGTGCCAGGGAAGTTCTCTAATGGATGTTGATTTGTGTGTGTGTGTGTGTGTATGTGTGTGTGTGTGTGTGTTTGTGTTTGTGTTTGTGTTTGTGTTTGGGTTGAGGTGGACTGAGGACACACTGTCAGTACATTGATGATCCATGAGACAGTATGTCTTTGTGGTCTGACACACACCCCTCAAACTCATATTTCCATCCCTGCTGGGTGGAGAAGCTGGAGCTAGCTAGACCTAACCCACACAGGTCATCTCAGTCTTGCATACAAACACACTCACACACACACACACACACACACACACACACACACACACACACACACACACACACACACACACACACACACACACATACACACAAACACACACACACATTGACAGCAGTCATCACACAGGGCCTTTGTGGTGTCTCATAATAATCATGCTAGTCTTCAGTGGTAGTGGCTTTTGTTTTGTTTCTAGTGCTTTTATTCTCATCATGTCTCATTGGCCTTCAGGCACGCTCAGATAATGTTTGCTCACTGTGTGTCTGTGGCTCCGCTTTTATTTATGTTGTGATCTAGGCGCCTCAGACTCTTTCTCTGACTTGCTCACTCTTTCTCCCTCTCTCTCTCTTTCTTTCTTTTTCTACTTCTCTCTCTAAACCTCTCTCTCTGTCTCTCTCTCTCTCTCTTTCACCGTCTTTCACTCTGTTTCTCCAGCAAGGAGATATGGTTTTTAAACACACCCTGATTTTTTTTTTGTCATGAATCATACCCGCCATTAGGTCCTGGACAGGGGCTGAAATACTGCAGTGGGCGAGTGAATCGTTCCAGCAGCAGAGGCCCCCGTGCTGCCAGCACTCCTGAATCCATTAACTGGATGTTTAATGGTCTCGCCATCGGCTGCGGGGGGTTGACCTTCCTGTGGGCACCCCCTGCTGTGCGGGTCAAGCCCAGTCAAGTGGCTCCACTCTCTG
>JAIFZK010000006.1:10265000-10317500 GCA_027481765.1 Tenualosa thibaudeaui | reverse complement strand
AGATTCCATTCCCCTTGTCTTTGCTAGATTTACACCTGTCCATCTGGCGGCGAACGATGCTGCGAGTTGCGATTAAGCTCGTTGATGGAATGTGATGCATTGCCTAACAATAGCCGCTCTCTATTGCTCTTTTCTTCCCTCTATAGCTTCCCCTCCTCCTTTCTCACTTTCTCACTCTTTTTTCTGTGTCACAGGCACGGCTCTCAGGCTGGCTGGTTTGGACAGGCATTAGTGTTGGAATACATTGATTTTTTTTTTAATTGACCTGCTCCTCACTACGAGTTCCATTTTGACGCTGAGATTATTTATAGCCCGTCTGCCAAGAGAGAGTGAAAGAGAGAGAGAGAGAGAGAGAGAGAGAGAGAGAGAGAGAGAACGTTCAACTTGAGCACACCCTCTGTATCTTAATTGTCTCATGGCTTTTTTATGCTCGAGCAGCTCCCACCCTCCGTCTTTTATTAGGAGAGGTTTGCAAACCCTGTCACGGACTTTCTGGAAAGTTGCAGAAGCCCAAAGTACAGCATGCCACCCCCTCCCTACCCACCCCTCCCCGCCACCCCAACTCCTCCCCTGAGTGATGAGTGTCAGGCCCATGTTTGATTTTCTTTCTGCTGCTGTTGGATTGAAAGGATCAGGGTAGAGGCAGATTATCCAGTTGTGAACATATGCAATTTCTGTGTGTGTGTGTGTGTGTGTGTGTGTGTGTGTGTGTGTGTGTGTGTGTGCGCACACACATTTCTGTGTGTGTCAGCATGTGTATTGGGTCAGACGAGAGCCACACTCATCCCCAGTGGCTTGTCAGCCTTTGAGACAGGGATCACATATACAGTCTGACCACCTGACACCTGACTCCAATCTTTAGAGGATTTGCTGTGAGGACAGACAGACCACTCTGAGGGCTAACATGATGGACAACTGCGTGGAGGATGATGGATGCTCCTGCATCGGCATGAATCTGAAGTTATGCAGGTGGGGAAAATATACACTGTGAATCTTCGCTCTTTTTCTTTCTCTCTCTCGTTCTCTCTCTCTTCTCTCCAGATCTCCTGCAGTGGTGTGGATAGAAAGAGACGGATAGGTAGAACGAAAACAAACCCTGTGAATTGCCCTGGGAGATCCTACCTCCAACGCAAGGGTTTGTGTCTAATGGATCATGACAGAGGTGTTAGCTGCAGAACAAAAGGACCTGCTCAGGAGGATGTGGGTTTTTAGACAGTGGGAAGATTGCCTCATCCCCCTCCGTTTGAGAGGTTGCCCTCCTCTTCCCTTTGTCGGAGTTGCTCTCCTCTCTTGCGTCTCCTCTCAACCCTTGGAGTTGAATGGCGCTACATGACATTAAACCGCATGTTTGATCAGAACTAAGCGCTAACACTTCAGTGCAGAGACAGGCACTGGAAGCGTTTTGTCAGCCGTTTGTTTCCCACGGAGGAGACTTGAGCTCGCTCCTAATTTGCAGTCCCACTGATTGGGGGTGGGAGAGGGGGCGGCCCTTGATCACACTAGAAGGAGTCTTTGACCTTGTCTTTATGCTGGGGAAGATGGCAAGAGTCAGAATTCACTGCAGGAATTGATATTCTGCTGTAGATATGTTTTTTTTCCTTTATTTCTCTCTAGTCTTTTCTGGTGCTTAGAAATCAGTTGGGTGTGGGACTGTTGTCCGAGGCGTAATGAAGATGCAGTGCTTTGGACACTTTATGCCTGGTGTCAGCCAGAGCATACGTTAGTGTGGGCCCAGCGTGTGAATGCAGTCGCAGCTGGCCCGGTGTAAATCTGTTTTAGTGCCGCACAGGCTGTTACGTTGTGACAAGTCTACTTAGGTTTGCAGGGCTTGTATCAGTGACAAATGCGGCAAGCTGTGTGCGAGTGAGTGTGAATTTGAGTCTGTGTGTTTCGGCATGTGTCCCTGTGTGTGTGTGTGTGTGTTTGTGTGTGTGTGTGTGTGGGTGTGTGTGTGTGGGTATATTTACTGTATACTATATGTGTATGTGTGTCCACATCTATCTCTGTGTGTGTGTGTGTGTGTATGTACTGTACGTGTGAGAGTGCACCAATGGGTGGGTGTCTGTGCATGTCTATGTGTATGTGGGTCCGCATCTATCTGTGTGCGTGTGTGTGTGTTTGTGTGTGCGCAAAGGAGCTGCCCAGCTTCCTGCCCTTTCAGTTTCTTCCCCATGAGATTCATCTGTAGAGTGGAATTAAAACATTCATAATCTGGAGAGATGAGTGGAAACAGCAGTGGGAACTTGTAAACATGGACTGCAGCAGTAATCCCCCGTCTTCCACTGTAAACACGCATAGCCACAGGGCCATTCACATGTCAGAGAGGTGGCCAGGTCCAGGATGCGTTGTACTTCCGATGTAATCCACAGGAAGAAGTTTTATTTCACTGACAGAATTTATTCTCGGTGTATTTTTTCCTCCAGATCTTAGATGTCAAACTGAATATGGGACCATTAATGGCAGTAGTTCCCCCAAAGACTTTTATTAGTACATGCAGTGATGATGCCAGGTCTCGGCTACATACACAACAGTGATTGGCATAGACTTGTGGTGTGTTCTGTTGTGTTGGCTATTAGTCCTCTAAAGCATACGCTGCTACAACAGACTCTCATTTCATCAGTGTAGGTAATGATGGATCCTGTGGACTTTGCTTTTCTTGAGAAAGTCTAGAAGAAGAGTAAATCATGAAATTGAACTGTGCGTACTCTCCCTTTAGTTATTTATTATCTTTACCCTCCTGTGTGAGGCAAGAGTTTGGATAACCGCACAATTTAATTAGAAGCCCAAATTGATTGAGCATGTCTTTATATTTTTAAAGGTCAGCTATCTGGCGGGAAATAAGAAACCGGTTTGTTTTGGCAACCCAGTCAGGGACAGCTTTCTCTCTCACACACACTTTCTCTCACTCTCTTGCTTTCTCTCTCTCTCTCTTTCTCGCTTTCTCACTCTCACTCTTTCATTAGTCCATGGACACAGTTTCATTTTGTCATATATTAATCTAGCCTGCTCTTCTCCATTTATAGTGCCATTTTAGAGTAGAAACAGAACTATGTCTACAGTGAGTTATTTTTCTCCTTAATGAAGTGTAGAATATTAATGGATGCCTGAAGTTATGTGGGAGCAAAAGAGAATTGCTAATGTTTTCAGAAGTCTGTCATGTTTGTGGACTTGCTGAGCTTCTGACAGACATTTAACTCACAGAAATCCTCCTGTGGTGTGGTGTGTGTGGTGTGTGGTTTGTGTGGTGTGGTGTGTGGGTTGGTGTGGTGTGGTGTGGTGTGGTGCAGTGCCGAGTGGCGTGACACGGCCTGATGGGTAGGTGGGTCCCAGTTACAGGAAGTCTCTGACCTGTGAGGAATGTCAGGCTTCCTGTGCGAACAGCAGAGGTAGAGAAGTGAGGGAGGGAGGAAGGGAGAGGTAGAGGGAGGGAAGGAGAGAAGGAGGGAGGGGTCATGCTGTGGCCTGGTGTCAAGGGGCTTTGATGTAGCGCTTCAGCGGATGCCAGGAGTCTCTAGGAGCAGAGGAGGTGGGGAGGTTGAGATGGGGGGTGTGTGTCTGTGTGTGTGTGTGTGTGGGGGGGGGTTGATGCAGCAGACCAGGGATATCGGAATGCGGCTGAGCTCGCTGACAAATAGATCAAAGAACACGTTTAACACTGTCCTCACGATCCCTGTCCTCACGTCCCCCCATGTCTTTCTGACTCTTTGTCTCTGTCTTATGCTCTTTCTGTCTATGCGCACACACACACACTCACACACGCATACTCTCACTCACACTCACACTCACTTTCATTTCCACAATCTCCATTCTCTTGTCTGCCTTTGGCTCACAGATACACACACTCACTCTGTCTCTCATCTCCTTTCTCCCTCAGCTCCCTCCCTCCTTTTCTCTCATCCCTCTCTCACAAACACACATACACAATACACTCACTCCCACTCTTCTCTCTGTTCTGAGTCCAGTAAACAGCAGAGTGCCATTCTCCTCACGTTCTGTAGTGCTGACGATGCCTGTGTCTCATCTTCCAGCCCACTCATCCCATACCTCTCCTCCCCTCTCCTCTCTCCTCTCTCCTCTCCTCTCCACATCTCTCTCCTCTTCCCTCCTCTCCCCTCTCCTCTCCTGTTCTCTCCTCTCTCCTCTCCTCTTCTCTCTCCTCTCCCCTCCTCTCCTCTCTTCTCCTCTCCTTTCCTCTCCCTTCTTCACTTCTCCCCTCCTCTCCTTCCTGGAAGAGTTGCTTGCCACTGGGGAAATCTCTGCCGTGGGTGTGGAGACTGGGGCCGGCTGGCTGGCTGGGTGGGGTTGGATCCTTTACCGTACGAATAACCACAATCCAACTCATCCCACATTGTTTTCCCTGTCTGCACACTGTACACACAGCTGCACGCACGCGTTCCAGAACCCTTCCCAACTGTAAATAAGGAAAGTCCTCCTCCTTTGTCATGGCGAGTAATTGCACCGTTGACAGGGCCTGTGTTTGATGAGGGCACATTTTCCCTGCTTGAATAGTTTATGACGGCTTCATGCCTCCCAGCTAACCTAATGAATCTATTTCCTCACTTTGTGCTGTGGTGGCGACCTTGGACCTCACTAGTACTGACTAAAGAAATAGTCTCTTGGAGAATTTTTAGTGAGAACACACACAAACACACACGAAAACACACACACACACAGTAATCTCAAGTTACTTCTAAGCAGTTAAACGTTTAGGTGGTGAGAGCATAAAGATG
Organism: Tenualosa thibaudeaui; assembly: GCA_027481765.1. Classification (NCBI taxonomy): domain Eukaryota; kingdom Metazoa; phylum Chordata; class Actinopteri; order Clupeiformes; family Clupeidae; genus Tenualosa; species Tenualosa thibaudeaui. Next base: position 10,312,770 of record JAIFZK010000006.1, on the reverse strand, counting down.
AATATTGTGTATGCACATGTTTAATAGGAAAGTACCTTTATGGGCATTTGCATAATCATTGCGTAGCAGGTTTCTGAGAATGTACGCCGTGTGCTTAGTTGGTACATGTTTTATATATGTGTGTGGGTGTGGGTTTGGGAGTGGGTGTGTATGCATGGGTGTGTATCTGAGGTCCCTTGGGTATTGGTGCTTGATCTTGTTTGTGTGCATGTGTGGTGTGCATGTTTTGTATATGCATGGCCAGGGAGAGGCTTTAGGAAAAACTCTGTGTTTTTAGTACTTATGTGTAGAGGTAGGACTATGTTAATTTGTTCACTAAGGGTGTGCAGAAGTATATCCACATGCATACGGTATATGCATACTATACATTTATATGGTATATATTTGATTTTCAAATTTATCTCTCTGTGCATGCAGTTTCGTGTGTGTTGGTGTTTGTGTGTGTGCGTGCGTGTGTGTTCATATGTTCATTTGTACATTTTTGAGCATTTGTGTGTATAGCTGTGTCCTCACCATTGTCCTTGCACTCAGCTATACACATGCATACATAGCCATGTACATTTTCACTGTAATGCCTGGTGGTGGTTTACTGCCTGTCTGCCGGTCTGTCTGTCTGTCTGTCTGTCTGTCTGTCTGTCTGTCCATCTGTCTTAAGCCTGCCTGATGGCTTCATCTGGCCCTGCTGTGGAGCAGATTTCCCAGTGTGGCCACTGCTCCAGACTCCCCAGACTCCCCCTGCAGTGCAAGGTTTGGATTAGAGAGGCCAGCCGGGGTTTGCTCTCCTCTCCTCTCCTCTCCTCTCCTCGGCCCAACTCAGGCTTGGACAGACTGCCGACTAGCTTGAGGAGCTGATCCGCTGTGGATCCGAGTTGCGTCTGCCGCCTTCCAGGCTCATACAAGATTCATCCCAGCTTGATCCAGGACTTGAATCTGATTTGCAGCAACCACGCCAATGTTGAGGAGTATGGAGCTTTGTGGCTTCTCTCTTCTGGGAAAGACATTAACAGTAGTCGTCATTCCCTGTCTCTTACAAACACATACACACACACACACCCATGTCCTGGTCCTCAGCTCTGCATAGGAAAACACCATGCTGGGAGTGATGTCACAGCCTCTTGTTTGATTTTTCTTGGGTATTGTGTTTCTCTGGTTAGTGTTTGATGTTTCGCTAGAGATAACACTTAGCGCTGTGACAGACACTACCACGATTAAACATGGCCAATTTGATTTGGCCCTTTGACGCATGAAACACATTTGTGAATATTTTTCCTCTCTCTCTCTCCTCTGTTCTGTCCTGTCAGCACTCACAGAGGTAAACAGTTCCCCCCCTGACCAATGTAATCAATCCCAACATGTCTTGCTTCCGGCTGACATCACTGCCTTTTCCTGATGTGTGTAAGATTTCCTGTGAAATTGAGCTTTTAATTTCTTACCCACATCCTCAGCAATGTTTGCACGCCCATCTCCTTCTCTCTGAACCCCCCCTCATTGACTCTTGATTGCCTAGTTTGCCTCTCAGGCTGAGTTTGTGAACTGCCTCGCTTCAGCCAATGCTGATTAATATTTAATGTCTCGATAAATTCCCGTGTTAGTTTTTTTTTCACCAGATTCTGACGCATCAGAAGCACAACTCTCTCTGTTGCAAATGAATGTACTTTTAGCATTTAACTCCTGCCTAAGTCTTTGCATCTATATGCTTATGAAACAGTGTGGGCAGATTTCTGTGGGGAAAGGGTAGCTCTCCAGTGCTGTTCCCCAGACATCCTCTTTTCAGCAGTCACCCTAATGATGCCAGAGCTGCAGCTGGACCAGATGCAAGCCTCACAGTATTAACCACTGGTAATTGTATTTGTTGGCCACTTCACCGTGTCTGGATATTGTTTTGAATGTTGTGCTGGATCAGCATGTCCGGATTGAAATGTCTGTTTATCCGGCATAATCAATATTCATGTTTCTCATTTCCCGTTGGATATGACAATCTCGTTTGGGCGGCTGTGCTAATAGACATCTCAGGGGTTTGTCTGAGACCCTGCGGCTAAGCGCTCTCCTCATTACTTCAGCGAATGGACAGCAGGTCGCTGAAGAGAGAGACAGAGAGAGAGAGAGAAAAGAGGGAGGGAGGAAGGCAGCACTTCTCATCCGTTAGCTATGCAAGATCACTGCACATCGCTTCTTTCAATTACACTCAGCAAACTGCCCTGCAATCAAGATGGAGCATCTCATTCTGCGGCCAGAGAATTGAATTCTGGGAGTCGGAATGAGCTGCCTCGTCTCTTGGCTGGTGGTGCAGAGTGGTGTGTCGGCATGACGACAGTTTGAAGGGCTATGGATGCCACATGGGTCGCCGTTTGGCTCATCGCTCACTGATGTCAGTACTCTGCTCTTTCCACAGGAGGTTCATTTCTCTCTTTCAACAGCCACTGGTTCAAGTTGGCAAATGGCACTCTTATGGCAGGTCTGGGGACAGAACTGGGGCCGAGTGTTCATAGTGCAAATGTGCTACACAAAAATAGATATAGAAGAAAGTTTATTTTGAATGTCTATGTCTATATATAGTTCAGATGCAAAACCCTCCAAGTCCATTTGCAGAAATATACACAAATTAATTTCCAAGTAATCTCCATCAAAAAACAACAATCAAGCCAAAACAATCCAATTGAAGTTGGACTGATAATTAAATTATATTAAAAATGATCTGTCAATTTATTGCAAATGGACTTGCATGTGTGTCTTGCATGTGAACTCTTTATATGTGCCTCTGTCATGTCAGGTATAGCTAGTAGCGTTGCTCTTAGTGGAAGAGTATTGTTGCAGCATATGCTCTGCTTCAGCTTCTGGGTCAGTGTAGCCCCTGCTTCTGATTCTCCCTCAGCTGCAGGGTCAGTGTAGCCCCAATCTGTCCACCTGCAGGCATGCTACGTGAGAAATGTGAGGGGGAAAAAAAGGGTGAGATATAGTGTGTATTTTCTGATGCAGGGGAACAGAGTGTGAGAGGTTGTGGGTGAACTGAAGTGCGATGCTGCTCACCTCTATGAGGAAGCGTCATCACCTCTCTATTTAAAAACATAATCCTCAGCGACTGGACAGTAACTGCTACCCAGCATGCACCTTGGCCCTTTCCCTGCTCTCTCTCCTTCCTGTTCCCTAATGCAGCCCATCTTATCCCAGCCCAACCCATCTCTGCCCTACCCAGGGCCCGGACATTACTTGGCTCGGCTCTTTGATGTGTTTGTGTGTGTGTGTGTGTGCTTGAGTCAGGGGATAGGGATATCTACCGGTGTTCAAGGGATGTCAGTTCCCATAAGCTGCCAACTTTCAGGGCAGTGGGCCATAGCCAAAGATGTTCAGAGGCTCTGGAGTGTTTTTTTTTTGTTTTTTTTTTTGGCGGATGCTTGCTTTGTTGTAAATACACGTGGGTCTTCTTTTAGGCCAGCACAGATGTTCCATGTCATATGGTGCATGAGCTACATATGGATGCTGTGTTACATATGGGTTACAGGAGGTTTAGTCCTACAGAAAGAGCTTAAAGAGATTTCCCCTTTAATTTATTCATAATCCCACTGTAGGAATGTCCTTTTATTTGCACAGTTAGTTAGCTCCTTAGTATGCTGAGAGGATTTAGATTTTTGCAGATTTTGAAATAGCCAAGAAAATGTGCCTCAGTGTTTTGAACGATGCAGTCCCAAGATACTAGTTTCTACTCTCTCTGCAGTTGTGTTGGTTTGAAGGTGCAAAATTTTGCATAAGCATTTGTGTGTCACTGAGTGTGTGCGTGCGAGTGTGTTTGTGTGTTTCCTCTCACCTGCTTGTCAATTTCTGTCCTTCACATTCTCTTATCAAAGTAGGCCATGCCGTGGCCTCACTGTGACTGATTCATGTCGAGCTTGGATCTGTGTGTGTATGTGTGTGTTTGCTTGCCCTAACATGCTGGATATATGTCGGAAGTTGTCAAGAACTACGTGATGGTTTTGCTAATGTTGTCCAAACACTGGACGTGACCAGCATGCTGAGTGAGCTTGGCTCGGTGGAGGCAGAGCAGCGTTGGGACAGCAGCAGGCAGACCGAGAGCAGTAGTGTGTGTGTGTGTGTGTATGTGTGGGTGGGTGGGGGGGGGTCCACTGCACAGAGAGCTCAAGCTCAAAGAAGCTTTTTTTTTGTGGCAACCAAATGCCTGAGAGCATGACGTGTTGACGCATTGCATGTGGTGCTTCTGAGAAGGTGCTAGAAAACCGTCCCATGGTGTATGTAGATTGGGAAGAACGAAGGAAAACCAAGGATTTTAGAAGAATGTTGTTGAAATCTTTACATTAAATCACCCATCTCAAGAGAAACTTGACTATTCTGTTTTTAACAGCAGACTGCAGATATTCCATTTGCATGTCACTGTAGTTTACTCTTACTTCTATGGATATATGTCAGAAGTTGTCAAGAACTATGTGATGGTTTTGCTAATGTTGTCCAAACACTGGACGTGACCAGCATGCTGAGTGAGCTTGGCTCGGTGGAGGCAGAGCAGTGTTGGGACAGCAGCAGGCTGACCGAGAGCAGAGGTGTGTGTGTGTGTGTGTGTGTGTGTGTGTGTGTATATGTGTGGGTGGGAGGTGTGTCCACTACACAGAGAGTTGACGAAAGAACACAACACACAATGGAAGGAAACTGCGATTATTTTCAGAGAGTGTCGGCTTTTATTTCCACAGAAGTGCTTCTTTTTGTGTTAGGGGTTTGGGGATGGGGGCGTGCTTCACACTGGGCTGAGGGTCATGGCTGAGTTTGTGTGGGCCGTTCTGGAAGGATGTTTGCTCTGGCTGCTGTGCACTGGATCAGAGGATGAGACAAGTCCACATGGAGGTGACTCTGTCCACACTGTCACCATACACCCCCCCCCCCACACACACACACACACCTTGTCCCACCTCACCCCACCCCAAAGGCTGCCAATCCCATCGAGCGGCTGAGGCAGCGGGAGCGTGATCAGGCACCCAGAACTGTCCCTGCATTCATTACTTCCTCCTAATTTTGCAGAATTCTGCATTGATCACCCCTCCCCTGCCTTCCCCTCTCACACTCACGCTCCTCTTTTGTTTTAAGGTAACTCTAACTTTCCCTCGGCCACAGCAAATTGTTGTCTCTATTGATCCCCGAGATAAGTGCCTTTGAAAGTCGTGTCTTCGCGGCTGGTCGCAGGGGCCATAAAACTGCTTTTTCAGTGTGGAATCGCATCAAATCTCTCTTTATAAATATTTAACAGTCGGCTAATTTCGTGCCAGTAAAGTATGAGAAGTGCTGAGGCCACCATAGTGCAACAACCCCCCCAACCACACACACACACACACACCAGTTCCCTGAGGCCTCACTGAAGACTTGAATCCCTGGAACTTTGTCAAGAGGACTCAGAGCCATGAATGGGCATTTATGCCTTTTTATGCCTCTCAGTAAACAGTAAGAGTTCCAGAGGATCAGGTTCATATTAATACGACACCATAAAGAGGTGGGTACTGCAGGCAAGTTTTTTTTTTGTTTTTTTGATGGAGAATCTGCAGAACACATTCAGACATGGCTCATGAAGAGTGGGGAAGGGGGGGGTTGCGATGTTTGCTTTGAACCGCGGGGCTGACGGCTGAGCCTACTCAAAACCCTGTCTGATTTTTCAGTTCATTTCCTCCCTGTAGATCAAGTTGTTTTCAGTGGTGGATATAGAGGAAACATCAGCACTGGGTGTTTCAGTCAAAGCTCAAGCTCAAAGAAGCTTTTTTTTGTGGCAACCAAATGCCTGAGAGCATGACGTGTTGACGCATTGCATGTGGTGCTTCTGAGAAGGTGCTAGAAACCGTCCCATGGTGTATGTAGATTGGGAAGAACGAAGGAAAACCAAGGATTTCAGAAGAATGTTGTTGAAATCTTTACATTGAATCACCCATCTCAAGAGAAACTTGACTATTCTGTTTTTAACGGCAGACTGCAGATATTCCATTTGCATGTCACTGTAGTTTACTCTTACTTCTATGGTACAAACTTATCAATATTGATGGAAACTGGATGTTTAATGCAACAGTGGTACTTACTCTGTGTGTTTGTGATAGCCAACAGTGGAAATACAACTTTGATGGAAATACTTTCTCTCCTTCCTTGTTGTCTTTCATTTACCCTTCACTTGAGCAGCTGAATTGGATGTGAATGTTTACACCATTTACACCTCTGTCTTTTTAGTCTATTTTGCATTTTCACCACAGTTGCTCTGCCACCAAGGCTATTTTTTGTGTGTGGCCAGGACTGTTTTTGTCCAGATCCTGCCAAGTTTGGTGAACACAGCGCCTGAGTCTCTGTTCACCTCCTGTCCTGCTAGTTCAGACCTTTCACTTCAGTCTCATTAGCTTTCAGCGCTGGTGCTGGGCTGGTGAGGGCTGCAGATCATTCTAGTGGTGTGAGTGTTTTTCTTGTCCTGTTTGTGTCATATAAGCTACCTAAAATGCCTAAACTCCCCCTGAGGTAAGTAATGTCCGTCCATCCATCCACCCTTCCATCCCTACATCCAGATTTTTTGGTTTTTGGAAATTATTGTGTGTGGCATCATGATTGAAAAGATTGCAGTGTTTGGAGGTGGAGGAATGTGTGAAGTGGGTGGTGGTGGTGGGGCATCAGGGTGATTTATACACTTTCAGGGTTCCTTGATGCCAGGGGGGGATTGAGCTGTGTGTGTGTGTGTGTGTGTGTGTGTGTGTGTGTGTGTGTGTGTGTGCCTCTTTGAGAGGCATGTGTGGGCCTGATGGTGCCTGTCTGTGCCAAGTGGTCTGGCTTTGGGGAAGCATATGCTGGAGTCTTGAGACCTGGCTCACCCCAGAATGGCCACAGAGCAGCGCTATTAGCCTGGACTGGGCCCTGCTCACTGTGTGTGTGTGTGTGTGAGTGAGAGACAGAGAGAGAAGGAGACAGTCACTCAAAACTAGATCACACCCCTATGATGAATTCCTGGCCATTGCTGTGGGGAAACTACCGAAAGAGCAGACCCTGCTGGTTAGCTTGCAGACTGAACTTCATGTAGGTCATGATCAAGCAGATTGTCCCTGGCCTGAATTATGTGTGTGTGTGTGTGTGTGTGTGTGTGTGTGTGTGTGTGTGTGTGTGTGTGTGTGTGTGTGTTTGTATGTGTGTGTATGAGTGTGTGTGTGTGTGCTTGTGCATTATTCTAGACAACATGTACTGTATTTGTTTCAAATTAGGGTTCTTTCCATTAAATCTGCTTTAGCATCTGTTTTATTTAGGGACTATGAGAGAGAGAGAGAGAGACAGAGAGAGAAAGAGAGAGAGACAGTGAGAGAGATTGCTTTAGTGTTTGCCTGATTGGGCTGATAAGAGCCATAGACTTGAATAAATCCTCACTTTGAGTGCTTATCATCTTAATGGGCTTAACTTGTGCTTTGCTGACTAATAAGCATTGTTGCAGTAATTCATTTTACATGGGAGAGGATTTAAGCTAAACTGTTGGTTTACTGAGCTCCTTTTATTTGCTTTCTCACATTTTCTTTTCAACATGAGCAAGAATGAATGAAGCATTTCCTTTTCTGCTGCAGTAGGCACTTTACTTGATTGATGACAACAGGATTTCATTTTGTAACTCACATAACTTAGATTGAGACTTAAGTGATATGGTTGAAGAATAACATCTTTAATAGATTTTTTTTTCTCTCAGAGCAGACGGGCAGAGTCATTTTGCTTTTTACAGCTGCTGTTCTGAGTCGATGTTATTACGTATGGCATCTGGCGGGCAGGCCATCACACACACTTTTCATTCCTCATCAGTTGTGTGATGATTCCTGCACTTTTTCTTTTTTCCTTTTTTTTGTTGGAGTTTTGTCCCAAGGCTGAGAAGTGCCTTTCTGTGTGTTGAAATGCTGGTCATGAATGGGAGTCAATATTTAGGGTGTGTAAACAGCACATGTGCTCCTGTCTGGCACAATAACAAATTTCCTTTCTCTTTCCTCCTTTTTCTGTTCTCCACGCTTGACTTCAGGCTGATGGTGCTCTTAGCAGAAGAAACCACTCATGGCTGTTAACACAATGGCAACTGGTCTCTTGTGTGTGCTTGTGTGCGTTTGTGTTTGTGTGTGTGTGTGTGCTGAAGTTTCTGTTTTAGAGATGCAGCTCAATGCACTGTTTTTACAATAGTCTGTTCTTTGGGACCGTATCGCTAACAGGGTGGGAACACATTCCACTACTCCCTACTCCGCTGTGTAACACAGGAGCGGACAGGACAGGGAGTGTGTGTGGTATCTAATTGGCTCTGGCAGAGCCAAACACGAACCTTCCCACCAATCAGGAGGAGGCAGTTCTTTTCCCTTGACCAGAACTCAGAGTCAAAGTTGTTTCACAGAGACAGGATATTTGCACAACAATAGCATGGTTACAAATGTGTATGCCAGGAAAATATCACGAATAGCACAGCTCTTGGTCCTCTTGGCAAATGCCACATTGGCACAGTAGTGGAGAGAATGTGTTAATGCTGGACAGACTTTGGAGGAAGAGGAAAAAGTGGAGAGAGGGAGACAGGTGAAACAGAGTTTATCTGGGACAGTGGAAAAGGAGGATCTTCCTGTCTTCTATTTGAGCTGTTTCTGGTCAGTCCTGCCAGTTTGGGGTTGCGGTTTGTGTTACAAGGTGAGTGTGTTAAAAGAGGGAGGGATAGAGAGAGAGAGAAAGAGAAAGAGAGAGTGTGAGTGTGTTTTGGGAAGGGGTGGAGGTGGTGGAAGTGGAGGAGGAGGAGGGGCAGTGTAGATCAGATAAGCTCTGAGGCAGTCTGACGCCGGGCGCCTAAGCGTTGGATCAGTGATCCTCCCTTCAGATACTTTCCGCGGGGCGAGCGAAAAACTTCAGGCCGGAGGTGCCTCCCGGGAGCGAGCGAGCGAGTGAGTGCTTGAGATTGGAGCGATAGCACTCTCCCCCCAACTCATCTCTTCACCGGGATAACAGCTGTCATGGGAGAGCCTGCCCCCACGCGCTCCAATCCATGCCGTTCCGTGCCGATGCCAGTGGGATGAGCAGGACCCTGGGCACGGAGGAGGGAGGAAGTAGATAATTGAGTGTTCCGCTCCAGGTGAGACAGCTGTGGTCCAATGCGCCGTGTCGCCTCAAGGTGAGGACAGGGGCGGGGGCGAGTGTATGTGTGTGTGTGGTTGTGTGTGTGTGGGGGGGTGCTTCCCCTGAGGGAGAAAGAGCTCTTTAGTGTGTTTTCTAAGCTGAACACTGATGCTGTAGCTTCATGGGGGCTGGTGCATTTTTGCTGCAGGCTGCTGTCAGTCAGTGAAGTGAAGTTAGACACATATCCCAGAGTCTCTAGGTGTCCCAGGAAGTGTCCCTGGTGGCCTGGGTCTCCTGTGTACCCCCTCACCCCCCAGCAACACCCTCCCCTGAGGCTCTGCTGCCAAAGGGAGCGGGCTTAGCCCTTAGCCAGAACACTTGATAAGGGATTAGGCTGAGCCTGTTGTTTGTAGGGTGATTTGGTTCGGCATGCTGAACCTTGGACCCTTGGAAGAGTGGCGCGTTCAGAACTTCCACGGGAACGCCGGGGAGGGGGTCTGTGTAAATGAGCGACGGTTGCTGTGTGTTTCAGCCGTTCGCCCGGTGCACTCCGGGGGGGAGGAATTCCACAGCTGACAAAATAGGTCGCGCTTAAAAAATGGGAGAGGAAACGCCGGCGGGCTCTCTCCAAGGGGTCTGGTGGATCAAAGCTCGCCCGAGTTCTGCTCCGTTTCTCTTGGCACTATTAAAGCAAGTGCTCTTAGTGTTGATTTGCAGGTCCTGGAGTAAAAATAAGCACTCTCCAAAATCAGTTGGAGGATCTAGGAATTAATTGAGTTTCTAAGGGAAAACCTTTTGATGGTATCCCGCCTGCACTGTGTGTTCTAGAATTTGCATTCTCAAGATAGGAGAACTTGTTACCCCCTTCTAAATTCTGTTGTAGTTCATCTGGGAGTCTGGACAAACACAGTCACTCACTCAAACTGGTGCTTTAAAAGGTTTTTTAAAGAGCTGCCTGTCTGTCAGTCTGGTTGATTTTTTTCCGAAGAGGTGGGAACATAAACAATGCTGAGAGCCAGTGTGTAATGAGAGAGTAAAAGTTACGGAAGGCTCTGGTTCTGCACTGTGTCAGATCCAAAAAAATGAAGTTTTCCTCACAGCGTTACATATTTATGGAAATTTGTAGTAAGTTCTAAAATAAGCTGTTGTTTAAAGCTGTAGTTGAAAATGACTTTGCTGGTGATTTAAGGATGACTTTATATACCAAATGATGTTTTTTCTAGATGGATTGTCATGATGAGACTGGAGCTGGCATGCCTTCGTGGAGTTGTAAATAAGCTAGTAACTCATCACTGAGATAAGGACTGTTTTACACGTCTGAGCTGCAAGGTGATGTCACCGGGGTCAGCACTCAGTATCTCTCTCTCTCTCTCTGTCTCTCACGCTCTGTTTTCCTGTCATGGAATGAGTGACCAAGAAACCCAACATGTACTGCAGTGGAATGCACCTGCCATGTGACCAAGCGCTAGCTAGAATAATGGGCGTAATGTGTCCGAGTGTGTATGCTGTGTGACCTTTGACCTGCTGCGCACCATGTTTGCACAAGCCCCTTTAAGTGTGGCCTGTCACTCACACAGGAGGTCTCACATAGAACCACAGCAGAGAGGAAGGGGAGGAGGAGGAGGTGGTGTGGAATTTAAACCTCACAGCCATAGCCCCATGAGGTCATCATGCCCACAGCGTATTTCTGAGCTCTGTTAATTAGAGGGGCACTGACAGAAAGGTTTGCCCACTTGGGTGTTTTTGGAGCTGTGCTCTCACTGTGGGTTTTTGCACTTTTGCAAACTTTTTTCCATCTGAGAAAATTACTTTATCTTCTAGTTTTATAGCTTCTGTGGGACTCCTTCTGCCTTTCTGGACACAGGTGCATGAATAATGTGTTGGATGGGGCAGAGTGTGTGCCTCAAGATGGAGATTAATTGAAGTGTGTTTTAGCCGCTTGGCATTAAGACATAGGGGCTGCCAGAGCGGAACAAGAGTTAATTTTTCATTGGCAGTCAGGTCGGACTTGTGGATCGGAGGAAGGTCTCTTTCTGGCAAATCTGGCATGGCCAAAAAACAAACAGGGCCACTGTGCTGGGGCTGTTTGTGCGTTGCACCCTGGTAATGCAGAGAATTCCTTGACAAGTAGTTCGGAAGTAATCCGTCATGAAACAAAGGAGCCAAAGAATGCAGATTCCCAATTAACAGACAGGGGGAGGGAACCTTTGTATGAGACCGCAGCCGCTCAACAAATTGCACGCTGGTTTTCGGGAATGGAGCCCGCATCTGAACTGAAAGTGTGTGTGTGTATGTGCTTGCGTGTGTGTGTGTGTGAGAGAGACAGAGAGAGAGAGAAAGAGACTGAGAAAGAGAGAGATTGTTTGTGACTGACTGATGGTGTACCTTTGAGAGAGTAACTGTGTGAGTGTGTGTGTGTGTGTGTATGTGGAGAAGAGCAAACAGTCCCAGTGCCATAATCCCTATGTGATTTACCGCAGTGACGGTGAACTTTGGAAAACTAGCACTCCATAAATCTCCTGAATGTGATTTTGTCCACTCTTTGCTGCGCCATGACTATGCACTGCATCTGAGAGTGAGGGAGAGCGCTTCATCCTGCTGCGTCTTCTCTGAAAGGTGCTGCGCTTTTAGCTTTTCCTATTACAAGGTTTTGCTTGGAAATTGCTTTTGAGTTGCAATTTTTTTTTAATACACAGCAGTGCGGGCAGATTGCTGTTTAGTCCTTAGGGGTGCACTGAACTCCTCGTCTATTTTTAGTAGCCACCAGATGTCTTGCTTTTAAGGATGTTATTATTTTTGAACATGCCATTCATGTCACCCCAAAAACATGCATGATACATGAGAATGTAGGTTAAGTATTTAAGGATCTCGGCCGACCCTAAGAAGACACATGGATACTATTCCTGGACCTTAGCGCAGAACAGCTGTGACAGAGTCCTAACCCTCGTTCCCATCGTTCACATAGGCCTACATAGGGCTAAGCAATTAATTGAAAAATGAATTGAACCAACAGTCGTAATCATTTATGGACAATGATCAAGCACATGATTATTAATCGTTATTTATTATTACTGGTATTATTATTTTGTAAACTTTTTTTCTGTATATTCAGTGCATTCAACTGTGTGTGTTCATGTACGGTCCCTTGAATGCACACTACCACATGTGTTGTCATGTGATTCTGCCCAGTCCAGTCAACTACAGATGATTTTGATTTGAAGTTTTATCACCCACCTCTAATCATGACAAAAATTGATTGATCATTATGGAAAAATATATTGTGATCAAATTATGCCATATCACCCAGCCCTAGGCTTACATATCCAAATGGTGTGTGCGTGTTTGAGTGTTATTGTGCATCTTTTTTTCTTTTTTGGACAAAAGCACCTTTTTTTTGATAAATTCGTTCTAGTGCCAACAACACTGACTATTTATAGCAGGGCACAGAAACTCTGAGGTCTGAGGAAGTGCAGGACGGTGTCCTTCCCTTTCTCCTCTGGAGTGCACCTACTTGCACAGCTACAACAGGCACCCTGTCGGCCATCATTTTCTCATTTCCACCAGAGAGACAGGTGATTACCCATCAGCATGCGTCAATCAAGCCCAGTGAGTGCCAGGCAGTGGGGTCTGTTTGCTCACATTCTTTCATGTAGTCTGTGCTTGCTTAGAGATGTCCATATTTATATCCATCAGAAGGCATTTGTGCCTGTGCAATGTTCCTGCCTGAGTACCAGTAGCATAGACTCCATTACTTACGTGGTGTCAGCGTTCCCCTGACCCTGGTGCCTGTCACCGATGGAAACTAGAGTTTGAATCTCAGTGAGGATGGGAAGGATAGAGAATCAGAGAGAGAAACAGAGAGAGAGAGGGAGGAAATGTGTTTGTGTGCGTGGTTGACTGTACATGTGTCTGTGTGTATGTGCATGTGCGTGTGTGTGTTTATGTATGTGAACAGCACACTTGCCGCTAGCAGTCTGGCTTTTGTACTCCCTGCTCAGCTCCGGAGATAAATGGCTCCTGTCCATGCGGTGGGCATGCGTGAATGGAGAGCACAGTGAGGCTCGGCTGGAGAGCCTGTCGTGAGATAAAGGGAGGCTCCACACATTGTCATTTGTTTCCCCGCCCGCCTTGATGGAGCCTTTTTCCATTAACCATCACACCGAGGGTAAAAATAGGCACCTGTTTGTGTGATAACCTGCTGTTCTGCTCTTTGTCTTTTGCCTGCAGAACGTGATGTTGTCTCAGGATTTCAGAAAATATGTATTTCTCAGTATTTGTGTGTTGCTGACGGCAGAGACAAATGTTTCATTGAGGTCATGGAATTTCTACCAAATTTTAATCAATGTGCAAATCAACAATCAGTTGGTTAAAGTTAGTTAGCACAAGTTCGCTAAACTGCTGAACTGCTCTCTGAGAATCCAGTCCCAGCTGACTTGAAGACCTTTTTTTTTTTTTAAATCAGTGACGCACAAATAATTACATTAAATCTAAAGACTTTTCCTGTCATTCCTGTCAAACATAAATGTTCATTCAGCTTCACCGTGTCACATATGCGGCCTCAAATTCTACCCATCCGATTTGTCAGTATATTATTCTCTCTGCTCAATGGGCAAAAATTTGTCCTTGGCAGCAGTAGATGCCATTTGATGACCTCTATCACTGCAGAGAACAACTTGGTGCCATATTCCCTACAGCCTGTTGAATTTGACTGTACACAGTGAGAACAGAACACTATAGCAGCCCTGTCATTCTCTACAGCTTACATACAACAAGGCAGACTAAGGGAGTCACACAGAGTGCTTTTTATATTGTTTTTATGACAATATACTATATCAACTATAGAAAGTTTGGTAACGCTTTAGGTTAGGGTACACATATTCTCCATTAACTAGCATCTTATTAACATGCAAATTAGTAATATACTAGTAATTTGATAGCCATTACAGATCACTTATTAATACTTTGTTCTACATGACCTTATTCTACCCATAATAGACAATTAACTTCCAGTATAAACTCATAATTGCTGTTTATTAGTATAGTTATAGTTGTTGTACATGAATTACGATGTTAATATGCCTTGGTTAGTATGGGGCAGGAACAGTTATTCTCCTTCAATAATATTCAGAAAAGATGGTCTATTCATCAGAACAAAACCAAATGCTAAAAGTACCTAGTGTCCAAATAAGTCCTAAATGTGTCTTTTTGATTGTGAATAACTGTTACTGTTGTACTACCTCCTTATAAGCCCCTTAGTGAGCAAAGCATATTGAGATCAAAATTCATATGCAACAACTATCATACTATGAATAAGCAGTAATTAAGAGTTTATATTGGAGAAAGTCTACTATGGGTAGTATAGGATCATGCAGAATAAGGTATTAGTAAGTGACTTGTAATGGCTAACAAATGGCTAACATGTTATTAATTTGCATTGTGATAAGCTGTATTTAATGGTGAATATTTTCATTAGACCTCAACCATGCAGTTGGGTTAGTACAGTAGAAGGAACAGTGCAGTGCCTTAAACATCTCTGAAACACCACAGCTTCCCAGCACAGTACCCAACACCTCCCTCTCTCTGTTCCCTTGTGATTGAGTTGTGACTGAAGAACTGAAGACCATAGAGCCCCTATTCCAACAGGAGCTCCTTATAGGGCCAGTGGTCAGTGACAGCAACGCACAGCTTGGGCATTTTATACTTGAGCAGTCTGCTCCAGGCAGTTCACTACAGGGGAGATGTGACACAGTGCAGTCAACAAAGCACAGCGGCTAGCACTCATATGATGTCGCTGCTCTTCTCACCTGGACCGTCGCATCGAAGACGGCAGGCTGATGTGGAGCCTCACGAGCGGAACCAATCCTTCAGGCCCTGCCAATGCAGCTTTCTGATTAATCAGAGGCCCTTATAAAGCTCTTTTGTTCCATCCCCTTCTCTTTGGACCCTCCCGGACACACACACATGCACACGCACATGCATGCACACACCGTTTTGCCCACCCCCAAATCCCTAAACCCCTAGCTCAATGAAATAAATACCAGGGCACAACATTTTGGCTTGCCCTTTCCGCCACAAATTCGGTCTCCTGTCCCTCTCTTACATTAGCCGCTGGCAGTCCCATGCTTTAATGCTCTAGTTAAAGCGATGAATGACCCCATGTAATTGAAATCAATAAACTTGCCGCTCTGGCCAGGCATTGTGCTGAGGTGCACACTTTTGTGTGAAAAGAAAGAAGAGAGAGATGAGGAAGAGTTTGGCCCTGGCTCAGCCTTAGTCTCCAATGCAGCCACAGCCTAGCCACACATACCACACTTTGATGGCAAAGTCAGCGCAACTTCACCAACTTGGTGTACTCTTGCTGAACGCCTCTCTATCTGATTCCATGCACGTGGCAACTCATAAATTATTAAACAAATGTGATTAATGGTGTGGTACTAATGTCTTTTTTCTTTCCTTTTTTCCCCACTCTTTTCTTTTTTTCCCTCTATCCTGCTATCTCTCTGTGTATGTTTTTCCATCTGCTTGCCATTCCCAGTCACAACCAGAGGACGACGGCCTTCCGGCATCCCGTGACGGGACAGATATCACCCGAAAATTCTGACTACATCCTCCAGGAACAGTGAGTGCTTCCCCCTCCTCTTTTTTCTCCTGTGTGTGTTTGTGTGTGTGTAAGCGTGTGCACGTGTGTGTGTGTGTGATTAAGCGCGCGTGTATGTGTGTGTCTGTGAACTGCTGTTCACACCAAGGTCGTTTGCTGGGAAAGGTCAGTGCCGACAGTAATTGAGTCTGATTAGTTCTCTAGCAGTCTCCCTGCAGAACCATATAAAGGCAGTGCCGAATTTCTGAGAGCGCTGCTGCAGTCAATGCTACATTCCTAAAAGTCTCGCCTGGGGGTGAATGCCGATTGTAATAATCTTAATAACCATGTTTTAAAGGACGACAGCCCATCTTCTAATGAACGCAGATTTATTCATGACTTCTTCCACCCGTCCCTGTAGCGTGTGCACATGTGGAGCCCCTTATTGCAGTTCCAAGGTTTTTGTATTTTTGTTAAAAAGTTATTACTGTAATTGAATTTATGGTAATGAGTCAGCTATCAGTCACATATGCCTTTGGCTATGGGCACAGTTGGAGTCGTAAATCTGGCCTGAGCGTCAAAAGATAATGATAATGACAGCTATTATTATTGCAACACACTCCCCCAGTAGGTAAAATTGATGATCCTCAATTTATGGCTAGGGCTGTAAAACTGATTGAATTGAGCCATTCACAACTTGGTCGGTCGCAGAGATAATGCGGCAGGACCTTGGTAAGCATGGGCACGGCCATGTTGTTCCTGTGATGTATGCCTGAATGTGCCTACTGCTGCTTCTGCCTCTGCTGCAGTTATGGATAGCTGTCCTTGGAGCGCTGACAGATGCGCCGCTTGACTTGATGAAGTCTCAGATCAGCTCGCTCTGCCGTGATGTGGCACATAACTGTCCACGTAGCGCTGGCTTGTGTATGTCACATCAGTGTGTGTGTGTGTGTTTCTGTATTCAGGTGCAGTAAGTCATAACTGTCCTCTAAGATGAGCCATAATGTAGCAGTTGTGGCTCAGATTCCTCTCTCACCTTAGCACAGTGCTTCCCCCTCAGCGCATCAGAGCTCATTCTCTCTCTCTGTTAAGCTGGGATTTCTAAATCATCAGGCAAGAGAGCTTTTAGATTGAAGGCTTACATTCCCCACCATGATTGGGCTTGTCCAATTACTCGCTAATACCTAGCACCAGTTCAGCAGCGTAGCTTTAGCATGTACACAAAAACATGTGTTGCCAATCCCTGCTGTGGAAACAGACACACAAACAGGTGAGATGAATTACAAACATTGCTGTCGTCTGGTTTACCCTCCTCTAGGGTAAAATCTGAAGGCTTGGCAGCAGCACATTCTCACCCTTTCTATTTCTGAACACAGTTTGTTGTAAACATTCCACTTGCAGAGGGTGAGGGAATGCATTGAAAATACCTTTATGTCACAGGCAAGCAGATTTGAACGCTTGAATGCGAAGATAGCAAGTGCTCTTGAGGAGCATTTTTCACAGGCATGGAACAGGGCAGCCAAATGCTCCTGACGGGTCCTGATTGATACTGCTCATTAGCAGCAGAGTGTGTATGGCATATGCACTGGTCAAACGGGATGACGTAGGCATCCGCAAGCTAGCGCTGATGTCCGTGGCGTTTCACTAACCCTCGGCAGTGTTCTGACTGGCACAGCCTCCCATCAGGGGGGCCTGGCATGGGGTCTGCGTGGGTAAGGATCTTATCTAAAGACCTGTCACTTGGGAGAGTGGAACTCCTCCAGTGCCGGCGTCGCCTTGGTTCAAGTTGTTTACTTGCGTCTCTCGGGCCGAGGAATGTTTCAGAGGCAAACCCTTGAAAGAGAAGAGGAGCTGGAGGGGCTCGACTTATTATCAGGGCTGTTCCATATCTGGTGGCCCCTGGTTGCCTCAGCCCTGCTATTTTTACTCTGGTCCAGCTTATTACACTCCCATCACTCGCTCCTTTCTTATCTTCCTCTCCAGCTCTCATTCACTCACAGGGTGAATCTCTCTCCCTCCACCCCACATCCACCCCCAACACCACCTCCAACCCTCTCTCCACGCCCTAGTCTTAGACATGAGCCCTTGCCTAGCAGCTGTGGCATGTGGTGGTCGAGGCAAAACGTGCAGACTCTGCAGCTATGCCCTCACCCACATGCTGGATGACCGCCAACTGAAATGCTAACTGTTGCCATGGCAGCTCGGCTGTTGTTGTTGTCTCTTTGCACCATGGAGACAGCGAGACGTTAGGGAAGCATGTGAGTGGGATTGTTGTCCACCTTGTAACCACAAAAAACAGTAGTCAGTGGAGTCAGTGAAGGTGAAAGTCTGCAAACACAAGTTCTGCTTTAACCAGTGAACCCTGATGGCTAAAACTATTGAAATTCAATACTCTGCTACAGTTGGTTCTGTGGGCACCTCGCTGCTGATGGGCTGGATATCGATTTGCCAGTTTGGAGGAAGAATTGAGGTGATTATTTGACCTGAATGTGGTCAGTGGTTTCAGCCAGGCTGCATTGTCTCCAAATTCAAAGGCTGACTCCAGCAGATAGATCCACACCCTCCTAAGAAACAGAGCAGGCAATGCAGCTGTCTAAATTATTTACTTGGCAGAAGAGACACATCAGATAGCAGTGATTCACATTAGGCCTAAGAGCCATCAGACATCTTTAACGGAGAATAATAGCTGGGCTGTACATGAAACAGCTTACACCTTTATTCTGGAGAGTTCAAGGAAACTTTCAATGTTGTTTTTTCCCCAAAGACCTATTGAAACTGGAACTCATTGTGGGTCTCAGAGAGTTGCCTGCACTGCTGTTAGGTTACAAAGTCTCAGGGAGTCGATGAGTCGTGGCAATAATTAATTTCCTCTGAGATTTTTGCATGAGGCATGCAGTTGCAGTCTCTTGCAACTGCTGTTCATGGTTGAGCAGTAAAGAGAGCAGACATGACTGATTCTAGCTCTGTGTGCGTCATGCAGAGATGCAGCAAAAGTCTTTTGTGTAAGGGAAATGATGTAAATTGTTGAGACACTTCTAGAGCTTGTCATACACAGTGGAAAGATTTTTGAGTATGTGTGGTCAGAGAAGTGATCAAGTAGCAGTCATGTGACTGTTTTTAATCTTGACCAAATAATTGTTCAGTTCTGACAGTTTGCCTGATTTGCGTAATATTTCGTAATATTTGAGCATTGTTCCAAGGCTTATTTACAATGTGCTCTATCAAGACTTCCAACTGCAAACAAGGACAAAAGTGCTGTCTGAGTGTGCCCTCACCCGCAGACGGCACAATCGAGACGGTGAGGTCGAGCGTGCTGGGAGAAAAAATTGGTTGTTTCTCTCAGGTGACGGCCTAGTTGGCCACAAGCCTGGAATGCATATGCCCCAGCTATCCACAGTGAAATACTGTCAACCAGCACA
The DNA here is from genome assembly GCA_027481765.1 of Tenualosa thibaudeaui. Lineage (NCBI taxonomy): Eukaryota > Metazoa > Chordata > Actinopteri > Clupeiformes > Clupeidae > Tenualosa > Tenualosa thibaudeaui. The sequence continues at coordinate 10,293,702 of JAIFZK010000006.1, read as the reverse complement.
GCTAAGTCCAGAGAAACACTTCAAAAGACAACCGGAGGTAAACAGTATGGAAGCACAAATAAAACCAGATCATGTACCCCTGACATGAAGCTGAATGTGCTGTGGAAGTAGTTGGATGTGTGCCAGCCTTGGGGGGAAGAGGAGTAACTGCAGATGTCAGGGGGGTTTACTTTTGTTCCACTGTGGAGGAGAATCTCTGTGGGTTTCCTGCCGTTTCCTGCTGTTTTTGTGCGTTGCCCCGGTTTTGGACACCACCTGACACCTCACATACAGGAACCGCTTGTTCACGTTCCACAGGAAAAAATACTAATTAGGATCCCCCTGCCCCCTCTTTTTTCTGTGTGTCCACAGAACAATAGGGGCTCGATTTTGATCTTGACAGGAGTGTAGCTCATCCTCTCTCTCTCTCTCTCTCTCTCTCTCTCTCTCTCACACTCTCACTTTCTTTTTTTATCACTCTCAGTGATGTTCCTTTCTCCTGTAAGCATGCTTTCTGAAGATACATCACAAAACAGATGTTTGTCCTGCTTGTTGATGGCCAACTTGAGACTTTTGCAATGTGTCAGAATGCAGCGTGGCTTCACCTAATGTGGCTGTGAGATGAGACTCTGGGGAGGTCTGTGATTGCTGAACGAGGCTGGAAGGTGGAAGGCAAGCCCGTGAGTGGTGCTTTGGGAATGGCTCTAATAAGTGGTGGCTGTTGTGGGTGTCGCTGCCACGCTTGTCTGACTGCTGCACTTAGCTGGAGCCCTGAGTGAATGCTTTTGGCACTCACACACCCTCTCTTGACATAGCCTACCCCCCACATTCCCACCACACACACACACACACACAAACCAAACAGGCAGTAAACCACCACTAAAATACTCAGTTTCCTTCACACACTTTCTCCTGTCAACAGCATAAATGGATACATGTATTTAATTCCCAAAACAATTGTAACTGAAATATAAAAATGTTTTAGATCAGTCTGGTCCTGATCCTTCGAACATTTAATCTTGCCATCAATCTTTTATTCTGTTTGCTATCTTCACTTTGTCACCATCAGGACGATCACATTTGCTTGATCTGTGAGGATGGATTGACGGAATGGCCGATGTGATTTAAGAAATGGATGAAGGCTATTTATGGATACTCCTCTCTGCCTTCATGTGTTTGAGCAGTGCCACCCATAAATCATGGGTAATTTTTGTCTTTGCAAAGTTCAGAGTTACTTTCCCTGCACAAGGTCATTTGATGTCAGCATGACCCGTGTGCGTTTTGTAAAAGTCCTCAGGCGATTTCTGCAGACATGCTGGCTTGTCAGTATAGAAGATTCCATTACAGCTATAAAAACACTTTGTATGCTCGAGGCTGTCCAACATGTCGTCATGAGAACATGTTGTTAATGCTTTATTTGGCAGTGGGTGCAGTGTTTCTGTTCCAGACAGTTTGATTGGACCATGTCATGACAAGTAATCTCTTTTACAATCAGTCCATTTTGTTGTACATATCTCAGGGCTGAAGTTATGTAAAAGAAACCCTTGCTTTAGTTCTGTTCAGTCTTTTGCATTTATTCATTGGTTTTGTGTTTGATACTGAAAGCATAAAATGGAGTGCAGTGACCCTCGAACTACATAATTTATGATAGTGCCCGTGACGGCTGGCATTGTGCCACTGCAATGCCAGCTGCGTAGACCCAGGGAGGTCACTACTGCACCTGAAAAGATAAGAGACACCACCACCTCTTTCTCTATATAACAGGGTGTGCTGATGATTTTTGAAAAGATGTAAAATTTCATAATCATTCATAATTGACCAAATGACCTTGAATTTACTGCCTCATTCATTGACATCTCTGATATGTCTAATATGACAGGGTGTAGCTGATGATTTTCAAAAAATTTAACATTTCATAATAGTTTATTGACTATTTGGTGGAATCAGTGCATTTACATTTTTTTTTCTTCTTTTTTTTGGATTGTAGGTCACGTTTAAGGAGCATGTTTGCAAGGTCACCTCATAGATGCTGTAATTGCCAGCTAACGGGCTATAAATTAGATTGCCTCCAGTATCTGTGCTTGGTGACTTTGTTGCCCCCCTAGTCTGTTTTGGATTGGATTAAAAGCTAATTTGTCTTAGGCTGCATAGCGGTGTCACAGTGGTTCTGGGCATTTAGTCAAACATTCTGCTCTTCATCTATTATTAAAGGACATTTGGGGTATTTCTATACCTTGTAACTGGTAGGGAATCTCTTTGGCAGTTGGTTGAGTTTTGTTTTCTTTTTTTGTCGTTCATCGACTGTGCCCATATAGTGGCTCAGGTGATGTGTGCCATATTGAAAATGAATTGAAAGAATATAACAATATAATAGAAGTCCCAGTGTAAGTGTTGGCCTTGACCCCTTACGACACAGTCTGACCTGAAGCGTCTGCTCAGTCCCTGGATTGCCTTTCATAGCTCAGCTCAGCTCAGCCATACAGACAAGCTCTGACGGCTTAACTCCAGCGCCAGTGACCCTGTGACCCCACAAGCATGTAAATAACCCTCCTGTCGGAAGGCAAAGTGCCGTGTGACGCGATGTGACTGTGCTGACAGCATAATGTGAGCCACCAGAGGTGGTGTGTTTGCGCGCGTGCACGTGTTTGTGTGGGTGTGTTTGTGTGGGTGTGGTGGGTGTATGTGTATGTGTGTAAATGTGTCTGCATGTGAGGGAGGGGGGAAGGAGAGAAAGAAGAGAGAGAGAGAGAATGAGGGAGTGGTTTTCTCCTTGTCCTTGTAAGTCAGTTCACACCTTCAGGTCCTCTTGCTCCTGCTGCTGCTGTCCAGTGCTGATAAACAGGGGAGCAGAGAAACAGGCTTTGCACTTTGTTGAAACACCCACCAAGTCCTACTCAGCTTAGTACACTTGTAGGGATTTGGAAAAAAATGTGTTTTGTATTGTATCATTGTATCATCAGTTTACAGGCAGTTACGTCTGTCTAGTGTTACATAACTTTTATGGATAGCTTGTTTATGAGCCCTGCAAAATATGATCACACTGTTGTTTTGACTACAAGCCACACCTCAGTGTCAATAAAGGCCTTAGATAGGACTGGCTTTTGTGTCCTGAAAGGGATTTGTCTCTCTACATGCAGTGATCTCTGTAAGGTGTTCTCATCTTACCTGCACTGATTTTTTTGCGAAAAATACCTTAATAATACCTTCACAATAACTTACAATATCTTGTTCATTACAAGAACTTCAGCACAAAACCTTGGTGTACTCCAGCTTCTTAGGATTATCCACTTCAGACTGTATTGATGTCTGTAAAGCCCACAGACATTTGTCTTGAGAGTGTCTCAAAGGAGGTCTGTCTCTGGAATGACATTTTCATTGTTCTCTGTGATGTTATGGTTATTGAATCTTTCTATTTCTCTCCCTCTCTCTCTCGCTCTCTCTTGCTCTCTTCCTCTCTCTTTCTCCCCCTTCTCTTCAGAACCAACTCCCGCATGTCCAAACCACCGCCAGACCACAGGCCGGCCAGCATGGTCAGCGAGACCTCCACAGCTGTGACCACATCCACAGTGGACGCCACCTCAGGGTCTAAGGTGAGGCTAAGGCTCACAGGTCACATGAGGTGAGGGGTCAACAGTGGTGTTATGATCCACTAAATTGGAACCACCAAGGTGGTAGCAATTCACTAAATCCTTCTCTCTGGATCTGGATTTATGTAGTGGGCATCTTTGATTAGATTCTCTCTCAATTCTGTGTAGGGTTTTTGCTCTGTGTAATGGAATGCAGATAATTTGTTTAATCTTCTCTTGCATTGTAAGTCTGATTTTGATTAATGGCCTCAGGTCTTAATAGGTTAGTGATTTTTCTCTCTTACCACCTGCAATAGCGATTAAATTTCTGCTGCTGCAGTCTTGCAGACTGTGGCCACACGCACCGCACTGCACCGCACTGCACAGTGTGTGTGTTGTTGACTTATACTGTTTATGCAGTTTGGGCTGCACTGCTGCAGAGGCTGGAAGGAGTGATTCACTGCAGAGTGATTATAGCTTCACTGATACAAGTGATGCGCAGAGGGGGGAGATATGTGTTCAGCACAAAAGATGTCCAACAAAACACCCTCGAGCCAGGCAATAATAGCCATTCTATGCAAGCAAGATGAATCTCAAATATAACCATGCGGGCTGCTTCGCCTCATTAATTTCAAAACACTTGTCAGGCTTGAGAGAGAGAGAGAGAGTGTGTGTGTGTGTGTGTGTGTGTGTGTGTGTGTGTGTGTGTGTGTCTGTGTGTAAAGTGGGAAATGCACAAAATAATTAAGAAGTTGGGCCATACTCTTTTAAAATTCTTACGGTTGACATCTTATTCAGAATTAACTAAATGACTTGGTGCAAGCCGGTGGATGGTCGTGAGTTGTTGTTATGGAATAATTATTATGAATTACACTTATGGTTATGACATTTTAAGGTATTTGGTATTTGTGTTCAGTCCCCTGGTGTGCAGCTCTAGTGTTTTTTTGTTGTTCTTGTTTTTTTTTTTTTTGTTCAATAAATTCTCACCTGTGTGACTCACCTGACACTGCTGTTCCTGTGTGGTAGAGGCACACACCTGATACCCAGCCCATCTGGAGGGTGATTCAGTGGGCATGGAAAGCTACCGGCACTGGGTCCATGCCAGCTGGGTCTGGCACCCTATATCCTCACATCTCTGCCCACTGGCACCAGTCTTGGACTGGATGCCATCCCCCACACATGTTGCCAGTGTTGACACCTGGCGGTGTGAATATGCAGCTTTGGCTGGAAGGTGGAAGATGGCTTGTCACCATAGGAGGACTTCAAAGGCCTGCTGAACTGGCTGGGGGATCAGTGTCAGTGTAGCAGGAGGTTTGACAGGCATATCAATCAATCTCCAACTTCAGATTGATGTACCATATCAACACCCACCTCTGTGCCTGGGTTCAAAGACATGCTTTGTTGAGCACAGAAGCATTGCTCAGTTCTGCTCACTCTTTGTCACACTCCACAAGGTCTCTGGAAGCTTGTATAATTATGTCTCCAGAGATTAGGGTTTTTTTTGTCTAAGTCTTTTCAGTGTTTGACATATAAACAACCACTCTTGTGATTTGTCGTTCACTTGATCTTTTTGATAAGGGAAGAGAGCATGGTTCAACATGACCCAAGCTAATTTTGCTTCACATAGTGACACCCTGCATTATGCTGGTTGCTGAAAGATTATCAGCACTGAAATAGACACCTGATAGGTATCTGTTCCCCATATGTGCATCTATTTATAAGCATACAAGAGACATTCCATTTAAAGTGAGATATGTGACCCACTCCCATGGGCTGGTTACTACAGTAATTCTCCAAATATAATCCAAATTGTGTGTGGATAAAAACTCTTCTCAGTGTTTTATGCATAGTACAATTCAGGAAATTAGGGTGGAGGTGGACAGGTGACAGGTGGAGCATTTTCTTTTACAGGGACTGAGTCAGGGAATTCCAATTATTTCTGGTGTTGTCTTTCACTGGAATTGACCACAGTTGGGTGGCATTTCAAGTGTTCTAGCCTTCCTCTCACACCTGGTATTTTCTATCCCCAGGGAGATTTAAAGGATGGTGCGGTTAGCTGGAAAGCAAACACACACACACACACACACATACACATACACACACACGGTTTAATGGAGGCCTTGTGCAGAGGCAGGCAGTGGCAGATGTAAGCATCTCCAAGCTGATATTTAATTTTGCTCAGCTGAGCATTCATCTTAACACGCTGAGAGAATAGGGTGGTAGTGGGGGGTTGGGGGGGTGACCAAGACCAAGTGGAGGACCCAGGAGAAAGTGGCTCAGGGCCTCATGAATCCCAGCTGGTGTGTGTGTGTGTGTGTGTGTGTGTGTGTTTGTGTGTGTGTGATTACAACAATCTCTGATAGTCCTTCAGGTGCTTCGCTGCAGGAGCATTTTATGTGGGACTGAAGTGCTGGTGTCGAGGAGTGGGGACCGCAAACTGTCAGAGCTTCCTGGCTGTCTCCGAATCCTAACAATTTAGCCCTTACAACCTGATACCCTCATTCCATAAAGCCTCTCAAAAAGTACCTTTGCATGTCCTAATGAACCAATTGAAATTCCAGATGTGCTACACTGCAGAAACATTCAGGGAGGGTGGGGGGCAGAGGATTGATGTGTGATGGCCTGTAACTGTTTATTATGCCTTGCGTTATAGTTCAGGGCTGCCTGTGTTTTTGTGAGTTGTGTTGCGGTGAGGAACAGATGGTGTGGTGGGGTTTTATGAGCAGTCGAATGGGCTGCTTTGTCTTTTGGTCCCCTTAGGTCTCCAGGAGCAGTGGGAAGGTGCACAGCTTTGGGAAGAGGGAGCAGGCCATCAAGAGAAACCCCAACATGCCTGTGGTGGTCCGGGGATGGCTGTACAAACAGGTCAGGAGGGCTTGGGTAATATATCCTTTTGGGATTGTATGTGTATATGTGTGTTTGTGTACTTGCACGCGCGCGTGTGTGTGTGTAGGTGTGTGTGTGTCAGGGTCTGAGTGGATGTACATAATTAATAGTACACATGTTTCTGTGTGTTTGTATTTTGCATGTGGGTGTGTTTGTGTGGTTGTGTATTTTCCTGTGCATTCTTGTCTTGTGTGTGTGTGTGTGTGTGTGTGTGTGTGTGTGTGTGTGTGTGTTTGTGTGTGTGTGTCTGTCTAGGGGGATGTGGTGTGAGAGAAATGAGCATGTTTCTGTATATCTATGTTGTTGTTGTGTGTGTGTGTGTGTTTATGTGTGTGTGTGTGTGTGTGTGTGTGTGTGTGTTCATGTTTGCGCATAGGGAGGCATGTTATCATTGTTTTAATGAACATTGTGAACACCCTCCATGGTTCAATAATGAGTCCCTCGTGTACACAGCGAGACCTGGTGATTCTGTCAACATGATAGACCATCAGAGCATGACCATGCTTATTTGTGTGTGTGTGTGTTTGTTTGTGTGTGTGTGTGTGTGTGTGTGTGTGTGTGTGTGTGTTTGTGTATGTGTATGTGTTTGTGTTTGTGTGTGTGTGTTTGTATATGTGTATGTGTATGTGTATGTGTGGGCTACACAAACACACAAGCTAAACAGTCACGATTTCCATTACAGCAAGCTTCAGTGGCCCTCCAGAGATAAGACTGATTGTAAGTCAAGCCAAACAAGAAGCACGATGCCACAAAGTCTAATCAGTTCATTCAGTATGCTATCGTGTGTGTGTCTGTGTGTGCAGTTGTACATGGGCGCATGTGTGTTTGTGCCTTTCTGTGTCTATGTGTGTGCGTGTGTGTGAGCAGAAGTGTGAACGATGGCACACCTAAGTGTGTATTTGATTAGCCGAGGCACCCAGTTTCTTGTCATGGGCCAGGAACACGTAATGAATGTTTGGGTAGTGAATGTAGCAATCATGGTGGAACACTAATGAAACACTAATGAAGGGACCTGGACTGGGGAAGTGAGAAGCCCAAGCTCTGCCAGCAGGCAGAGAAACACACACACGCATACATACAGAGACACACACACACACACACACCACCCACTACATACACTCATACACACACACACATCCTCTTCAAAGAAGGGCAGAGAATTTAATTCAATTACAGCATCCGTAATGTGTATGCATGAAGCCCTATGCTTTTTATATACCCATTTTCTCCTCTTCTCTATTCTCCTCTCCTCTGCTCTCCTCTCCTCTTCTCTTTCCTGCTGTCTTTTCCTCTCCTTCTCTCCTCTGCTCCGCCTCTCTCCTCTCCTGTGTGTGTAATAGCATTGCTGGCCCTGCAAATGCCTCTAATTAAAATGCAATGCAACCCTTATTTGTGTTACCACTTCCAGGACAGTTCCGGAATGAGGCTGTGGAAGCGCAAATGGTTCGTGTTGTCTGATTACTGCCTCTTCTATTACAAAGGTGAGTCACCACGGCAACCACCCGCTGGCCACACTACGAATCAATTTGCCGCGGCGCAGCGAGTCGATCCAAGTGGGCGCAGAGTTGTCGGGAGTTATGGAATTCGTTTCGCCAGCGCCACCTCCCTCCATCTTTTTTTGATGCAATTAAGCCGATCCCAGAGCACAACTTTTAATTACCATACCAGGCACACGGCAACTGCACAGCCCCTCCCCGACGTATTCAAACTGACTTTAGATTCCAAGAGTGGGATTACTTCAAAGGGAACATTGGCATTAAACTCATTCATGTACATTTTTAGATACTTAACCTACTCCTTTATTTTCATTACTGTTGGGAAAAACACACTAATGAGATGCAGTGCTGATGCTTAACCTCCTGTGTGTGTGTGTGTGTGTGTGTGTGTGTGTGTGTGTGTGTGTGTGTGTGTGTGTGTGCTGTAAAAGTGGTAACCTTGCTGAAATCATCCATAAGCCGCACAGAGTGGCACTCATTTACTAGCCCCCCTACCCACTCATTTACTACCCCTACTACTCATTTACCACACCCTGCAACCCCCCCCCCCCCAGCATTATGGCTGAATTTATTGGCTACATTGGGTCAGAAATAATTCAATGGGTTTTCAAGGGAGGCTCACCTTGAAAACCCCTTGAATTATTTCTGACCCAATGTAGCCAATAAATTCAGCCATAATGCTGATTCTGCTTGTGATGCTGCTGATGTTACTGTCAGTAACTGCGTAGGATCATGTGCCAGGTTATATCTGTATGCGGGGATTGTCTGTGATTCTGTCTGATGTGGAGTGGAGTGTGTGATGCCGTTTGAGCTCTGAGGGGTGAAAGGTTAGGGAGCGGTGGTAGGTGTGGCGGTGTCATGCTGATGGCTAGCCTGATAGCTCTCTTCCTTTCTCTCCCCTTCATTCCCAACAGACAGCCGTGAGGAGACGGTCCTGGGCAGCATCCCCCTCCCCAGCTACGTCATCTCACCCGTGGAGCCAGACGACCACATCAGCCGCAAGTATGCCTTTAAGGTAAGATGCTCAGCCCCCTCAGTGGTCCTACGGCAGTATGGTTTGTTGACAACCCTTATGTGTTAAAACTCAAACACTTAGCTCCACAACATTGTGCTTACTCTACCTATTTCACCAGGCGGACTCAACTCGTGGCCCTAATCATTTCACTGTCCGCTCACAAACTCAAGCTGTAGTCTGCTGTTAATTGGCCAGGCCATTGGGGAGCTTTGTGGCTGGAAGGCCATGGACCTCATTATCTGTGTCCGTGCGAAGGGGGTTGGCAGGGGGCACAGCAGTGTGCCCTCTGATGCCCACTGAAGGGTTGCTTTCACATGAACAGGGCTGCGGTCAGAGGCTTCCAATAGAGAGCCCCCACCCCCCAACACACACACACACACACACACACACACACACACATCCACCGCTCCATCCCAACTACCTATTGAACAGAAGCTGCTGGAGACAGTTGTCAAAGTGGGGGATTTGGTTACTTCCTCAAAGCACAGTTTATGTTTGGTGTTGCAACCAAAACAAAAAAAAAAGAAAAGAAATTTGAAGTAACACATTGACAACAAAAGTAAACAAAGTATTAAGAGCCTATCTTTGTTTTGTGTGCTTTGACAACCACAGAGCTTATTCCATTAGTCCTCACATTTAATTTGGAGAGAAAGCAGGAAACTAAACAAGGTGATCATCAAGGCATCTCTGCATCATATTTCAGTCTGACAGCAGCATTAGTGAAATATTGACCTCAGAAATTAGACACCCTTTCAAAATGATTTCCCCTGCTCATCAGCTCCAGAAACATACTCTGTCTACGTGCAGCATAATAAACATCTTTAATTAGGGGTTCATATAAACAGCAATTTATCTCCCATGTCACAGTGTTACTTGAAAAGGCTCCTTGAAAAATGCTTTAATTAAGTATCAATAGCCCTCAAGTTAGTTTGACCAACTCTCCCCCTTGTCCGATCAATGTGTGAACGCTGCTGTGCGTGTGCACCCTGGTAATTGTGCTGATAATCTGCTGTGATATCTTTGGGCTGTGCAATAACAGACAGATTGTGTTCATGTTAGCCTGAGTGCGTCTGAGCCACCCCTGGTGGTGGCCCAGAATGACCCTCCCTTCTGTCAGGCCCGGCCGGACCGCTCTCTGCCTTCTGTTTCTGTGTTCCAGATGCATGGCATATTGTTGTCAGTGTTTAAGCCAGCCGGTGCACGGGTGGTCTAGTTGTGCCCCTATTCCTTGGTGTTGGTGTCTGTCTGTGTTTTTGCCCATGTGTTAATGTGTGTCTGTGTGTGTCGATGTGTGTGTTTGTCTGTCCACAAACCTGGTGACATTTCTTTATGCATGCAACATGCTGTTAAACCATCAACAATTAACATGCAAGGGTTGGCTGTGGCCGCAGTCTCAAAAGCACACAGGCGCTCGCTCTCTCTCTCTCCTGTTTGCCTGGAGCAGTGCAGCAGCATAGCCCTGGACCTCTGTGAAGTGGTGAGTTTGGATCCAGTTGATTTCTCTTGGTTACCTCATCCGCTCAACAAAACAAGGAAGTGCCACACCCTCACATATTTGGAGCATCCTGAGCCAAGCCAAACATGAAAGCGTCTGTTTGCCTTGTTTCAGTTTGTATGTTCTAAATACATCCCAGCATAATAGTTATGCTCAGCTGAACAGTGCTGATAACCAAATATGATTTACTGTGAAGTGAATAGACAGACAGTTCGTCTCTATTCTCGGGTTATTGTCCATGACCCAGCAGGGCTGATCCTGCTCCATTCCATGTCCATCAGCACCATGCTGTCATCACCAGTGCTAGCGTTAGCGTGTGCTAGCCAGTCTCCCATGCTGTACTGCCTCCCCCTTCCCCATCTAACCCACCTCATCTTCTCCACCCTCCTCTCTAGTTTCATGGGCGCTGGCATGGGAACATCATTATCTTTGGCCCTCAGTGGGTGGCCCAGTGAGGCATGGCTATTTACAAACGTTTATAGGGAGTTTATTTGTTCGAGCTATGAATCAGGAATGTATTTTAACTCCCTAAACAGGTATTTACTCACTGCAAGCGAAAGGTTAAGTCATTTAACGATGCCCATGCGGAGTAATCAGTTTTGACTTAACCTTTAGGAATTGGACAACAAACTCACCTTACTGCACGCTGACACCCTGCTACTCTGATATCAGTCAAGCTGTGCCAGTAAAAATTTAACAGAAGCATCCTTTTCCTCCTTATGCATAAAAGGTCCACAAACACACACACACACACTCTCCCTCTCCCTCTCCACGGTGCCAAGCGGCGCCTCTCTCTCACAAGCCACATAGTGCTGTGGTGGAGGAACGTGGGCAAGGACGCCGCTGGCTGGTCAGACAAGGCTCTGTTTTATTCCCTTTGTAGCAACAACACTCCATGTGGGGCATGTACGTATGCAGTGGGGGCTCATTCCCACCCATACCCCTCCAGCCCTCGTCAGCAGCCTCTTTTACAGCGCACAAGCTCACGCCGACTTCATAGCATGGAATTACTATGACAATAGCGCCTGCAGGTAGTTTAATTATACATGGGTTGAAGAGAGCAGCATGCTGCTTATTCTCTGATGTCTCTCTTTCTTCTGCTCGTCATGCCCTGTAGCAGTGGGAGAGCTGAAGTGGGGTGAGCCGGCTAAGTACTCCTGTTGTAATTAGCTAACATGTACGAGAGAGGCCTCCACTCACCTCTGGGCCCCCACAAGGTATTCTGTGTGATGGAGATGGAGATTTAATGGAGGTGGTCAGTTAGCTGTGAATGTACGGCTTCAGATGATGCGAGCTGTATATCTGGTTTCTGTGGGATTACCGAGTGTTTGACAGAGGACTGAATCCATACTGTTTGTCTTGGATTGGTGTGTGATGGATTTGGCTTGTATCATGTTGGAGTGTATTGTGAGGGTTTTTTTGTGGCTCCGACATCTGTTTTAGGTTTAAGACTGGTGAAGGCTGTCAGTGGATACCATAAACAGATAGCCTTTTGCTGTCTATTCAGAGAGATTGGTTACAGGCCAGTTGGCCATTTCTCATTACACAGTCTAGATTTCAAGAGAAGAAAGATGAGTTGCCATATTTGACCCATTTTCCGTCTTATAATCATATTATTAAAAAAAAAATCCTTGGTGCAGTACAAAGCATCCATCAGCTTCTCAAATGATGATGGTAAAACAAGTCATTAACTCATTGTCACTGACAAATACACCATAAAGGGCAGTGCAGCATATTGTCTTTATGCTCAGTGAATTTTTAGTAGGCCCACTGTACAATGCATTCCTATCAGTGCCTAAGAATAGACTTTGCCATAAGCAAACCTTGGTACAGGCATTCCTTTAGAAACAAAGTGAATGAAGAATACTGTGTGCTTGCTGTACTGTACTGCAGGTATATTCCAGTATAGGGACATGTGTGGGTTTGCAGTGTTTGTGTTTGAGTCCAGCCCCTTGGCATCCTAACTCTTCTCCGTTGTGCTGCCGTGTGCACAGTGTTGTGTTCTAGTGTGTTGCTGTATATTGGCCCTGTTTGTTCCTTTCTCCTTGCCAGCTTGCTGTTTGTAGCACTAATGGTGTAACAGTCCCTTCAATTAACACCCTGCAGAGTTGGTCACAATCTACCAGCAACCCCAAAAAGAGCCTCGGGAACTGTCTGGTTGACTTTCTGGTTTAACTGTGAAACATCTTTTGATTTTTTGTTTTTTTTTTCTCGCCAATGACACCTCCTTTTCTTTTGCTCAACTCAACTCACTGTGTTTCTCTCGTTCCCTACTGGCGGATTGCTCACCCCCTCTCCCTGGTGGGACCTTTTGGGAGCGCGCCCGTCTCTCCTGGAGGCCCCCCCGCGAGACACTCAGGCGCCCTCTTGCATGAATAGGTATTTGATTTCACTTCATTCTCATCCCGGGACCTTCTCCATCACCCATCACCTGTCCTCCACCCTACTCTACCCCACCCTGTCCCACCCCACCCAGCAGAGTGGGGTAAGGGTGCAGGGGATGCACATTTCCCCTGTGTGCATCGTCCGTTTTTCACCTCAATATTGCATGCAGTGTTTTAGGATGGGGCAAATACTGGTGTTTTTTTTTTTATTAAAAACCAATTAATGAGACGTCCAAGGCCAAGGCCCTCACCGGGCCTTTACTGGCTAATTGTGCTGAAACGCTGAATTGACATTCCCCTTAAAGTTTTGGCCCAAAAAACATTATGCTAATGTCCTTGCTGCAGTCCAGCGCTGGTATTTGCCCACTCCTTGCTTCACAGCATCACTGTGTCTATTGTGCCATTTGTGATGCTAGCAGAACTAGCGTCGGCTAGTGGCCTGTCGTGTTGACTCTCCACCCTGGTCCTCACACCACATGTCCACACAAGCATCTCCAGTTTCATGGGCTTTTCATGCAGATCATCACTGTCGACATCATCATCGTGTTACTGACCTAGCGGTGAACTGCACCCGAGACCAGGAACTACAGCTTGTTGTATGAAGCTTATATGAACATGAAAGATGTGTGTCTTTCTTGTGGTTGCTCTGATGTTTACCTCTGGTAGTATTGAATTATACTGTACTTTTTCCTGTTGAATCTTATTTTTGCCACTGTGCTTTTACTGCTTTAAATTATTGGACATTGTAATGTCTTTTTTCCGCAGCAGGACCAACTATATGACATCCTTTTAGTTTAAATGTTTCATTTGGCCCCTATTATTGAATTTTGTCAACTTGCCATTACTTTCCAACTCACAGCTTACCCGCCAACACCCTGAAACCCATTGAAAGCCAATTTTAGCTCACTTCTCTGCTCACAAGGACAATGAAATCATCCAGAAGCCAACACTAAAAGCCCCATACATGGAAAGCCTAATCATATCTGCCAAGCTCCCTTTAAATAGATCATGCAAAGAAAGTTATGATGAAATAAGGTCTGAGAGGCAGGGGCCTTTCAGAATGTTGCTATTGTTAGTTCCTCTTAGACTTTATGTTTCATTCACATCACAGTGTCTGAGATTTTAATGGTTTGCACACAGCAAATTCGACAGGTATGGCATTATCAAATGAACCTTTGCTATCTGCATTTGTTAAGAAACACACAGTACATTGATTCTATCTACAGTATAAATAGAAGCAGTGGTGCCTGCCTGAGCTTGGTGTGACTGCATGTTTCTGCTGGCAAACTATGAGAAGCATTTCCTGATTTCATGTGAAATCAGTAGCTGTTATTCCTGTGCTTTGAGAAGCATTACCTGTGGGTGCCACTGGCAGAGGCAGTTGCACAAGCATCATTAGACTGAGCACATTCCATTAATGGGTTTTTAGAAATGGCTTTATGATGCTCTAGATAATTTACTCTTAATTGATTCTCCCTAGGAGTTGTTTCAGTTACATTTCAGAGCTTTTACAGTTGTCTCGCTGGTTTAGAAGATGATTTGTGGAGAGGCTACTGGCAGTTGTGTGAGTAGTGGCTTTTAAATACATGTGTGGCTGTAAATTGTTGTTTTGTTTTTAAATGGGTAGGCTGGGTGTGTGGGTGTTTGTGTGTGTGTGTTTGAGAAAGAGAGAGAGAGAGAGAGAGTTTGTGTGTATGTCTGTGTGTGTGCGTATGTGTGTGTGTGACAGAGATAGAGAGAGAGTGTGTGTATGTCTGTAAATGTGTGCCCGTGTGTGCCTGTGTAGGTGTGTGAGAGAGAGAGTGAGAGAGAGAGAGTTTGTGTATGTTTGTGTGTGTGTGTCGGTGTCTGTCTGTGCAGCCACTCACTGTTACGTTGCATGCTTCCCATCCTCGTGCCTGCTCAGCACTTTGCGTAGAGGGAATCCGTATGGCTGGCTCTGGCTGGAGCCACAGTGGCAGATTAACTGTCCAAACAGGCATTGTCCAGTGTGATCATCAGAGTCAGTGTGGACACTACCCTGGTCATTTGATCATAATATTTAATATGTGGGACTACTCTAATGCCACTCTGTGCATTACTGTACTGGTGCATGCCGGGACCCACTTGGGAAGTAACTACACCCACAATCAAACCTAATGGACTGTAGGATTTGAGGTCACCTCTGTTTGATAGAGTAGAACATAGGAGTGAGTAACAGTGTGGCCATAATGGTTGTGAGTGAGGGACATGGAGGCCTTGAGGTAGAGGTGAGGTGGGATGGTAGGGTGGGGTGGGACTTTCTCCCATAACATAACAACCTGGGTGGGTCTCCATGCTGTGTGTACAGTAGGATTGTGCAGCCGTGGTTGGGGCCAGAGGCTGGACTGGGTCAGGGGCAATGGGACAGGCCTGGGAGGGGTGGGGGCGCCCTGTGGTAGGATGGGCCCACGTAAAGTTGCTGAGCTGGGAGGTGATTAGGCAGGCGGACTGGCGGGTGGGCGGTGGTCAGTGGCAGCCATGCCCCCTGCAGGGAGTGGTTCAGATTAGCCCTCCGAGCTGCACGTTTGGCAGGGCAGCAGATTTAGGTTGAGCAGACAGACGGGGCGGGATGAGCGCCTCATGGAACAGTACCGCTGAGCAAGAGCACGCCTGCTCTTAGATGGCTCACCAAACTCGGGTAAGGCATGTGTAGTTAGTAGTTGTGTGTGTGTGGAGTGGGCCTGCTTGCTGACTCTGTTGCAATCATCTTTGTTTCTCCCCCCAAAATATAATTTCTCTCCCAAGAGTATTTTGTATAATTTATTGATGAGTACTCATCATTTTCTTGTCAGAAGGCACAGTGTCTGTGTGTGTGTGTGTGTGTGTGTGTGTGTGTGTGTGTGTGTGTGTGTGTGTGTGTGTGTTTGTGTGTGTGTGAGAGTGCGAGTGAGTTTAATTAAAAGTTATTTGACGTTTCTTAGTTTATAAATCATCATGGGGATAAACGTACATCTGACTCTGATCAGGAATAACTTTTTCTCCATGAAGTTAATATCTTCCCCATACATATGATAGTGATTTGCTGTGTGACACTGAAGGTAAGTGTAGGGATGCTGGATCATCTCAGTGTGAAGGCTCTGTCTCTTCCTCTCTCTCTCTCTCTCTCTCTCTCTTCCTCTCTCTCCATCTCTCTCTCTCTCTCACTCTCTTTCCCCACCTCTCTCTCTCCCCTGTGACCAAGTGAGTGCACTGAGTTCTGACAGGGTGGCTTTGAAAAGGACCTTCTCCCTCAGGCTCTTTCCCATTTAGCACCATTTGCATGGATCCTTTTCAGCGCTGATAAATGGACGTTCGTTTGGGAGGTGCTAATTGCTCTTTCGTGCAATTAGTGCAGCGCGTTCTGCTGCTGGCTCTCTTGTTTTACGCATGGCAGACTCTCCTCTCTTCTCCTCTCTGCCCGTCCTCTCTCTAAAGGTGCCATGAAGGCCCTGGGGAGATGCCAATTCCAAGCACCTGTACTGCTCTCTGGTCTTACACACTGTCCCCTCCCCTCTCTCCCTCTCATACACACACACACACACACTCACACACACTCACTCACTCGTAACACGTATTTACACATTCACTGTGCTCACTGTTATCTTCTGTGCTCTGTGTCCACAGGCCACCCACACGGGAATGCGTTCGTACATTTACAATAAGAACTCTGTGATTGGCTCGCAGGCTGAGCACGGCGGCATGCGCACCTACTACTTCAGCGCCGACACACAGGAGGACATGAACGGCTGGATCAGAGCCATGAACCAGGCAGCTCTCATGCAGAGCCATGGCATCAAGAGGTGAACCTTCACACACACACACACACACACACACACACTCACAGACACAATGCAGCCTTCCACACACATGCGCACATGCACACTAGTACAAGCTCACAAAGGACAGTACTTACATACATAGAGAATTACATGCATACACAGCATAGATACATACATGCATACATGAACATGCTTGCATACATACATGCTTGTATGCCATACAAGGGGTTTAGGATTTGGAGATATCAGCCAGGAACCATACTTTAACATTCACACATGCAAATATATGCAAGAATGCTGGCTCAGAAACGCCAGTATAACAGTTTGTATAATCCAGTCTATAGTAGGGAAAGTAGTACCAAAAGCTACAGGGTGCACAGAATGGGAGCCGGAACATTCCAGGTACTAGAGTGTTTTAATAATAATTTCGACTGTTGAAGTGGTCTTTAGTCTTCAGCCACTCTCCCTTGCAGTGCTAGACCGAGGAACACAAGTCTATGCTTATGCGCTCTGATGGCATCATTCAGTAATGAATTCTTAAGCATGCTTGTGGAGTTCTCCACATCTTTTCACATAAAATCCCTTCACTGATTTGCCAAATCCTCAGACCGTGTGCACTCACCTAATCCACTGCAGATAGCTCTACTGCACTTAAATGATAGCCTCAAAGTGTCTCAAGGGACTCTCTTTGTGAGACCAGCAGTTGTCTTTTGTGTGTGTGTGTGTGTGTGTGTGTACACGTGCAAGCAAGCATGTGTGTCTGTGTGCATCCGTGTCTATCCCTGTGTCTGTGTCTCTGTTTGTGTGTGTGTGTGTGTGTATGTGTGTGCATATTCTTGTGATGCACTACTGTCATATCATTCTGTTTGTGTCACTCACTACATTAGTTCAGCCTATATACCCCAGTATGCTGAATGCTCTGACTAGAGTCACAGCTATGCAGTCTGAAGAAGGCAGCAGCTTACAGACAGCTTACAGTGATTTGTGCTAGTGGGTGTCTTTCTGTGACAGTGAATGGGTGTGTCTGAATTAATATCATATTTATGTACAGTTTGCTGTGGGTGTGTGTAAATATGTGTGTCTTTTGGATGCAAATATGTACTGTGTGTGTGTGTGTGTGTGTGTGTGTGTGTGTTGAAGCTTTGTGCTTCAGGCTGTGCGTGTGTATGGCTGGCTGCAGTTGGACTCTTTGCAGCTTGCTGGGAGTGCGATCACTGCGGCAGCCTTGCCTGCTCACTGAGCCAGCTGAGTTTGGGCCAAATCCCTCCGCTGCCACCACCACCACCATCCCCCCCACCCCCACCCCCCACCTCCTCTCCAGTTCCGCTCCAGGGCTGAGACTGAAGCCAGTGGGCAGAGTCTCCGCTAAATGTCCCTCTGATCTCCACTTCCAGGCCCATCAGCATCACATCAGTACACCTCAAAGAGTAGAGAGTTAGCCAGTCTGTAGTTAGATTAGCGTTTGGATGACACTAAAAAAAGCACACAGTTTCTTCTGATGTAAGCTGAAGTGCAGCTAAGTGTTGTAAATTGGCTAATGCTACCACCTTCCCTGATTTGTCAGGTGCATTGGTCTCTAGTAATGGTCAGCCACAATGAGGATGGCCGTGAAATGCAGCTCTCAGAATAGTGGTGCAGATCATTCTGGCCAAGTGTTTGTGTTCATTCTGGTCAAGTGTTCATCTCTTTCAGCACAGCACTAATGCTTATGCTTTACTGCCATCTTATGGCCAATTGCGTACCTTGCAGTCATCAGGGTAGAGATCTATTGATTGCATTTGTGTTGCCCTAAAGACGAGTTCAGGCCACCACCACCAAGTCTGAATGTTTATTTATTTATTTATGTATTTGTTTGTTTGTTTTTTAGTGTTGCCAACAGTATCAAATTTTTGATGTGCCTGGTCAGCACGTTGTGTAGCATCCACATGGGCGATTGCATTTTGTGTGTGAAGATAAGAGGTATTTCACAGGGAAGAATTCCCTCATGGTTTTGAATTGATTTCTCTGCAGTGCTGTCCCCAGCTCTCTCTCTCTCTCTCTCACACACACACACCCCTGTTCCTGTTCTGTAGGCCATGAGGATTTAACGAGATTTGGAGAGGCCCATAAAATAAACACTGTGTGCTGGGTTTTTATGATGACGTGCTTCCAGCCCTGTCTGCCGAAAATGAGCTTGTTCATATTTCGTGTACAAACCATAACTGCATATTTATTGCCAGATCTCCCCCCCCCCTTCTTTTTAATATATCCTGTGTGACAGTTGATCCATCTGGAAACACCTGTCACGTCAGGTTTTGGAGGCAAATGCCGCAGTGATTTATGGAAATGGTTGTGGTGCTGGACTGAAAAAGTCCCCAAAAAATGATGAGCCTGATGAATTGCACCAGGCAAAGTTGGGGTCCCATTAATTACCTCGGATGCTGGGGTAAATGATTTGTCCAACCAGCTGAGTTATCACACACACACACATCACACACACATACATATAGGCACACACACACTCACACACATACACATAGACACATGCACAGATGAAAGGCCCACCTCAGGCTGTTTGTCTTAGAGACAAAATGACTGTCACTTGGTTTCTCATGAGAGAAACTTCATTTGTTTTTTTCCCCTCCATCTTTTTTCCCTTATGGAGTTGTTCCCCTTAGTGACTTTGTCCTCTCTTACTTGGAGACAAGTCCATGAGTGGTTGTGTGTCTGTGTGTGTTTGAGTGAGCTCTTCCCCTGTGGGCCTTTGTGCTTTCAGTAATGGAAAAAAATGCATTTAATGAGCCTGTGTCCATTTTCTAAGCGTCCCTCTCCATCACTCAAGTGGGAAATTGCACTCAGTCAGAAACGCTCCAGGTTTAATGGCACAGTTCCCGGCAGCTTCATCTCTGGAGCTCAACGGCCCCTGTTTCAGTATACTCTGCTGTAACCCCCCCCCTTTCCTAACTGTATCAGGTTTCATGGGGAAGGTAACAAGGGCTTCTGCTTTGACTGAGGAGAGATTAATTAAAGCGCAAGTGTCTGCAATGCTTTGAGAGCTCCACTGAGGGATTGTGACAGAGTGTGGTGAGTGGACAGTGGAGGTGAGGTGATGGGAGGGGGTTGGGGGGTGTGGTGGGATGGGTGTGAGTAGAACTGACAGATGAGAGCCGTGAGCGAGTGACTCACCCTGTCGTTTAAAGAAAGTGCTGCTGACAGAGTTTTGACAGATAAGCCACAGGTCCCTGTCCCAGTGGAGGAGCGCAGAGTTATCTTACTGTCCTTTGTCATCAGTTTTTCTCCTCCTCCACCTCTTCCTCCTCCTCTATTCAGCTCATTCATTTTTCTCCTCTTCTATTCCCTTTTTTAATTCTTCCATCCTGCAGAGAGGTCGAGAGGCCAGGGAAGCTGGAACAACAGGCAGTCCCACAGACCAATCATGTCAACAGCTGCAGCAAGAGCTCCTCCCAGCCTGAAAGCTTCAGCCAACCAGCAGAGCGGCGTGAGGGTCTGAATAGGGATGCAGAGCGGGTAGAGGCCCAGGCTCAGGCCAGGGTGGAGGTAGAGGTGGACGGGCTCTCCCCGGACTCGGCGGCCCCTTCGCGGCCCTCTTCCACCCTGCCCTCCACCCACCGCAACGGCCTCCCCCCGGGCCCCGGGATCCTGGCCCCTGAGCAGAATGGTGGCGTGGTGTACAAGAAGGGTGTTGTGCAGCGCGCCGAAACCGAAAAACAGGTGCAGAGGAAGACGGCCCTGGCTCAGGTGGAGCACTGGGTCAAAGTGCAGAAAGGAGAGCCTAAGAGGTCAGTGGGAGCAGATACCCTGCAGTCCACAAGTTCGGCTGGTGGTGGTGGTCTCTTGTGTAAGGATGTGGGCATTCAAATATATACCTGTGCATTGTGAGTTCTATCTCAGGTGCTGCCATCAGGGACTCCAGGGACTGTCCCTGCATTTAATTCACTTTTAGTCGCTCTGAGGTAAAAGCGTTCTCTAAATGCCAAATCATATGATTGTATATATAATGTAGTGATAGGCTACCCTCTGTCTGTAACTGAGTAATCCCCATAATTTGGTGTCCCACACACACCCCATAAAATGGTGGATCTTCCCATGAAATTGGAGAAAATGTTGTCTCTGCCTAGAGATTAAAAGAGATGTCGCCCTTGTAATTACCTTTGTGTATAATTCCATTTAGCAGCAGTCCGTCACTTTTTTGTCATGAGAGAGTTGCACAGACTATGAGAACGTTGCAGAGGTAAAAATAAACCCAGTGAAGAATAGTGCCCTCTGTTGGTGTCAAGTGGTAGTGCATCCAGTCAGTCTACATATGCCATACAATTGCCCAAATATCACTTCGTACAAGATAGAAGTGAATTTTCTTGCTTTTATAAACATTCCTGTGATATTGACTGAAATAATAACTAATAACAATACCATGTAATTATTACCATGATATTGATTAGCTGTAGAGGTATGGTGTGATTTAGCAGCTGCTGGATAAAAGGTCTGTTCTATCCTTCAGTCATCCCTCGACAGACTATAGTCTCCCCCGGCGGACACCTCCTCTGCAGCCCAAGGCCAGCATGGTGGAGGCCTACCAGTCGTTGCCAAAGACCCTCCGCCACCCTTCGTCTGGGGGCTCCCCGCCAGTGCCCCGCAACCTACCCAGCGACTACAAGTACGCCCAGGACCGCCTGAGCCACTTCCGCATGAGCACGGATGAGCGGCTGGCCAGCCGTGAGGGCATGGTGTGGCAGCTTTACGAATGGCAGCAGCGGCAGCAGTTCCGGCACGGCAGCCCCACCGCGCCCATCTACACGGGGCCCGACTACCTGGACGCAGCCGGCGCGTCCTTCCGCGTGATGCTGGAGGTGCCGCGCTCCATCTCCGTGCCGCCGTCGCCCTGTGAGGTGCCCCCGCCCCCTTCAGCACCATCTTCCAAACCGCTGTCACCGCGGAGGCCGCACACGCCCGCTGACCGGGTGACGGTACGGCCACTCAACGAGGTCCCGCTCGCCGACCACCCGATCGTCTTCTCACCACGGCGCACATGCTCACAGCTCTCCAAGGTACATGGAGAAGAAGCAACAACAACTTACTGTTTAGCTTTCACACACACACACATTCACACACACACACACATTCACACACACAGACACGTCCACGTGTGAAAGGCACTGAGATATACCACAAAAGCCATTGAGAGCAGTTGGCTGACATCATGTCTACCCCCCAGCTTGTGAAAGAGTGCCTGTGTGGGGAAGTGGTGGAGGTCCAGGGCAGTCCTGTGGAGTTTGGGCTCATGGGAAGGCAGTGCCTGAGAAGTAGCCGCCCCGTAGTTTCCCTCCAGTCATGCCTTTGATCCTCGCAATGAGCTGTGACTGATTCACACAGTCCCCACCCAGTGCACGGCCCCAGGTGCCATGAGAATGTGAGAGACAGAACATGATGGAGAGACAGAGAGAAAAAGGTAGAGGGAAAGACAAAGTTTGTTCAAAAGAAAAAGGTTGCGTCTGTCTGCCTGTTTGTCTCTATATAGCAGGGAAAGGGAGAAGAGGTTTGTGTATGTTGAGACATCGTGGCTGTGTAATTGTGTGTATGTGTGTGTGTGACACAGATAGAGTAAAATTCTTTTTTGTGTCTTTTTTGTGGCTGTGGGTGTGGGTGTGTTTGTATGTGTGGTTGGATAGAGCTGACGATCGACACGCCACTTGTTTCCCTGCCACACCCCCCACATGAGAAAAGCCCTTCATAGCCATGCACCACACACACTCGTCCCAGAGATCTCTCTCTCTCTCTCACACACACACACACAAACACACAACACCCATTGCATGCGCACACCACCCCTTCACACTCTCGCAAGTAAACAAAGTCATGTTTGCACACAATCCACATAAGTCATTGGCCGCTTAAAGTCAGTAATTACGCTCTTCAAAGACAAAATATCCGTACAAGTAAAAAGGATTGTCATAAAAACCAGGGCAGAAAATTAATAAAAGTGCATAACATCTTAACACGCAGTGCCACAGCTTACAAAACCCAGCCCTGAAAGAAAATGGTGGAAAACGGGTAGCCTAAATTTAGTCCAGGGATGAACTCTGGTTTGCTGTGTATCCAACAGCTGCGGTTAAGTGCCGATGGATCCATGGCCACGGCGCATATTTTAACTGTTGTGCTCAGTGGGCCTCAATGGATGCTTCGTTAAAAAAGCTGTGTTATTAGTGGCTGATAAGTCTTGCCAACGGCGTCTCTGCACCCTCCCACACAACCCCCCCGTTCAAACATCAGCAACGGTCGCTTTCTTCTGATCTCGCATTTAAATAAAAAACCTATTATGCAGCAAAAACACAGAGCCATGGGAATCCTCGTGCAAACGGCTCACAGTGCTCTACCCCACACACACTCACACACACACACACACCACCTCCTCTCACTCGTAGCAAACAAATGTTATTTTAAGAAAGCAGGTTGGCGCTAATTTATGTGGAGTTAATTAAATCTCTTGTCGTTTGTGTCCTGTTTGAGGCGCGGTGATGGGCCGTGGCTGGCGAGATTTTGTGCGTTAAGCAGAAACGTCAAGTCTTTCACAAGGGCCTGTGGCAGTGAAGACGAGGCATACACCTTCTTTTTTTTTTCGAGAAATACATAGAAAGCCAGTGGTGTGAAATTGTGCAGTGCCAAGCACAAGTTTAAGAAGACATAAACTTCACAACTGACTTCTGGATGACATGGGAGTGAACCTAAAATGTGAAATCTAATATTGCTGACTATACTGATTTATTGTTTGTATGCAGTAGAGGTTGCTTTCTCTCTCTTTCTGCAGATGAAGGGGATTGACTTTTCTGTTCTGTTCATTGTGTGTCTATGTGTGTGTGTGTGTGTGTGTGTGTGTGTGTAGACTGCACAAATAGAGAGACGATCAGTGCCAACCATGGGCTACATCACTCATACGGTCAGCGCACCAAGCTTGCATGGGAAAACGGTAAGAGCCCGGCCACTTCGCACAATGTTACTTTTTTCTACTTGACTGGATTCAGACACGTCTCCCTGTAGAGAAGCAAAGACATGGTGTTGGATGGTGTTTCTGTGTTTACATGGTAGACGGCACTGTAGTACACTTTGGAGGGCATTTAACAGTGTAATTGAGGGCGAATGCCTGAGAGTTAAGAGTTAAGAGCGGTGAGAGTGTGTGAATGTGCTGAGGTAGGAGTGAATGTGTGTATCTGTGGTGTCAGAGAATAAGCTTATAAATGGAGTGTGAGAGTGAGTGTGTGCATGGCGGTAGAGGTTAAAGTGTGTGACACTGTGGTGTGGTCAAGTGATGGAAAAATAAAAATGAATAAAGGAGATTAGGAGTCCCACTGCTGTACAGTACGTGTGCATGGAAGCCAGGCTCCTGGTGACCCGAGAGTGGTTGGGCGTACTCCCTTCATACTCTCTGGCGCCGCCCGGTGGCCAAGCACTGAAGCGCTGTTTCTGCCCCTTTGTTTTCTCCTCCCCTGCTGCTCTACAGCCAGAGGAGCTCACCCTGCTCCTCATCCAGCTCAGGAGGCATCAGGCCAAGATGGCCGGCGTGCGCAGCGACACGCTAGCGCACCTCCGCCACCACCACCACCACCAGCACAATGGCCTCTCAAGCCTGCAGGTCTGGCCTAGTGACTGCCACACGAGCCCCCCCCCAATACTCCCTCCAGCCAACCACCCGACGTCCCAAAGCCTGTGAATGTTTTGTGAATTCCTCAGCCCTTTCCCTCCCCAACCTGCTTTCTGGCCCGGATGCCTCCTTTTCGTCATTCCCAAATGACGTTTTAGTTTTGTTTAGTTTTGTTTTGAGTTGTCGTTTTGTGTTATCTTTCTGCTTTTTTCGTTTTTTGTGGTGATGGTTTGGATGCTACTCGTTAGCATGGAGCTTGTCACATAGAGATTATTTTAGAGAGAAGATCTCTGAAATGCGAATGCAGCATTGTTGTGCGTGATGCCGCCATTTTTGTGCTGTGTCCTGTAGAAACTTATGCCTTGTGTTTCCGTGTTCCTCTACCTCTTTAGTTTGCACCTCCCAAATTCTTTGGAATTGATTTGAGTGTTTACACTACTCATATCCTCTCCCCCTCCAAACCCCCCTCCCCCACAAATGACCTGTGTTTCCCAGCATGCTGCTTGTTGCGTTTCTCCGTGCCTGCAGTCCTAGTAATTAAAGGCTCAATTACATAAATGGGAGGGTGTAAGTACTGAATGGAGTGTGAAGGTCTTTTGCCCTTTTTGTTCAAAACTACTTAGTGGAGATTCATCCCCATGTGAAGAGCTGACCATATCAAATGTGCAATTGAATGGTTTGTCACTGATAAACCAATGTTTTGTGACCATGTTGGGATGAAGATCATGTTTGACTATGGTCTGCAAACTGAAGGGCAAAGAGAGCTTAAAAGCTCTGTTGCCAAATGTGGTCTTACCAGAGATGTTCTTTTGTATCATTGGGTCTCATGTAGGAATTAATAGAGAATGGTTTGTATTTTTGCCTTTTGGTTGGGTGATATATATTTTAAGAGGTCAAGAACACTCTTACAGATTTGCTAAAGGGTCATGAGAGGAATTAATTTTTTAGGTGGGAGTGAGAAATTTAAGGAGAAGGATTGCAAATTGATTGCGACAGCAGACAATAGCAGGTCCAAAGTAGAAAGAAAATCCACTTAAAAATAAATTCCCTCCATGACCCTTTGGGGCTTTGGTACATTCTTACTCAGAAAAATATACAAAATTCTACATGAGGCCCATGAATACCCTGAGTTTATCTGCACTTTAAGCAGAATACAGTGCACAATGGAGAGTGTAATGGTGACAGTCGGAGTAATATTCTCCTAACGTTTGCTCCTTTCTCTATATCTCTGATTTTGTTTTAATCATTTTTTTCTCTTAATCTAATGTTTCATGACTATTCATGTGATTTTTCTTGTATGCTTCCCACTCTCGTTCTCTGTGCTCTGATTACCCAGTCAGTTAGAGATTTTTTTCTGTCAGATCATGGCCAGTCTTCACCAGCATACTTTGCAGCTTCCTGTCATGTGACCTGTCTTTCCGTTCCCCCTACCTAAAGGCCGATGATACTTACATGCAGCTGAAGAAGGACCTGGAGTATCTAGACCTGAAGGTGGGCCAGTTGAAGCTAATATTGCTTCCTCCTTTTCTCTCCTCTGTGAATCCCCACTGTCCTCCTCCTTCTCCCCTCCTCCCCTCCTCCACCCTTTTCTCCTCCTCCTCCTCCTCTCCATCCTTTTCCCCTCTGGGTTTGTGGTCCTTTAGCCTCCTTTCCCTGCTCCAGCATCTCCTGTTGACTTACCAGCCCTTGTGTGTGTGTGTGTGTGTGTGTGTGTGCGCGCGCACGTGTACGCTAACATCTTCACCCCCCTCCCAGGACTCTGACTGAGACAGCAGTACGGACACTCCCGAGTGCTAACGGCATGTGTTTGCACACTTAACTTGAACCTTTGGTCCAGCCTGTCCATTGCTCTCCTTCCCTGCCCCAAACACCCCAAGTTCAACTTACGTGTGCAGACTGGCCAGAACCAATACAGTTGGGAATATGCACTCCTTCATACACTGACAGTTCTATTCAGTTGTACTCTAATGCATGGCTGTACATGGCCAGATTCAGAGGTGCTTTTATTGCATATCCTGTTAAATACTGCTGGGCTCCTGCCTCAGGTGGTCTAACAGTATCTCACAACACCACAGTGCTGCCTGATGGGATTTGAAGTTCAGATGAACTGGGAAAAAAGATACCTCTATTTGAGATTGGACTACATTTCCCATCAGGAAGTCCTGTCTCTTTCTCACCCTCATGTATAAATCCTCTTGCTCAAAACCTGCTCTCTTTGTTTAATCACAGATCATTGCCTCAAATCCACATTATCTGTTTTCAGGAAATATTAATCATGACATCTGTAGTTTGTAATCTAATTTGTATGACTAACACCTAATATCCAGTGAGTGATGTGTAATTCATACCACTTTCTATCTTCAAACAGATGAAAAGTATTGAACAACTGATCGTTTTGGTTTGCAATAGCTTACAAAAGTCTGCTCACGGTTTGGGCTCCGGTCTGAATGTAAGAATGGTGTGCATACAAAGCGTGACCATTTCATGTCTTCACCCGTAGACTCTTGACACTGCTGGCCTATATGTGTGTGTGCCGTTCGTTAGGTGTGCCCGTGTCGGCCTGGAGGCATAGCTTGGCATAGGTGCTCATTTTGGTGTGGTGCAGTACCCTAGTTTGACAGTGCCTTTTTTTTTTCTTTTTTTAAAATGTCCTCCCCAAGGAGGAGCCTGAAGGCCTTTTCTTGGTAGCCATCAATACTGACAGTCCTAATGACTGATTTAAAGATACAGTGGGAAAAATTTGTATATATTTGGAGTAGATATCCACATAATGCCTACTCTGTGCTATAGGGACTGGTTAAGTCATTTTGGAGTCTACTGATCTGAGCACTTGGAAAGCATAACATTAATATCCAGCTGCTAGCCACTAACTCCTCAAAATTAATTGACCAGATCACTGACTTTGAAGTGAACTTGCACTCAGTTTACCATACTCTCCTCTGACAATTTGCCACATTTCTTGTGGTTACAGTACTCCCACATGGTTCATCATAAGGACGTAATCATAAAAAGTATTGATAACCTGCCAGAGGGGAAAAAAGTTGCCTTGGCTCTTCCTAAACACACAGCTGCTCTCCATTCATAAATATGTCACATGGCTTACGGGGGGGGCTGATATATTTCAATTTCCCACAATGCATGTGGGTTTTTGGTTTTCGCTCTTGCCGAAATTCTTATCAGTATGATTTCAGCACGCCTGTCACCAGTGACGCCTTGCTATCTTGTCGACTTGATAGAGGATGCTTGAGTTACATCTTCCTTTACTGTCTCATGTTCAGTTTGTTTTAGTTGGCTTGGTGCAGTTGTGTCTGTTTTTCTGGCAAACTGTTAGCACCATGCGAGTCCTTTCACGTCTCTGGGTCATACAGGTCACCGGTCGTGAAACGCTAAAAGACAGACCAGCGCGGCCCGTTAAAATAGCTGAAAGTGACATTGATGTAAGTATGGCAGTCCTGCCCCTCCCCCAACACCCAACCTCCAATCCCTTAGCATTATTATTATTATTATTATTATTACTTTAGAATTATCATCTTTTTTTTGCTGATCAAATATCTAGCCTCCCCAACATCCCATCCTTCAGTAGGCTTTCCATAATGTTTTTCTTGAAGACAAAATGTTATCACCAGAGAGAGAGAGAGAGAGAGAAAGATAGAGAGAGAGAAAGAGAGAGAGAGAGAGAGAAACTGTTGGAAAAGGAAGAAAGAGACTAAGAGAGAATACCATGCGAGTGTCTGTTGTCTGGTTTTTCAGTGGTAAACAGAGGCATCTGAGTAAGATAAACAGGCATTGGGTCCTCAGTAGGGAGAGGCTGCCTCTGACGGAGCCGGCGAGAGTATCGACGAGGGCTTTTATTCCGAGCTCTCAATTTAAAGGGAAAAATACATGCAATGGGATTTTATATTTTGAGCTCTTAAATTTTTCAGTTTGATTTTTGTATTCCAGCTTCTTCTCTCCTTCTCTGTTCATGCAATTGGAGGTAAATAGGATGGAAGCCCTGGCTTTTCATCATTAACATTGTTCCACTTTAACAATTTATAAGAATTTGCTGGTGATTTTTGTCTGACTGATGAATAATTGATACCGTTAAAACAACAATATACGGCAGTAAAATAAAAACAGCTTAATAATTAATTGAACGGAATCATAAGTAGAACTGAGAATAAACACTTGCTGAGAGAGAGAGCTTTGCAAACTAGGCAGGCTATAAAGAATTCTTCAACTTATTTGCTCTGTGCTTTTTTTTTCTCTCGCACTTCTTGTAAGAAGTAACCTATTTTTTTAAATGGTAGATATTATCAGGAAGAAGATTGAATAGCATAATGAGTGTTATTTCTTAGAATAATATATGTTATTTCTTAGAATAGTGAATGTTATTTGGCATTCATGACAGCAGCCATTGCTGTTCTTCTCTGTCCTTCTCATTGTGTTCTTAATGATTGCTTAGTGAATGATTGTTGTTCAGTTTGTTG